>PCDO01000009.1:940325-1482361 GCA_002778035.1 Ambrosiella xylebori
CCCCCCCACTGTCTTAAGTCGTCCGGTTCCGTGCCTTCTTACATGACCCCACCGCCGCTATGTCCGTCCACAGGTACTTCTGGGATACTGCTCCCTGCCTGCACCTGGCCAGTGATTGACTGTTTAACTTGAACAGCTATCGTATTTTTATCTTTATCATCATGAACCATTTGTGAGATAAATTGCCTAGTCAAAATCCAACCCTCTAAAAAAAAGAACCAGCCACGAGGAACTGCAGTTCATTCATTAAGCCTTGGCCTGTTGAGGCTCTGGCTTCCTGTCTTCTCGCTTTGATGATCGAGGGAGTATAAGCGAGCGTTTTGGTAGGATTGATGATGTTTGGGCGGACAAGAGATTTATATGTGAGGATTGAAACAGACTTGAGCTGTGCTAATTGTCGGAGATATTCTTTGATGAGATCCTCTCTCCCCGCGCAGAGCTGCTGAAGCGGTGAGATTGTACATGAATATAATCACTCATCACCATGCGAAATGATGACACTGTTCAAAATTGGCCAGAAACGATACAACAATACCACTATTATCGTATGCAACATAGTCCGTCATAGAGGTTGGAGCTTTGACGCTTTGGCAGTTTCAGCCCGTGGGGAACGGACAAGAGAGATTGCTCCTCTCAGGACTCTGATTTATATGCGGTGGGATTGGCTCAATGAGGGCACGCAAGCACTAAACAGCAAAGAGAGCGTTGCATCCATAGGATGGGCAATGTTTCTGGTTGGACAAACCTCTAAAAACAAAAGAGAGGAATAAGGAGACAACAAGGACAAGAGAGATATAGAGAAACAACAGAGTCATCGATTGTCTATCTCTTGGTCACTTTGGCGGCGACAAAGGACGCACACGCCCTCCCTGACCGGGTTCTGCAGGCTATATCAACTAGCTCAATATATTCGATTTCGGCTGCTAATGAATTGCCATGAAGAAGAGACCGACGGACGAAGTAAGTCGTCGAATGAAAGGTGACGGAATCTATGTAGTGCCCGGCACTTGTTACATTCCACCAATAGTACACCGAACATAATGGGAGATGCCGGTGTCCCTGGTAGGGTCTGACATGACGCTTATAGACGCCATAGACACAAATGGGCTTTCGTGATATCAGATTTGTCATATAGTCAGATTACAAAAGTCAGACACAATTCAACTTTTGTCTCGCTGCGGGGCCTTACTTGCCTCTTGTCCTGTTCGCAACACTCTAATCTACTTCGTTCCAAATTCCCCTACATTCCCAATCCACGCCCTTGGACCGGTTATCCGGCCACCCCTGACTAGGATTTGTCAGACACCCCCGGCCCCATCTAATCCCATTTAGTGTAATGCTGGATGAAAGAGGAGCCGCGTGTATGGTGCGTGCTCAAATTTTTTTTTTTTGCTTTCAGGTTTAAATTGCTTGACGACGGGTCAGAGTTGAAGTTTTGGAAGGAATAATGGAATTGAAATTGGGCCTCTTGAAAGGCTGATTTGGGAGAGGCTTGACCTTCTGGCTCTATAGCTGACGAGCTCCGAGAGCCATCATTTAGAGATGGCGCGCGGCGTTTTTGGGGAGTAAATTGAGAGGGTGATGATAGCGTCTTTGGAATGAGACTTTTGAAAAAGGGTAGACATAAGCATAAAACACCAAGAAGGCATCAACAGAAACTCTACGGCAGAATGCAGAGCGGTAGCTTTTGACGCTTGTAGACCTTTCATCGACTTTTCAGTAGACATAACGGATAAGCTTGACATTTCGAGGGATTCTGGAAGGACCACATCATATACCCGCATTTGGTACTTGCTCTCGGGAGAACAGGCGTTCTTTGCAAGGTGCCGCTAAAGTGCCCAGGTCGACTTTTCTCTCCCTAAAAATCAATTGGGCCATTTCCATTACATCACTTTCTTCTTCTTCTCTCTCCCCCTCTTTCGACCCGTCTAGTTAGTCCCGTTGATACGGTATACTTAGTTGCACATCCGATCACTTTCAAATTGCCGTTTTTTCTAGATTTTCACTCATTTCATTGAATTGCCTGCAGTACCCGTCAGCAACCCCCCTCCCCTTCCCCCGCCGACTGTTACGGCGTGTCATTCAGCCCACTCGATCCTGCTCGTTCGACCTACCCACTCTCTCGACTAAGAAGTTAAAAAGCTAAGCTCTGGAAGCTACTGAGTTCCAGTATCACGACTGTCTGTCTGAGTCGTATTTTGTCCATACTCTTTGTGACCCGACAAGCCTAGTAGTCTCAACCAAAGAAAAAAAGAAAAATAAATCAAAAACCACACACATTACTTTAGTACACTACACTATATTACAGCACCCCGTCGAGTCATCATATTGCACTGCGTCTGTTCTGCGCTGCACATACCAGTATTCCACGGCTAACCTTACTTGCTCTTGGTGTTGGTGTCTGCGGTGGATTTCTCTTTACTTCGGGTCCTGGCCAGTTTCTGCTGCTCGCTAGTATTGTTGCTGACTGGCCGCATTTCATATCAAATCATTACTGAACTTGGCCTTAAGGGAGAGAGGGAGTATTTGCAAGATATACCCTGCGACTTGCGCTACTGCACTTATCCTGCACTGCACTTCTCTTCAAATACACTTCTGCGTCGAACAGGTTCTCTGTCACAGACTTTGTACCGTCCCCCCCCCCCCCTGTCACAAAGGAATCCGTCTTGCAAAGCAGGGCAATCAATTACCACGATTATCAGTAGTCTGCATTCCGATACAACCAAGTCTACTCGCTATCACAAACTCACACACTGCAAGCCAGCCCCCCAAAGTACTTCACTAAACACTACTTACTGTGCTTCTTGTTGGGGAACCCCCCCCTCCTTCCCCCTAGAAGAGAAAGACTACTGACGTCGTCCACTGGAACTTGCGCTGTCTTCTCATTCGCAACGCTTTTCCCATTCAAGTTCTTCCAGCCGCCACCGCATTGTTAGTGCTGTCGCCTGTTCCCGCCAGCATCCATCTTTCCAGCCCAAAGGGAATATCTCTGCCGTCACTATTGCCTTGGTGGGCTGGTTAGAGAATGGAGGGTCATACATTAACCGTGGACCATTCGCCTCGAGGAAATGTAGACCTGTATGATGCCACTACTTCAACTTCTACTTCTTCCTCAAGTAGTGGTAACACCAGTGTTGGATCAACCGCCGGTCGTTTAAACTCACCCTCCCTACCACACTCACAACAACCTGCGTGCTTTGTACCGCCCTCTACACTGCCTATGTCTTTCTCATTACCTTCACTAGACGCACACTCACACTCCCTAGCTGCAGCAGCGCCCCGTAACACGGAAAGCTTCGCCAGCACCCACAGCGCCAGCAGTTCTGCAAGTCCCAGCATTGAGACTAGTGCTGCTGTATCACTATTGGAGTCTGATAATACTTGTATCTCTCCGTCATCCACTTACTCGACTTTGGACAGGAGTTATGACTTCTCGTTTAACTCTATAACCTTTGACTCTGACTTTTTGTCCAAGACTCCGTTTCTTGCTTCTCAGTCCAATCTTGCTGACTCGCCCGATCTGCGACCGACTACTGCACCATCCAGTTTGTCAACACCGTCCTTCTTCTCTGGGCCTACCTTAATAACATCAACTTCTGCTGCTACACCTACTTCTGTCTCTACTGACAGCTTGACTACGTCAACTGCTCCAGAAGAACCAAGTTCAGTGCCGAGCTTCTCTATCGATTTTGATGTCAATATCCCTTCGTTTGATTCCGACCCCGACTTTGAACATAACTTGTCTCTTGGTATCGACTCGACATCATCTACGAACGGACTTGAACCCCGGATCAACCCCACCCAAAGTATAGCACACTCTTCGTCTTTGGGTCCCTCCCAATCTGGTGGTACTGATAATCAGCAAAGTATTAGTAGTACCGCAACATCATCTACCGAATCTTTAAGATCTGACGGCGGTTCTTCTACTGACAATACCTCTGATACGACCAACACCACTAGTGCTCAACAAGACGGCGAGGACAACAACAGCAACAGCAGAGACGACCACAACGACGACGTCGCTGGCCCTAAACCATTGTGCCCTGAGCCGTCTACCAGCTCGACGCTCTTGCCAATGAGGGTCCGCCAGCGCTCTTCTACGGTCGAACGACCTCGTTCATGGTTGTCATCATCCAAGTCTGCCATCAGCGTTCGTGAACTACTTGGTGATAAAACCGTCTCGGACGCTTGGCCTTCGTCTGGTGGTCGTCTGTCGTCTCGGGGTTCCATACGATTAAAACGCTCCGATTCGCTGGTGCAGGCACCTGCACCCAATGCATCTGATATCGAATCGTCAACCACAGATGCGAACCAGAAATCTACGCCAACCAAGTTAAAATCCATTCCTATCCCCGGACAGGTTGCCAGCGTCCCTGCTTTTGCGGTAAGCAACGGTACTGGGGGGCCTGATGATGGTGCATCTGATGCAGGTGACAGGCCTTCGAGGCGCAAGATGTTTGGTCTCTTTTCTCAACGTGGCAGCCAGTTCTCTGACTCTCGTTCACCCTCTCCTCGTCGAGTGCTTTCACGAGAGCATACTACTATTCACTCACAATCTGCGCCGAATCTCCCGTCTTTACGTAATTCCTCGTCTATTTCCCGCCTGAGACCCCCGGCTCGATCTGTCACCAACTCCACTACCTCCTCTTCCAGCTCCAACACAAATTCTTCTGACGGCAAGCCCGGCAAAATAAATCGCGGGGGTAGTTTCCTTTCACGCATGAAGCGCCCTGGCGGTGTCTTCCGCCTCAACAACAACCAACTCGACAACTCTGACACTAACAGTAGTACATCGTATGCCCCTAATCTCGGACCCCCGGTTTCATCTAACGCTACGGCCGGTAGCACAACACCGCAGTCGGCTTCTATTTCGGAAAAGAGTAACGCCACTGTCACCGACGATTCTTCTTTCGAGATGCTCCCAACACCCCAGCCCGATGTGCTGAGGCGCGCCTTTGATGATATCAACTCTGCTGCAGAAAGGTTTGAGTCGAAAACGATTCAACAGCGCATGCAGATTGTGCGCTTGCAGGTCTTGCCATTTGTCCAGCGCCATGGGAACGATACGTCTTACAAAGTTCTGAGTAACACAGATCTGGAAAATCGCGCGACAATCTTGGATCGCTGGTGGGTGTTGTTAATGAACCTGTTGGATGGTACCAACAATCAGCCTATCGCTGGGGTTGATCGGTTGCCTCTGGCTGAGGCGCTGACGCTCATTATGATGCGTCCCGAGTGGAGACAGACGACTAGCTTCATGACTCCCCTCCAGGAGCGCCGGGCTTCGGGTAAGCATATGCGCGGGAGATCCTGGACTAATGCCAGTGATTCCACCACCATGAGCGAGTCAGACATCGCCGATATGTCGGAATACAATATACGCCTCATGTTTGTGCGAAATCTGGCGAGACAGATCGAGATTGTTGCTGACAAGATGTCTCAACGTCACACCTCGCTTGGTGTCACCAACTTTTGTGGTAAAGCGCTGGCATATGCCTTCTTTTTCGTTCCTGGGGCTGCGGAAATGTTGGTTCGGCTGTGGCAACCCAAGGTGGGCTTGATGCAGAGAGTGGCGGACAGCTTCGAGCTGCCGCGCTTTTGCAAGAATAGCGAAAACGAGGCAATTGTGTCCCAGTTTCCCCCTTTACTGAAAACTTTGGCCTGGACAGGTGTGAAGTCAACCAGTAGGTTGCTTAAGATGCCCCCTAAAGTGCAGAGCAATTTGACTAAGGTGCAATGGCGCGGTCCTTGGGTGAACAGATGGCAGGGTAGGGATACTGACATCCTCTTCATCTTTGTCAAGTATTATCATGTGCTGGCCCAAGAATTCCTGCCTGAGAATCTGCCGTTGTCGCAGCGGGCGCGTGCTCCCGGGTTCGTTTTGGTTCACTCCCAGCTGCTTGCTATCCTTGATGCTACGATTAACCGTCATGCCGTGTTAGAGGCTTTCAATGCTGGTCCCACTGATGTATCTGGCGCAGATGCCTTCTCAACTACCATGCCATTTGGGGGTGGTCCCGGTGACTTGATGAAGGGCATGTCGGAGAACCGTTCACTGAAGCTGCTCAAGGACTTCTTGTCTGAGAGCGGACCTGTGTTTGCGCAGGCCAAACGAGGATTCGGCGAGGCTTTTGCGGCGCTGATGAAGGCGACAGCCAGTACGACCTCGCAGTTTAATCAATCAGCGTGTATCACACTCTGTGATTTCCTGGAGGAGGTTCTACCCATATTCGATGGGCACGAGGAGACTGGCAATGAGCTAACTTCGTATCTGGACTGGGATTTCTGGATGAAGGCTATGCGTTTGATGCTATCCTCGATGAACACTATGACTGAGATTCGAGTGCTGTGTCTAGTGCACACCGTTTGGGAGGTTTTGGCGCGCAGCTCGGAGCGTAAGAAGCAGTTTTGCTTGGGGTGGCTGTTAACAGAGGATCTGTTTGGTTGTTTCTTCAACCACTGGTGCCCTATGGTTCGGGCGTATTATATGCGGTTGCTGTGCTGGAGAATCTGCCGAGATACTGGATCTGCGACTGAAGTTGATGCGTATGTTTAACCCTGAAAGCTGTAACTATGTATATTGTTTGCTAACTTTGCCTGTTTCTGCAGAGAAATCTTCTTGGTTGTTACCGAGCGTCTCAAAAAATGCTGGAGACACTATCTTTGGCTCCAGCAACAAGCGGAGGAAAATTACACTCAAAAACCTAACTCGGCTCCGTGCCACCCGGCTCCGGGAAAGAAATTCATGATCATTCGTACCGAAGTTCACGTTGCGCAGAACAGTCTCATGATGGGATTTGATTCTGTGGGTCGTATTCCTCAACCGGCGGAAGCACCAATTACTTTGGCTACTCCCAGCGATCCCTTCACGTCCAAGGAGACTACCAGCAACAACTCTCCTACCAAGGACAAGAAGAAGTGGTCGCTGTTTTCTTTGGGTAAGTCTCTTCTGGGCGGTGATAACTCAGAGGATGACTTCACAGCGAGTTTCCCCGCCAACAATACGACTCGCATTCGTACCCCGTCGCCGACTAAGGGCCATGCGACACACCCCTCGGATGCCAGTTCTACTGGTTCTGCACCTCTATTTGACACGCAGAAGTATATTTTCCGCTTCCTGCTCAATTGGCATCCGCAAGCCTGTGCTCCTGCACAGGAGATACCGATTGTTCGTCCTCGTTTGCCTGCTCCAGCGCATGCTGTTGCTATGCGCAAGATGGGTGAGGCTGAGGAGCCGCCTCTGTCACCAGGTCTTATCTCGGAGGCTAGAAACCCGCCGATGACGCCTCCTGGCCATGTTCAGAGTGAGGTGAAGATTGAGATTGAGGAGCCGACGCCCACTCAGGCGATTATTGGTGAAGCTGCAGCCGTCGTTGCAGCTCCCCCGGAACGCCGGGGTGACGAGGATACCGAAAGCTTCCATTCAGCGGCTAGCGAGATGTCGGGTGTCAAATACTCGACTCAGGTGCCAATGGAGATCAAGCCGGCGCCTTTGAGCGCGTTGAAGCCGGATGCTTTCTCGGCGCAGAGAGTTATCTACTCAGGTCGAGCTCTGGCAGAGTGGACCATGGTGGTGGTTGAGTGCAATAACTTTGTGGAGAGGCGCAGAGATGAGGGTGTGAGTTGTCTGGCGGATGTTGAGGTTCCGACGTTGATGTTAGAGCCGGTTAGACGGCCGTCGTAGAGGTAGACACGGGTCATGGATGCATGGCTGATAGGGAGGAAATTATTTATGTATCGGTGATACAGGTTTGTTTTACGAAACTCGCTGGCATTTCCTGTTTGTGGATACCTTTAATTGTTTTGGTTTCTTATCTTTTTTTTGTTCTGTTTAAAGTTACAGATATTTTGGATTCTCATCATCGGCATTTGGGTTTTGTTTTGTCTTGTTTTTTTGCGTGGTTTATTTTGGGTTGGAGTATCAATAGTTTTCATGCTTGGCTAGTACATAATGAAGTGGTGATGATTGATTTTGAGTACAAAAGGTTCATAGTCGTGTGTGTGGTTTCTGCTATATAAATAATGTGTAATGTGCGTGATGTAATGAGATAACAACTGTCGAACTGAAGTCGCAACGGGAAAACGGTCAAATGAGAAGGTGGTCTCAGGTAGATCTCATAATGATGTAAATACATATTTTCAAGTTCCGTGGACTGTAGGCTGTGGGTATTAGGTTGATGAAACGGTGACGTCGGTTGTTTCAATCGGTGTTTATGCTGCATGGTAGTGGCGGGAAGGAAGTTGGGGGGGGGGGGGAGGCGTTTTGTAGTTTTGTTGCAGGTTTAGCGTTTGTCATAATGTTTTGCGTTTCATGAGGGGAGTTTATGGTTTATTACATTGGGTTGGACTGGGTTTACGTTGGATATTTTATATGGGGATGGTAGAATGTGTAGAGGAGAGGATGGGAGAGACAAAGGTGGTTCTAGACTTTGGGGCAAGAGAGGGAGAGCGAAATTGAAATCCGTGATTTTGCATCTCCAATTATTGTTTAGTGTACATATTTGCAGAAATACAAACATGTATGTGCATTAATTATTGATGGTTTCGCCTTTTGCAGCTCTTCAAACAACGGAGCGAGCCCCATTATGGTGCGAGAAGCTAGTGATTGATGGGCAAAGAAGTAAGTTGGCATTCAACTTGTGGGGGCAGTGTCGGGGTTCCTGACTAGTGGGGATTGGGATTCGAGGGGACAAGGGGGGCGTGCCGAGTGCCGTGCCGTGCGGGTTGGTTGATGGGATTTGTGGGTTAGGGTTTATGGTGGAGGTGACGAGGGATGGGAAAGGACTATCTGATAATTTATGGCAGAGGTAAATAAATAGGATAATCCAAGGAAGAAGAAGACGTAAATATCACCAATTGATTTGACAAAAAGGTGCTACTCCCAGTATTTGAAAATTGATATTTAGGCAAGTAGAACAAATGGAGAGATACACACTTGGACAGACAGTGATCATGCAGATTGTGGGTTCATGGTGCCCTGTAACACCCATCCCTACACCACCGCAACCGCACGTCCACAGCATTGATCGTATTCACAGTAACCATAACGAACAACCGTACCCGAAGATTACAGAGCCAAATATTTACATTTAAATGACAAAGCGACTATCACGTATTTAAAAATTTCTGTCAGGTTATAGAAGGATGGCATATAGATTTTAAGGCTAATTGGTTTGGGTGCAGAAAAGGGGTGTGTGGTCGGGCGGGGTGGTAGTGGTGGTTGTTTGAGTCTGGAAGGGAGAGATAAAGTAAGGAAGGAGCAAGTTGGGTAGACTTTTTTTTTGGTTTAAATAGAAAGAAGCTTGGCAGTCGGGTGGCGATTTGGTTTTTCTGTATCTGTTGGAGGGAATTTGTGACGACATTGGTTTTCTTTCTTTCTTCCTTTCTTTTTTTTTTTTGGTTGATAATTGAAGACGATCGGATTTGATAGACTCAAAGAAGATTATCGGGTTCCTTTTTTAAATTGAAAATCACTAGTATTTTATCTTTTCGATCCACGAGCAATAACTGAATTCACTTTCGAACTATAACACAACCTACACACACACACACACACACACACACATATATATATATATATCAATCAATCCGCTCGACGGAAATGCCCAAAATGCGCTCCTCCCAACGTCGCTTCAGGACGTACATTGTTGTCGCCTTCCTCATCTTCGCCATCTACTACCTCACCCCCACCACCCGCGACCCCCAAGACTTCTACCGTAAAACCATGCAGGCCATGAACAATGGCATACACCCCCACATCCCCAACTCGGGCGCCGCCGCCATCAAACTGCCCAAAGGTCCCGTGGCCGGCCCCCACCACCCGCCGATCCCGGATGCCCTCGACCACAAGGAGATGACGGACAAGCAGGATGAAAAGGTTGTCAAGGAGATGGCAGATAGACTGCGGGATGCCGAGGCCAAGGCCAAGGACTTGGCAAATAAGAAGAGTCCGTTGAAGCCGGATTTGCCGAGTGAGGTGGTGGGGATTGGCAGTTCGGCGGGGGGGCAGGATGGGGAGAAGAAGAAGGGGGCGGAAAAGGAAGGTCTTACAGCGGTGGATAAGGGGTCGGTTGGGGGGTCTGTGGGGGAGCAGAAGGAGTTGGGGGTTGATGGGGCGAAGGAAGGTTCATCTAAGGCTGACCAGGACAACGAAGAGGAAGAAAGCCCTGAAGAACATGAGGTCGAGCTGGAACTTGCGTCCATCTTGAAGCGTGCGCCAAGTAAGTTTACATCTACGTCTACAATCATTTCTCGATATCATCGGGCAGCAAAGCTAACATGAATTCCCAGTGATCATCTTCTCAAAGTCCTACTGCCCCTACTCCAAGCGCGCCAAACACCTTCTCCAAACCCGCTACACTCTTGACCCCGCCCCCTACGTTGTCGAGCTCGACACGCACCCTCTCGGCCCCGCCATCCAAGAGGTCCTCGCTAAGAAGACGGGCCGGTCGACTGTTCCTAATATCATGGTCAATGGCATCTCTATTGGCGGTAGTGACGATATCGTAGCGTTGGATGACAAGGGGGAATTGGTGCCTAAGGTGCTCAAGTTGGGCGAGGCTAGAAAGTTGACGATGAGAGTGGCGGAGCCGGGGGAGAAGGCGGTGGGGGATGCTGCAAAGAGGGGGAAGAAGGGGGGCAAGAAGAGGGCGATGAGATTTGAGAAACGGGAGTAAGCTTGCGATAGGTGAGCTGACGTGTACGAAGGGTGACTGTAATACAGTGGGATTTAGACTGGTTTATGAGTTTGATTCTCTGTTTTTCTCAATATTGGTGAATGGCGTTGGGTCTTTTTGTTTACTGGGTTGAATGAATATAGGCATTGTTTTTTTTGGATATTGTTGTCTTGCTTGTTGTCTTGCCTTATGTGACGGAGGCGGGGTCTAGACCGTAGAGGTGCAGATTCGGCAGGGGTTCATTGTCGTGGTGGGGGGGGGGCAGATATTTGTGAATAGTTGGTGAATGAGACGGAGAATAATGATTGGCGCACTGCCACGGACACGGCATCTTGTCATTCTTTTACTTTTTTTTTTCAATATCGACATATGGATGGTATTCACTTAAAGGATATCTGGTTGCTGACTAAGCATGCATATATACAACTGCCTGCTCCCGCTACAACCTAAGTGTGTGTCGGGATACCTGCCGAATATCTTTCCCCGATAACTTCAAACTCTTTCAGATACTCATCAATCTCCGCCATCTCCTCCTCCGTCAAATCTCTCCCCCCGCAATTCTCCTGCACCCTCTCCACTGTCGTCGCCCCCGGAATAACTACAATCTCCACTCCCTCCCTCTTCCCCACTCCCAATACCCACCGAATCGCCACCTGCGCCGCCGTCAGCCCGATCCTCTGGGCCAACCCTTTAATCTTCCCGACCAATTTGACATTATTCGCAAAGTTCTCCTCCGAGAACCGCGGCCGGTGCAACACCGGGTGGTCCGCGGGGATATCCGCCCGTGACTTCCAGACGCCTGTGAGCGCTCCATAGCCCAGCGGCGAGTAGGCGACAATTGGGATCCCGTGCCGTTTGCAGGCAGCGAGCACCCCGTTGTGCAGGACGTCGAGGGTCCAGAGAGATAACTCAATCTCGACGGCAGAAATGGTGTATTTGGAGGCGGCGAGATCGATGGTGGCGGCGGAGACTTCGGAGAGGCCGATGCCGCCGATTTTTCCGGCGTCGACGTATTCTTGGATGGTCGCCAACGTCTCTAAAAAGTCGTGGTCAGGGTCGCGCCGCGCCGGTTCGAAAATGTCAACAAAGACGCGACCGTTGAGATTGCGGAGGATTGTATCAAGAGACCGGCGGACGGCCGCGGGGGACCCCGTGGGCTTGATGGTTGTGGGGTCACAGGCACCTTTGATAGAGAGGACGACTTGAGAGGCCTTGTCGGGATGTTCGTGGAAATAGGAGGCGAGGAGATGGGTGGAGTTGGCGGTGGGAGGACCGTAAAATTCGCCGCCATTCCAGAAGGTGGCATGGGAGTTGAGGGCGGCGGTGAGCGTGGTGTGGGCAGCGGAGTAGGGCGTGGGGTTAGGGCGCCAGGTGAAGCCTGGTGAGGGAGGGTTAGTGGGAGGGGGGGGGGGAAGAAAGGAAGAGAAAGGAAAGGGAAGGAACAAACTTACCCATGAGGCCGAAGCCGATAGGGGAGACTTCTTTGTTATTGATCTTGACCATTGTGAGATGTTTGTTAGGAATTGGTGTTTGGTTGGATTGCGTTGTATCTTCCAGTATAATCCGTCCGTGTAAGTCAACGGGATCCCCTACCTTTATATATATACTTTCCTGTCATCACCCTAACCCTTTTATTCCTTTTCTATCAGCTCCTCCAAACACCGCCAGATTATCCCATTATCAGCTTTGGTGACCTTTTTGTCAACACGGAATTATATATCTATGTCCCGTATATCCGGTACATCATCTTTCTCTTCCTCAGGGACATTTGCGGACATAATGGAATGCGGAGCAAATAACCGTTATAGTGACGGGTTAGGGTCTGCTAATTCCGTTTCTCCATGGTAAAGTCCGCAACAAAATAATTGGTTAAGTGCACATGACGATGAAGAGCGGAGATTCCAGAAGAAGTCGTGGAGAACGATATAGAAATATCGGGAGGATTGCTGACTAAATGTTGGAATTACATGGGCGTCGGGATACACGGATAGTCCCGATTAGACATGTCACTTTCACAAATAGCCACTGAGACAAACACTCTTAGGTGCCTTGTCAGACGAAAATCTAAATGCAAATTAAATTCTATTTGGCATCTAAATCAAATCATATGGCCTACATAAATATCCGGCCTCTGGTATTTGTGAAAGAAAAACACTTTTTTTAAGCCGTAGTCGCCTTCTCCAACGCCTGCAGCACATCCGCCACCAAATCAACCTCATCCTCAATCCCGCAGCTCAACCTCACCAAGTCATCGTAAACCCCTACCGACTCCCTCTGCGCCTGCGGAATCCCCGCGTGCGTCATCGCACTCGGAACCTCACTCAGCGACTCAACGCCACCCAGCGACTCCGCCAACGTGAAAAATCTAGTGTTCTGGCAAAACTTCTCGGCTGCCGCATGGCCACCCTTGACCCGGAACGAAATCATACCGCCGCCGAGACCATCACGGTGCTGCTTCAGGGCAATAGCGCGCTGGGGGTGTGAGTCGAGGCCAGGGTAATTGACGGCGATGACGTGCGATGAGGTGTCGAGGGCCTCGGCGACGGCAAGGGCGTTGTTGGAGGCGGTGCGGACACGGAGGTGTAGAGTTTTCAGGCCTCTCTGGGCCAACCAGGAGTCGAAAGCCGAGGGGACTGCACCGATGGCATTCTGGAGGAAAGAGAGACGCTCGAAGAGAGCGGTATCGTTGAGGGCGGCGACACCCATGACGACGTCGCTGTGGCCGTTGATGTACTTCGTGACGGAGTGGACGACGACGTCGGCGCCGTGGGCCAGCGGGGTTTGAACATAGGGGGACAGGAAAGTGTTGTCGACGACAACAGTCAGGTTGGCCTTGTGAGCGATTTCAGCAACGGCGGAAATGTCAACAAGGGACAGAGTAGGGTTAGAGGGCGACTCGATCCACACGAGCTTCGTCTCGGGGCGGATCAGCGAGGGGAGATCATTGACGACGTTGGAAGTAAAGGAAACCTCGATGCCGTATGTGTTGGCGACCTTGGTGAAGTAGCGGTGAGTCCCGCCGTAGACATCGGTAGTTGAAACAATATGGGTGCCGGATTGCAGCGACTGCAGAATGTTAGCAGTCACTGCAGAACCAGAGGCGTAGGCGAGGGCATACTTGGCGCCCTCGAGAGCGGCAACAGCACGTTCAAAGGCGTTGCGGTTCGGGTTGTCAGAGCGGGAGTATTCATAGGCGCCAATGGGCTTTGCCAGACCAGATTGGGCATAGGTGGTGGAGAGGGAAATGGGTGGAATGACGGCTCCGGTGATAGCGTCGGGTTCCGAGCCGGCGTGGACGGCGCGGGTGCCGAAGCCGAGGGAAGAGTAGTTGGTAGTGGGTGACATTTTGTTTTGAAGGGAAGCACGGGAACACAGCTGCGCTAATTGAAAGCAGAGGTGTATTGACGCAGATGGGGGTTAGTCGGTATTTATGTGAAAGTGGTGTACTGCATGCGGTCAGCGGGGGAGCTACTACACGGGCTATGGCGCAATCGATGTCGCAACTAAGACGTACGAGATTACTAAGACAAAGGATACTGAAATAGGAAATATTCAGGGTGGTCTCATAAGAAAGCGAGAAGTGAGGATGACGGTGGTACGAGAGAAAGAGTCACAAAGATTCAGAAAAAAAAAATAACATACCGTTCATCTGTGGGTCCCAGAGATTCTTTATCCATAATAATTTCTTCACAGGACCTTATTTATAGGGCAGTTATTTGAAATTTTATCAGGCCCGGGGGCTACCTTAACCTGCGGTATGCCAAATTAGGAATGGCGGTCCGAAGGATGAACGGCCAAGAGCAAGTGAGGGACGTACATCTTTGTGTTGAATTTCACTGAATATGCGGCTTAGAAAAAGTAAAATGTGATGAGTTTGGAATCTCACAAGCGGTTATCGTTTCATGAGTTAAATGGCGTTTGAGGGGGCCAAAGGGGTTTGTCATGTTTGGTGGTTCGTCGGGCGAGGGCTGATTGCTAAGCAGATTTCTCGAGTACTACTGGCCGTATCACCTCAACAATTGTTAAGCAGATCGGTGATGTGATATTCAAGCGGTCTGATACCTCTCGTCAAAGAGTCTTGGTTGCATTGATCCTTGAACTTGTGCATTTTCTGTCCTTGTTTTCGCCATCTTGGTGACCAATGACTGAATATTTTAGTCTTGGATTTCAGATATCACAATGTGTACATATATCGTACATATCCTGTATCCAGGTATTTTTGTGGGTGTAAATTCTGCTGATACTAAGTTTATAAATATTTATAAGAGAATACTATTCACATAAGGTCTCAAGTGGGTTTTTCACCTTGATTACCGGGGCCAGTACTGGTATTTACCCACGATTCTGAGATCCAGTGCCCCTCTCAGGATCAACCAACTGCATGATTTTTTTTTTGAAATGCTAGCAGGCCCCTCTGTTGACGTCATCACACCCATCTCTGACTTCAACTGACTTCAACTGACTTCAGCTTTGTCTTCTTCACGCAGTCACATATAAGCAATATTGAAAAAATGTGAGAAATTCCACATCAAGTTTATATCTCCGTGTCCATTACTAATCCGCACATCACGACTACATCAACCCAGACTACCCTTCCGCATTCCCCGCTCCAATTCTCTGTGCAACAAACCTCACCTCCAACAAAAGAGCTTGACTGCATCTTCCCTTCCCATCAAAATTGCCGGTCAAACGAAAGGAATCATGTATCTTTAAATTCCCGAATAGGACCATGGGGTCATGCAGAACCAGGAGTAGAAATATTATGCAGCAGTCTCGATGCTGGGGACGTGCAGATGGCAAAGTTTGGGAAGGTTTGAGCCTGCGGAAGCCGGAAAGTTAGGGTTGGTTATTTAGGGTCTATTGGAATTTGTTAGTGGCTGTTTACCTTTATGAAGCGCACTGTCTTATTATATGTCCATAATGTTGAATGGAACAGTACTATTTTCAATATTAAACACTGTAAGTTTGTATTACTTAGTCAGCATGATATAGACCCTAACGACAACAACCCTAGACATGATTCACAATAAGGTTGGGTATTCAGACAGGTATAGGGTTCAGCGTTGCTTAGGGCTGCTAACCAGGGTCGGGTCGCTGGCGCCAAGGTCAGCTTCATGTTTGCTTAGAATTGCTACACAGAATCCATTGTTATCTCTGCTCGCATCATTGAGGTTTCAGTGCAGCAACCTGCAAAGTGTTTGCATGAAGCTCACATGACATTTCGTATATCCGGAAGTTTAGCCTTCCTCATGAAATGTTGTGGCAAACTGCAGGTCCTTAGATCCGCTGCGTAGTGCCTCAGTTGATGTTCACAAAGGTTGACCGGAAGAGAAATGACGATGTTTAGTTACCGACTTACGCATATTACTAATCTATCTGTTTGTCTTTCTTTTTTATGACGTTTGCTGTCAATCTTGGATAGAGAATCTATGACACACTCCCGCCAAGTATGAGCCCAAGCTTCATTCTATCTGGTCATCCATCCCAACTTGTCCAACCCGAAAACGAGTTCGAACAAGAAAAGCTGATTTCCACCCCGCAACATCTTGTTTACTCCTCTCACCTCTTCATTCCCTACATGCCACGGGGTCTTGCCTAACCCCGTCTTAGTAAAATGAATGGTATTTCGGATTCCGGGCTCAGTCCAATACGAGTGACTAAAGTAAAGAGACTGTCAGATGGGGTAGAAGGGATGGTTGTGGGAGGGAGATTACAGGTGGTCTGCTACTTAGGTATCCATCTGGAAAGGGGATGAGTCTAGATCGTCTAAATCTAACATGGTATATACCATTAAAGTGCTTTAATATCCAAGTAAGAGGACGAAGCTAATAATTTTTGCGATGCATGTCAATAGAGCCAATCCGATTAGTCTCATCTCATTATGAAACACGTAAACCATTACCACTCATACTCATTGGTCATGTTTCTTGTTTTCTTATTTATAACTCACCAAACTTATCATCAGTAAACTCGGCTTTGGAAACTATCCAAATTGGGTAATTACCATGTTTCAAGGCCGGAGTTACACTTCAGACACTCACCACATTTATCTGATAGTGGACTTCTGCACTGTTCCATAGCGAGTTTTAGGGTATTTCTGAGGCAGGAACCTTGTCATAGTCAGGGAGGATCTCTCTCCGTCACCTGCCGTTTTGGCCTTGATTCGATGATCTTGGACTTGGAATTCACCGTGAAATTTCAATGGGCGAATTCTCTTCCCTTTTCCCCTGGGCAAAGATACTGTAATTGAATTATCGTGACTCTGGCGACCTTCTTTTTATATCTCGCTTACAAGCTATCCAATAAGAGAACAAAGAGTAGTTCGGCTTTTGAAGCTTCAAGAATTTACTCGCGATTCTTTGCTAACAAATACTTGAAAACTTTTGGTTCCTGATTATCAGTCATTTGACGTCACTTATCCTTTTGTAGCTCGTCCTCGACTGGGTCATTCCTCCAACTTGAATCTCCAGTGCTTCCTAGACGACTACCGAATTTATTGTGAGTTTATTGTTTGCACAACCCACACCAATCATAGACGGTACCAATCAAAAACCTCAACTTGAACATCTCGTCCGCTCCCGCGAACTCATCCATATCCTCCCGCTCTCAGCCCTGTCTAATATCTGACCACCATCTCTCGACCAATCACTACACCATTATCCCACCATCACGCCCAACAACCGGTTACCGTGGCTTCCGTACTGCATCCTCAAAGTGCTCTAAACCTTCGATACTCACAATTCGTAAACTCACAACTGCTTGAAATTTTTCATTCATAATTCTCGATATTTGCATCCAATCTGGGCAAAGTCTGCTATTTTCACCGAACTCTGTGTTATTCGTTACCATTTGTCTGCTGGAGCGCTTTCGCCCGTTCTGTACCCCATAACAGAAAGTTGCATCTCACTTCCATCCCGAGTGTCGCATTCTGGAATTGTAGTTGGTAAATCTTGGCAGGTCAAACGTATATCTGAACCAACGACACACCCATCACGGCCCATCACTTACTCAACCTCCATCTCACATTGAATCCGCCCCTAACAAACTGCCAAATTCCGAGTCCCCATCGTATTCGTTCTGTATTATTATCGGTCTACACAACTGGAATCTTTTAGCATGCCTCCTCGGCGCTCGCACCGTAAGTCACGAGCTGGCTGCAAGCGGTGTAAGCTCCGCAAAATCAAGGTTAGCATGCTCCACAACCTATGTATGTCCGGCAGTACGAGGGGTTCGCATTCGTGTTTGGAGGGTGGTTCTGAGAGGATCGGCAGGCCCCGCATACGGGCATGCGACAATCTTCCCTTGGCCACATCCACCACATTGTATCCCCGCAATCGCCGCTTCTCTACCCTTGTATTTAACTGTTGTTAGATTGGCCATCTTTGCTAACTTCAAATTCGTTTACTGTTTGATTAGTGCGATGAGGTACATCCGCGTTGTGGTAATTGTGTAAAGCACGGAGTCGCATGTGACTTTCAAAATCCAGAGATAGTGGAAGAGTTGCTTGCTACTACTACTCCTATGCCCCTTCCTCAATCCCCACTCAGTCCTGCTGCAGGCTCTGCCTCGGGCTCTGTTTCAAGTTCTACTCACCAGCCAGAAACACCACATTCATCCATGAGTTCTTATCCGGCACCGCCATCACCGCTCTTGGCTGTTGCTGCTGAAGCCTCTGTGAGTGTCATGACTGACACCATGATCTCCACCTACTCCAATGTACCATCACTATATCAGACTCCATCGCTACCGGGACTGCCTCTAGGTGGTCTCGGTTCTAATCATCGTATCTTGGAGATGCGCCTGATGCACCACTACACCACCATCACCTCAAAGACCCTGACCCTCAACTCACCATTAACCCAGGACGTCTGGATGACTGAAGTTCCCAAACTGGCCTTCACCGGTGCACCGTACTTGGCTGATGCTATGCTCGCTGTCTCCGCTCTCCATATGCGTGTACTTGACCCGGAGGACCGGGGCTTGGTACAAGCGTCTCACGCCTACATAGCCTCGTCAGTTTCTCAGTATTGCAAAGCACTTAATGAGGGAATAAATGAAAAAAATGCCGAAGCCCTGTTTTTGACAGCCACTCTCATTGCGTTTCAGTCGACAGCCACCCGAGTCTTTACTAGAGACGAGCCTGGCGCCGACCCGAGCGATCCCAAGAGTGTATACACTTTGCCATTGTCGTGGTTTCATGCTTTCCAGGGAGTCAAGGCCGTTGTTGCGTCAAGCTGGCCGTGGATTCGGAATAGTGGGACAGTCCTAACTGTAATTGATGCCCAACCGGCGTTGCAACTAGACATGTTGTCTGACAATGCGTTCTTTGGGCCTGTGTTGGAAGGTTTGGAGGATGAGGTCAATATGGATGATCCGGCTCAGAAGGAGGCGACTCTTCAAGCATACCACCACGCTGCTTCCGTCCTTAACTGGGCGCACTCATCATCAGCGCGGGGCGCTGCCTTGGCATTCCCTGCATCAGTCTCCAAGCGGTTTGTGGACCTGCTAGAGCTGAGAAGACCCCGTGCTCTGGTCTTGTTAGCCAGCTTCTTTGCCCTTCTACGTCGTTTTGATAGCATCTGGTGGCTCCATGGTGTCCCCCGCCGCGAAATCATCGGCATCGCCTCTCTTTTTGACCGTGGTTCTTCCTGGTGGAAACATTTGGAATGGCCCCTACGGATTGCTCTTCACGAGGGCCCCATTATCCCTCCAGATGTCTGGGGTTTCGATTGGTTAGCTGAGGAAAACAAGCAAGGTGGCAAGGCTCCCAAGACGACATATGTTCATCAGATTGAGATGATGTCGCCGCTGTTGGCGCGCAATACATTGTTGCCGCCGATTCCGCCGCCGCCGCCGAGATTGTCGATGTCAGGACATAGTCATTCTGGGGGTATGGATTGCCCATAGCAATTCGCGCAGGGGAACTGCTCTTCTCAAGGCCAGCTGTAATGTAACTCCGTATTAGTAGACAGGCTTGGGTCGTTTTCCTGCATAGAGATGGGTTCAGTCCTGCCTCGCACATCATAGAGGAGGGATTTCATATGTATCATGGAACCGAATATGAACCAATTCGGATGTAATATAGAAGCAGCGTAATGTATTCATATAATATCTTAACCATATCTGATAAATGCCATTTATTTTGATAGAGCCAAACAGAAGTAAATGCGCCGTGACGCCTGTATGAACGAAATCCAAAACCCAAATGCTAACATCAGCAAAGCGTATCACACTAATAAACATCCCCAAACCTTCCTCCTCTAAGTTCGAATTTTCTTGGCCTTCTTAGGCTTCTCGTCGTCACTAATGACATCATCTTCCTCTATCTCCATAACGCCATTCTCCGGCCCCGTCTGGTCTCTGCTTCTCTTTAGACCCTTCATCTTCCTCGTCTGCAGCTCCGAAAGATCCTGGCGACCCAAGTGAATCCGACCAATCTTATCACCCATAGCATCCATCGAGATATTCTTTTTAACCCTCTCCTCCGTCGTCCGCGCCTTCTTCATCGCCTCCTTCATAACCGCTTCCTCGGCCTCCCGAACCCTTCCAATCCGAAAGTCCATCCGTGGACCAATCTCCTCCACCTCCACCCTCGGTAACTTCTGCCCCGACCGCAATGTGCGAATCGTGTACGCACGCAGGAAAATCCGCGCGGCCCTAGGAACTCCCTCGGCGCCCTCGTCTTGCCCGGGCTCCTCGGCGGCCAGCTGGATGATGTATTGGAGACCCTCGACATCGATTTTCTCGGTGGTGTCGCGGGCGCAGAAGAAGTCCGTGAGGATGGACTTGGCTTGGGTGTAGGCGCGGTCGAGGGGGTTTTCCCAGGCGGTGCCGGCAAAGACGACCATGGGGCGGAGGCCGACAGCGAATTTCTTATTCTTGAATTGGGCGAGGGTGCGGAAAGTTTCGGGGTCGAGGAGGAACTCCATCATGTCGAGAACGTGGTAGTCAAACATGCGGACAAAGGTGAGGGCATGCGGGCGCTTCTTGTTGGAGGAGCCAAAGACCATGAGGGAAGCGTCGTTTTTGTCGGAGAAAAATTCGAGGGAGGAGGCGTCCTCGAAGGGGTGGACGGAGTTCTTTTTGGAGAATTTTTTGGCGAAAGGTTGGCGGAAGGCGTATAGATCGTTCATGGCGTCTTGGACGGTTTGCGAACAGGAGGTGCCGCGGAGGAAGAGGGCGGTTTTCGGGTTCTCGACGGCCTTGGGCTCGCGCTTTTCGAGGGCGCGCTTAGAGCGGGCATTGCGGGGGTTTCTGGGGAACTGATTAGTCGGTGATGGTGGGGACGGCTGATGGTGATAATGTAGCTGAAAAGATGGATCCCGGGAGAACGACGAGAGCATACCGTCGCAAACTAGGAAGACACTAGCTTATTCAGGTGCCAGATGGGTAGTGCATATGTACATACATCTGTCTAAGCATCGACATTTTGGCGGTTGTTTATGTATCTGATTGGAAATATAAAAAAAAAGGGAATATGCGCAGGTTTGTCCGATACTTAGGACAAGAAGTATCTCGTTACAGCACTAGACTATAAGGGATCCGACCAATTTTTTTTTGACGGAGGTGCAAGCCAGAAATTTTTCCGCAGTAAAACGCTATCGATAAGCTCTGGGGGATAAATTATCTAATCGCCCCACTTCCAGAGCAGCTTCTTTTTCATTATAAGTAGCTATTTCTATGATGAAAATAGTCTAAATTGAGATAATATAATGAACACTTTGTACTGCTATGTAAATTCCAAGACAAATGAAAAAGAGATTGGCAAAACATGTATCATACTATAAAAAGGCATCATTTTCTGGCAACTCGTGCCGAAACATCATGTATGCTTTCTCCAGTTCCATCTCCAGTTGCAAGCGAATCCTCAAGGCACAAATCGACGGCCAGGTCGACCATTCCCCTTTATTGATCCAATACCGAATGGTATCTTGTGTCGGAACATCTAAAAGCAAAGAGTAATCTCTCCATTGTACATTGGGCACAATGGTGATGCTTGGTTTCTGTTTGATGTCAACATCCATGAAAAATTGGCGGATACTGGTGGGTAGTATCCCCAGCTCATTCATTTGCGTCATTCGTAGGTGAATCTCTCCGCCGATGATATGCGCCAGATACTTTACCAAGCGCATGATCTTGGAGTGGCATCCATAGAGATCCGGAGCACTCATGTCGCTTTGGATAAACGGTAAAACATACGGGCGAGCCTGGCTGACCACAAAGTGGTTGACATTAAAGGCCCGCGAGATGATATCGAGAGGCCGCATACGATCATGAGGGTGAGAGTCCAGCTCGCTGTGATCCCATGGAACAATTTGCCCCCGGTGGTTTTTACACAAGATCATCGTTCTACGACCACCTGTAAAAGACTGTGACACCGAGTTGGAGGCGACGGCAGCCGTCCAGACCAGCACATTGGGCGCCGTGAGATAATTTATAAGGATTGGGACACCATGGTCACCGGGAACTGGCACAATGATATTGAGAATCATGCCCGTGCGATTATGGGCTTCTTCAAAGGTAATATCGCCCAGATTTGCAAATGCGCATTCTTCCAATACATCTACATCCCAGAAGTAACCCTTCCGGCAATATCGTGCCATGCGCTTTAAGAGGTTGAATAGGCGCATCGTCCAGGTGTTTGCCCAGCGATCCTCATCTGATAATGCAGATAGATCAATACCTTCACCACGCAGTAGATTCGGGAGATTCTGTGGGCTCGTTGTTGCAATCAATGAGGCTATGAGAGCTCCTGTCGCAACACCCGTGATATTCCTGAGCAGCAGTCCTTGGTCAAACAGCGCCTTAGCAACACCCAGGTGACAAAGCCCGAATATCGCCCCGCCCTCTAAGAATAATGACGAACTCCCAAGTGACCTTTTAGATGCCACCACGAAATCCATCTTCATATCCTTGGGCATCCACGCCGCATCATCTCCCCGTCCCCGTCTCTGCTGTTCCGGCAGTCTCAAGATCAAGTGCAACAATGTGACCATCTTCCCTGCAAACTCTTCGATGACGAACTTTGTCCTCCCAAAGCACTGCCGGTACAATCTAGGTGTTGATATATTTCCCAGATTCCTGTGCAGTCCAGATCTGAATAGTTCTGACATGATGAAGCTGTCTGGGGTCACGATGGACTGGTCGATGGCGGCGATGTGGCCCATTATGAGCTCACGGTTATAGTGGCGGGACCGGGCATCGAAACGCCAGGGTGAAAGGAAGAGTAGTTGGTTGAGAGCGTCGGCGGCTTCTTGCCAAGCGGCGAAGGTGTCGGCGTGGAGGTAGCGATGGCGCCATTGGGAGAGGGGCGGTGGCCAGAAGATAGCATAAAATAGCCACTAAACAGTTAGTAAACAATTGTGTGATTGCATTGTTTCTAACAGAAGAAACCTACAGATGCTATCGAGTATAAAAGATAAACAAGATCATAACAAAACATGCGGCATGCGATCCATTGCCTCCAATTCACCCATCGACTGGATGCTTGTCGCAAACGCTTGACGCTACTATTCATGGTTCATGGCCAGATATAGAGTTGTTAAACTATAAAAAACACATAAAGATGATCGCAAAGATAAGGCGACTCAATAAAAGAACCATGTGACGTTAATTAGACTACAAGGAATTCGGCTATTAGAATAACCCTTGTAACATATAACCCTACAGTGATCACTGCAATAATGATCGCAATAATAGGTTGAGCGGTGACTTGCAAATACAGAAACAAGAGAATATTTAAGATATAATCACATCTTGAATCATGGCACCAGGAGATCGTGGCTACAAAATTCAAATATGAATAAGAAATGCCAACTTTATATTTGCAAGAGACCCAAAAGACCCAATAAACCATAAAAAACACCAATTCTTGTGATTATGAAACTCCGTATTACCATACAAATGCACAAACCCTGAAATTGTTTATGTCCCTTAACTCCTTTCATCTTATTCACTGTCATCATCGTCCACCACGTGACGCCGTCTGCGCGCCGGCTGGTGTGTCTCTTCTTCCTCGTCATCATTCGACTCAGCTGTCTTCTGTCTCTTCTTCTGCCGGCGGCCGTCATCCTCGTCCTCAAGAATCTCCTCGTCCTCAGACGCTTCCACCTCTTCCTCATCGCCACTAGAGGCAATAAAGTCATCCTCCTTGTCGTAGTCATTGTTACCACGACCACCATACTCCATCTCGTCATCAGAATAGTTGTTTTTTCTTCTAGGCCTGGAAATACCAGACCCTCTCTTGCGACTGCGACCGCCACCTTCAAGATCATCGATTCCAAGGCCAACATTGCGCTTCTTCTCAGGGTTGCCAGCAATCTGATTGTCTTGCCGACGGATCAATCTATCACGTTCCTTCTCGGCCTGTTCGGCGCGGCGGCGCTCCTGCTCAGGATCGTGAGTGGTCTTGATGATGGTGTTGCCATAAGTGTTGGTTGCCTCACGGATGCGCATAGCCAGACGTTGTAACGCTTCATCCTCGTGTTGTTTGTTTTGACGGACAGTGTACTCTTCAGACATGTGACCGACAATTACGAAAACCGAGGAATCCAAGTGGGCAGCAGCAGCATAGTTGTGGCCATCCTTGAGTTCGTCGTAGGGTTTAGAGGGGTCGGGAGCAGTGGGTCTTTTGAGGACGGTGTAGTGTTCGCCACCGACGCTCATACTCATACTGCCGTCACTCCAACGGTACATGCGAGCGTTGCTGTAGAGCCTACCAGTCTCAGGATCGACGTAATGGCGGATAGTAGGGCGAGGATGTCCAGAACGAGCATCATCGATATCGGTCTTGGAGGGCTCAAAGGTGCGAGAGTCGTAGGGCTCGGGGTGAAAACGGAGGAACTTGGGGACCTTGAAGCTTTGGACCTGCAGTAGATTGACTAGTCAGAAGATGCCATAAGAGAGTTGCACATGAGATCTCGTAGGTTCAACTTACCCTGCCGTCTTTAGAACGGGGAATCCGGTGACGGAAGATATCCATATCCATAACCCTCAGGTCCTTCGCCAGCGGCTCATCCTGCTCCTCTTCGTCTATATCTTCCCCAAAGGGGTCCTTGCCGCTCATGGTGTCATCGCCCTCACCAAAGAGATCAGCATTACCATTCAACTCATCTTCATGAATCGAACGAAGGTCGTCGTTATCGACTAGATTGTCCCCGAAGACATCATCGATGTCAGACATGGCGAGTGGGTTAGCTGGAGATGTCAGGAAAGAAATGAAAAATGTGTGGCTAGAGATGATTGCAGCAGTCTGCAATCAGTTTGGGTGTTGTGTGGTTCGGTTTGGGTCAAAAGTGAAATCTTGGTGTTGTATAGCGCGAATTGTGACGTGACCGGAGTGCACTTTTCCAAAAATTCACACATAAGCCTTGAGCACAAGGCTGGTTGTTGAGTTTCATTCCCAATTGAATGAACAGGGATCTTGGTCTTAATGACAATTCTGTGTTGCACAAGCGCCTCAATGATTCCTTGCGCCACAGGGGCACAGCTCCTACGAGAGCTCCTGTGGCGCGCCTATGGTGAGATGCTGGTGGACGGCCCGGTACCGAACAGGTCACAGCACAGTAGCACTGCAATGGCCATGAACTTCTGATTCCATATCTGTCGAATTGATGAAGTCGGCGAATTGTGTTTCGGGTTCTTGTCTTGACTGGCCTGCGACCTCTTGCGATTCGTTGCAGCTCGTCCCCCGGGCCCTGCTTTATGGAAAACCACATGCAAGCGCCACATACAGCAACCTGAAGCGGTTTAGCGCCACTCCTGAAGTTGGCCCGCTGCTCATCATCTGTGAGGCTTTGGTGCTTGAGTTCAAATGTAAGTGAGTTGGCCTGGGACCATGCTACTTTGTCTCTATAACTTTTTTTTTCTTTCTTTATTTTTGCTTGCTTCTGGAAATTGTGTCACAATCCCTACACGATCCTCGAGTTTGTTTCTAGATTTACTGTTGATTTGTTTTTGTTATTTATCGGTCGAAGTTGTGGTTAGAGCTGGGATCCGCCACCGCTCCCCCTCCATCCCCTCGATTCCTTCTACACAACAACAATAACAACAAAAACATCTTGATCTTCGACTGGCTGCATTTTGCCAAGGGTCAGTCACTACGAGTTTGCGATTGAATATATATAGTGGCTATTTCTTTTTCTCGAATCTATACCCTGATATAACATAACTTTTCGTTTGTTGCAATTTTCAGTCACGCACTACTCCTGAAACCTTCACGACCTTGCTTGCACATGGATATATTGCTAGCAATTCTGTTGTGACTTTGGTTTCCAGTCTCACTCTTGAATCTTGAGCCCGACATATACCATTGCCTACTCTACATACGACGTTGAGACTCTTAAAAACACGTCCACATATACGACCGCCATGTCTAACCTGTTCTCGGGAATGTAAGTGATGCTTTGCCCCTTGCGAAACTTGTTTTTGCCCCTCTTAATCCCTTGTACCCAACCCTCCGCCACCATCTTTACATTGCTCCAGAAGTTTTGCCACTTTGCAGGAGAGAGGGGAGCATTATCACCACCATTGGAAAATTCAGGATCCTATCCCGTGTGGGACGAAACATGGGGGTGCTTTGGAAGCCAGTAGATGTGGCCGTCACCCGGACTTGTTATGTTTCCCCCAAAGTACCGCTCCCTCAGCTCCGGAGACTCTGCCGGCCTTGCGCGCTCAGAATCTGTCGCCTCAAACATCACCAATATTCTCACTATTACGCTGTATGCAGCCTCGCACACCAGCCTTGCCTATGATGCTACGGAAGCTGTCCATGGAAGCTACAAACAAGCTCTTAACCTTATATTTAGTTGAGGAAAGCGCGTGCTCCTTCTGGCAGTTGGCACCATGCTCAGAGTACCCCATGACTCCCAAATGACCAGAGTCTCTCCAGAGCTAAACCTGCTTCAGATGAAGTACCGAGTGCTTCTATTTAGTTTCCTCACATCTAGCGGGTTGGCGGTGAGGCACGTGCGCTGTTGGCTCACCGGATGCAACACATGGGATGGCTGGTAGACGAAGCAGAAAAACTGCATAACTTCCAAATCATTCAGATTATGTCTCCTGAGTTTCATCTCAAATCCTGAATGTATTTGTTTCTGGGTGCTTCTAGTCCGAACACCTCTGGCGATTTGGTCTTTCTCTGCGCTATTGTTCCCCATTCATTCAGCTCCTGTCAACTTCTACAATCTTGTTTAGCCGATCCAATCGTTTGCCTTCAGGCCATATTATATAACCCATCCTTTACCCCTCGTCAACCACTTCGGCTGTCATTTGCCGGATCGTTTGCTGGACCTGACATTTTATCTTTGTGGATCTAAACACAAGTACTGACGTAACACTACGAACAGCAACGCCCGTCTGCGGGGAGGAAATACCAACAAGGCCCCGGCCCCTAGCAGAAGCCCCGGCCCATCTTCGGCCCAACATTCCCCTTCTACATCTGGTGCTCCATCGGTACAGGTTAACGTTCCACCTAGCAACCAAGGCTCCGGACCCACCCCGCGCATCCCTCCTCTTACCAGTACCACTTCCCTTACCCAGACCATTGGCATCAAGGACGACATGTCAGGTCTCAGTGCCGACGACATTCTGGCGTCATACCATTTGCCCAAGCCTATGCCGTTGTGGCTCAATAATTCGTTTGCCAAGCACATTGTCAAGGGTAACTTTATGACCCTGAGTGCGCGGCCAAAGACGGTTGAGCAGGGAGAGTGGTTGGCGCATCAAGTTGTAGAGCACTACCGTAATCTATGGCACTTTGTGCGTGTTGTTCATGAGAAAGAAGACAATGGCACTACTATCTGCAATGCAATGACGTGCCCGCGCATGTCTGCTGGAGCGTAAGTACCCCACGTGTCTATGATCAAATGAGAATGCTGGCTAACATGTGATTAGTAATCACTCCTTTACTTGGTTGAATGCCAAGCGCGAGCCCGTCGAGCTCCCCGCTCTGGAGTACATGACTCTTATGCAACGCTGGATCTCGGGCAAGATTGATGACGAAAAGGTCTTCCCCACTGATCCTGCCGGCGTCTCGTTTGCCCTCAACGCCAACGTTACTACCAGTGCCATCGCCCAGCTCGCCAACGAGCGCGACTACATTGGCAAGCGTTCTGGGTTCCCCGAAAGCTTTGTTGAGGTGTGCCAAATGATTTTCCGCCAGATGTTCCGCGTGTATGCGCATTTGTACTTTGCACACTACGTAGAGCCATTTTATCATCTCAACTTGGAGAAGCAGCTGAACTCATGCTTTTCTCACTTTTTGTTGACGGCGACGGCGTTGGATATGTTGAAGCAGCATGAGTTGGAACCGATGCAGGCGTTGATTGACCTGTGGGCGGCGAATGGGACGTTCCATCCAGAGTCGCGGGCGTACGAGTATGCGAACGTGAAGGTGGGGGAGCGTCTTATGCAGCTGGCTGGTATCTCATAGAGGACTCACTACTGTTGAGATGTACTGGTGATGAGGGTGGGAGGTCACTGTCGGGCTTGCTGGTTGGGCTGCGATGGAATGGAAGGGGTAGAATGGGGGTTTATGAATAGGTGGTCGTAATACTGATGTGTATACAGGTGTTTGATTTGTTACTACATATTGGAAAGGTATATTTTTTTTCGTTTTTAGTTGGGTTGTTGAATGTTTTGGAGAAGATATAGAAGAGGGGAAAGTCATACTTAGCGTTTAAATGATCCGTTGTTCTACTTAATCTGTAACTGTTGTGTTTCCATGATCACTGTAGTATTGTACATCGATAATTGTCTTTTCTCTTTCCGTCTTTCTGGATGTTCAGTTTGATTGAGGCTCGCCTAGAGTACCTATTGTTGACTGGGCGGGAATGTATGTGGGTCTCAGGGAGGAAGGGCGGGGGGGTTGGGGTGAAGATTGAGTTGGAGAGACTGAGTGCACCATGGTGGGTGACGCGGCGGGAAGACCGGTGAATGTGGAATGGAGGGAGGAGATTGGGAGATAGAGGAAGATAGCAAAGGGGGGTTCATTGTACGTATGATGGAAGGAGTGGTGAGTGGGTGAGGGTGGAAAAAGGGAAATTGGCGATGGCGGTGTTACACGAGGTGTTGGGAATCCGTGGCTGGCGGGACTTTTTGCTGGTTTTTTTATTTGGTATCTAAGGTAAGTGGATAGGATGGGAAGGGAAACAGGGCTCGGAAGAGGAAACTCCGGGTATGGAAGTGTGGAATTTGATGGCAAGGCAGGTGGAGTGGCATCGGAGATTTGAAAGGGGCGACTTTCATGGCGTGACCGGATAGGATAGGATGGGATAAGATAAAAGGGTCAGCTATGATTTTGGGTTGTAAGAGATTACACCAAGACATGTACAGGAGGTGGATGGTGAATGAGATATGAGTTTGAGACGTGATTGCGAGTGTGGAGGCTGTTTTGGGGAGGGCAAGCCAGGAGACGGTAATGAGGTAAGGTTGTTTGGAGGTCGGGATGAGTCGGTGGTAAAGGTGGGGCAGATGGACTGTTGCTTCCTAATGGGTAAATACCGAAGTTTCTTACGTATGTATACCACTACTACAGCCCGGGCTGGACCGGACCGGACCGGATCAAGTATACATAACAGAGATAGGGTTTACCGCTCTAACCTCTACGAACTACATTCCACTTCAACTGATCGACAATGATGTCATTATCATCACTCAATCTGATATGGTCTGTCCTAGTCTGATTGAGAATGTTATTCCGAGCTCACCGCTATCTTTTCCCTTTCTTTCTTTCGCGCTTTCGTTCTTTACTTTTCTATCTATCCGAATAAACTGGAGCGCCCCCTTGTCGTTTTCCCGAAGAGGCAATTGCATGCTTGACACAAAATGAACCATATTTGTTTGATATATTTCTGGATGCCTTGTTTCATGATATTTGTGATTAATTTCAGAGATAGTATAACGTTTTTCTTATTTTGTCTTTGATTATTTTGGGCGCTGGATGGGATTGGATTCATTTTAGATTTGGGAAGTATTTAGGTAGATAGTCGTTCCGGGGAGCCGCGGTGACGGAAGGAAGGGAAGAAAGAGAGAAGGAGAGAGGGCGACACCTTTGCCACCTGGGCGACGAACCACAATCTCTCACCAGGAAACAGGGTGGAAGACTCTTACGGTGAAAGCACTGTTATCTTCTTTGTTGACATTGACATTGTTTCTGCTGTTGTCGTTGATGCCTCAGTCATGAGGATTGTGTTTTCGCCATCCGATATCCCGGATGTAAATAAACAAACGAATCTTCCAACATGACTAAAATCATGATATGGCTTCACCGCCTGTAGTAGACAAGGCACGCCGATCTGACGGATGGCCAGGCGAAGCACGCGATGTAATATGCGGTGATGCGAAAGAGATGGAGGTACGCCCCCTACCTTCCCTATAAACAATCATTAGCTTGGGTAGTCATGGTCATAAATTTGGAGTGGGCAGAGGGGGTGTTTTGCTTTTGAAAAATACTCGAATTGGGTTGTTTTTATTTATCTGGATGGTGAGACGAGGTGATTGGAGGTGGAGAAGTGGAGGATTGACTTTGTGGAACACGAGGATATGACGGCTGGAGGGGAAATGAACCATGGAACTGTGATTGTTTTCTTTGGAGAAGAGAGTTGTGGTGTTCTTTTGGTATTCACATGACTGAGGCAGGCTTAGTTTATCTTACTTGTATGTTGGAGTCTATTGGTATCTTGGGTTCGTGGTTGTTGATAAGGGAGAGCCTCTATGGTGATACAAACCTATACTCGACATTTAGCACCACAAGTGCCCCCCCAACCTTCGCCATGACCCCTCAGATCTTGTTTCATCAAACTTTAACACGCAATGTTGTTTGCTCTGTAAAATAATCTGCAAACATTAAATCCCCGAAACTGTATACTTTCTACTATAACCCCCCTTCCCAGGCTTCCACCCCATCCCTCATCCGAACATCAATCTCGCAACTCTCCATCCGCCATCCACCTTTGCATCCGCTCTATTCAATATATCATCTCCAATACCTCGTAAATAGCTGATTGAAAAATAAAAACATAAACATAACCTAAGCCACTACCCAGAAATTCCTTTTCATGCAGCTCTATGTAGTCGTATCTTCACCGCCATTTCCCACAATGTAAATAAGCATTATTGTTTTTTATTTTTATTTAGGTTCCTGTTCATTTCATTCCCTGTGGGGAGTTTCGCCTGCATATCTATTATCTATTGGATGTGCATATAATGCTACAGCGATGGCAGCAGCCTCTTTTGTTTCTCACCTCTCACCACAAGGAAAATTGTGTTTGGGATCGCGAGGGTTGACATTGTAGTGGGTATATAGCGATAGTAGTCTCTCAATACACCGTCGCCGCCAATATTAAAGACAGCTAATTTCGTATTGATGGCATAGATGGTTTCTTACTTGGTGGGTATATCTTAGGTCTTCCGTCCTCCCGGGATATCGGTGCATCTAGAACGTCAAATCTCACGTCACTTTACTATTGTGCTCCTCTCCCATTGTAACTCACGTCTACAGCATAGAAATCTTGTACACTGTCCTTATGCCCCCATTTCATCATCAAATCTCCAAAAAAAATCAAATCTAGATGCCATCACCCCGTGACCCACATACCCATCCATACCACTGCATTGCTGATCAACGTCATGTCGCCCGGCTTCACCCGTACCATGGTCATGACTTTAAAAAAAAGATGTTCATCTATATGATTACCTATGTTGCAGATAGTCCCACTGTAACAGGCATTTTGGCGTCTTGTGAGAAAAAAAAAGGCAAGCTACTGTTTTGGACCCAGCCAAGCGGGACGCCTCCGGGCCGTTGCAGGCGGCATGGGTAGTAGGTAGTAGGTATTGGGTGGTGGATGATGAGTGATGGGAAGGACGAATGACAGTCTCCGGAAGCGAAGATGGCGGCGAGTAGCAAAGAGGAGATATGAATTCATCGGGAATCATGTGCAGTTGGTAAATATGGGGAGTACGGTTGAGATCTTGTTCAGACCAGGAACCGACATGAAAATTCACGGCGGTGTTGTGACGATGCCGGTGGATAAAGAAGTGATAGAGTTAAGATATAGCTTATTTACTGTTTCTTGTGCATGCATTTGGATGAGAAATGCTACTTGATCCCATCGGATCGTAACAAAAAAGAAAAAGAAAAGGCAATCATGTTATTTACTGCCAAAGCACCTCGCACTATGCCTATTTCACTCGAAAATAAACATTTGTGTTGTCAATACATGATGTATCTCGACGAATTCAACTCCAGACATATGCAATCGTGACCTAGCCCGGCCAGCCCCGTCTGTGTCTCTGCCCAAGCCTAACCGGGACGCCGATACAAAAGGAGATGGTCGTAGACACTCAGAGAGATACACGTGAATGGATGCCATCCCGGCCAATTAGGTTTAGCTGGCGAGATGCAGAGTTTGTTGAGGTACATACAGGCTATGATGGAAACGAGGAAGTCATTGGCTAGTTGGGCCCGATGGCCGACGGACACCCCACCCTCTCTCTATCATTTCACCTTGTGTTGTCGTCGCTATTATTATTGTTGTATATATCTTTTTCAGCATGGCACGAGGGACAATGTTCATAATGATGAGAATGTTTGACATAAAAGGAGAGAGGGCCGAAGACGGGATAGGTCACCGGGTGTTGTTTTTGAGATGAGGAATGGGGAAGGATGATTTTGTTTTGATTTTGTTTCCCTTTTATTTCTGTCTTATTTGGTGTGTTGATTTGAGGGGATTGGGTGGTGGTGAGAGGTAGTGTGATTAGGATGATGGAGGGGGCGTTGGGCTGCGATGGATCAGTGGGGATGTGAGGATTTGTTTATGCTTATGTATTGGGATAATGTTGTTTTCTCTTGATTCAGCCATTGAAGAACATCAGCCAGTAAATGAAGAGGATAAGATGTTGTAGTAAATAAATAAAACATTGAAAGTGTAAGTGTGACGAGAATGAGGATTATTCTTGTGATGTCGATGTAGTGTAGACGGCGGGATCGAAAGAGTATTCCTCTGACCCCCCGGCTTTCCCCACATACGGAAATCTAGGTCTCTGACCCCCTTCACTCCTCCACGCATCGTAACGACCCCGACACCAATAAAGAAAAAATAGCATATCGATCCTCGGCCCCCGCTCGCCGCTCTCCGAACCATTTTATCTCCCACCTCGATTCGAACCCGTGCAGCCAAAGAATGTGTGTGTGACGAGAAGAAAGATACAAATACATGTGAGTGTGTATGTGGATATCTACGGACGGAAAGAAAACAAAACAAAATCACGACCTGCATTTGCGAATGACGTATCGCCTGTCAGTGATTCTGATGACCTCGCCTCTGGACAACCATTACAGGTCCAGGGGGATCACGATGTCTCTACACAGGGCTGGCTAGCTAGCCAGGGGGTTTGACTCAGCCTGGCGCCTGATGCGTGTTTATATCGCTGGATAAAGGTTTCAGGTCTATATTGTGAATATCTCCGGAGAATGAACGTACAAAGAAAGGTAAATATATAGTGCAATTAAAAGATATTTTAGCAAAGAAAGAGCAGTGCTCGGCCGGCCTGATGGCGACGTTAACCCCGGTCTGTGCATGCGGCCGCATGAACGGTCGACCCACAAAATCTATTGCCTCCTTCCCCGAAGTTGAAGAAGGCCAGTTCAAAGGGAAAAAAACATAACCGCAATCGATGACCATTTTCTCACGGCAAACTATATCGTAGTGGAGGAGACAGCGGGGGAAGTGGGGGGTGGGGGGCTGACTCTGCGTGGTTGAAGATTTTAAGAGTGGTGGAATGGGGATTTTACAGGAAGGTTAAGCATATCACAAAGGCGAAAGCTCCGTGGGAATCAACGTGACAAATTTTGCAACGATATCTTTTGAACGTTGTGAATATACCTAGTCACTACTCAGCTGCGATAGTGACTGCTCTCTTGCAGGATATGCAGCTTTACGAATGTACATTCAGTCAAGGTGTCTCAGCATGGCCATGACGTCGAATGTAAGGGTGATACATATATATCTATAGATACTTGAAATTCTCAGATCTTGTCGCCACTCGGCTGTGTGTCTTTACATGTGCGTTTACGTGATTGTGCGGGAGAATGGCCATGTTTGGGTCGGCGTTTCCATGGGTATCCAGAAAGTGGGTCGAGGGAGACTGATAGGAAAGGACGGAAAATATAAAGAGAATACACGAGAAGGGTTTTTGTAGTACTGATCGAGAAAAAGTAGAGATTCTATTGAGATTAAGTGGAACTGTATTCAGTATTTGCTTTTGTGGAGTGTGGCTCATTTAGAAGTTTAAAATGGTGGGGTTTGTGGTGGCGGGGCCGATAATTGTGCCACCAAACAAAGTACCCTTTTTCAGAGAACTAGGTGGCAAGTGACCTCTAGAACTAACAACGTATATACAATGCCTTAGGGAGATTATAGAAGGGCTTTTGTGCTTTTTGTATGACGTAACAAACTTGTTAGTGGATAGTCTCTAGTTATTGTCAATTTAGGGATGGTCCCGGATAGAGCAGTGGGGATCCCGGGAGAATTCAGTAAAACAAACCACAGTTTAATAACTATCATAGACTCATTATTATTGTCATTGCTGCCATATTCATCTATCCCATGATTCGTCACAGCTTTCCATCAGCAGACACACTCTCTGCCTTGTCTCTAAGCCACGAGGGGGCGACAGGATCTCGTGAGCTTCATGTGGGAGATATTTTTGATTGTCCGAGATGAGAGGGCGTCCAATGGGCACGGTCTTACTTCATAAATAGTAGACACCCAGCCATTCCCACGGAAAGCCACTTGTAGAGGAGCTTTCAAAACATAGTTTTTCTCGCTATACATTTCTAGAAATACATCTCTTGATTTGTTTTCTTGGTTTTGTTATGTCTAGTCTAGTCAAGCTTCTGAACAAAATACATATAGCTAGACACAATGATATAACTTCAACTTTTGATTGGCTCTCGGCTATCACAGGAAACCCCCACTAGTGACTCTGAATCCCATGAACTTCTCATGAGCTTGTTCTGCCGATTACTGATTGATGTCGATACCAACTGGCATCCCTGTCTTTGTTTACCATTGGGCTGCAACAAGGAATAACAGAAAAAATACAGATTTAAATACCAGATGTTAAACCCGCTCTCTACACAGTGCTTCTATTTTCGGCATCATGATCGTTCGTTCGTCTGTGGGTGCGAAAGCCGGGATGAGAGAACTTGGGAATTGGGAAGCGGGAAGCGGGGAATGAAAATGTGGGTCCATGGGTTATCATTGATGCCCAACGGTATCTGAATAAGCGGAGCCGAACCTAAATAGGCGGACGGGGAGTGAACATAGTAATGTCTACGCTGCAGGTTTTTTTCTCTTGCCTCTAGTATTGATTGTGTGTAAGTTTAGCAAGGATAAACACATTATAGATGATAAGGACCAACTAGAAGGTGGAGTATAAATTGAAAGAGACAGAGTATAAATAAATAAACACTTATGGATATCAAGCTGGAAAAAGAGGTGCAACACAGGATCTTCCGGCCACGGAAACATTGTGACCTCTTGCACACCGCTGGCGATCATAGGCAGTTCAAAGCCCTCAGTTCAGTCCAACGAGGCCATAGTGAGGCTTCTATATCTTTCTCAGTATTAAAATATATGTTTAGGTTTTGGTTGGTTGCTACGGTGGTAGAGGTTTAGGGTGTCTGCACTGCGACCAGATATCGTGATTCCTATGGAAGGGGAGAGGCGACTCTACCGGTATTTAGATACATATTCAGTAACAACCATGGATACTTTTGCAGCGTGACATTTGCATAGAGAGAACCAGATGCACAGAGGAGGGATATACATACAAACCATGCATTCTCTACGCATCTCCTGGTAATGACGAGATCGTTAACTTCTTTGTTTATTCTAATCTATGTAGATGACGACTATCAAAGCACCATTGCAGAATGCAGCTATGTGGATGTGTGTGCGTCTATGCAATTATGTCTGAATGAAACCGGGCTTCTCGGACCCATGCCAGTTTCTCACTCCTGGGCAAGCGAGCCATTATGACCTCATGATGTTCGTCTCTCACATCGACCGCTAGCGAAGCCACCCAACCTTGATCAACCTTGATCAACATGGACCAGATATTCACGAAACAGAAAAGAAAATACATAATTTCACTGTTTCATTTATTTACATTTGCTGGATCAGTACTGAACCTGAATACGGCATAAGGGCAGCAAGCCTTGTGTTGATTCTCATGCTAGACACGATGTTATGTGATGTATGTAAATAGTTATTACATCCCGTCTTTGGCATGTCCATTCAGATGGAAATTGATAGGATGGATAATTAGAACAAGGCATCGGATGGCAATGAGAGGGCCTCAATTAGCGGCTTGGTAGGATGTTTATATGAATAGGTTGATAGATATTAGGAGATGTGATTGGTGTAAGCGATGCATGTCTTGGGGAGACATTATGCATATCCTATTCAGTTAGCTTGATAAGAGGCTAGAAAGGTGCCATATACAGAGACAAAAGAAAATTGACAAGAAAAGACATGACAAGGTTAGGTAGACAATGTCCTGCACTCGGGAAAAAGTGGAGACCCGGCCCCCGGGCTCCACCCCACTTTTCCATTCTCGCACTAAGTATCAGTGTTCACTTTAACCATAAAAAAGCTATGTAGCTCGAGATTCTAGATTCTCAACATGAATGGAAATACTAAATCATATCTCTATGCAGTGCTTGTGTCCGTATGAACTTCTGTACTCCGCTCCATCGTCAGATAAGCCGATGCACATCTGAACACAATCAATATATCTATCTTTCTGTCGTATTTTTTTATTGTAAGCCATACTCGCAATTTGCCTCGCGGACGCTCGGTAAGTGCGGAGTGTCCACATTATTATGCTACCAAAGGCTGAATGTTTATTTTGACTAGGAAAGTCTCGAACTAGGTACCAGAGATTTGGTGCTATATAAGCCTGTATACAAACATATCTATATAGTCATGTCGGTAGATAAATGAAGCGGTAGGTAAAAATACTGTAAATTTGTGGTCAGTAAAATGTCATTATATGGTAGACTACGCACCTCAAGTCAGAAGATGGGGTCACACAGTGATGGTCGCGTGGTCGTGGTGGGTGACGGGTGGTTGACAAGCGATGTTGAAATTGGTGATATACCCCATCTTCCTGATATATATCCATTGATATCATCATCTCAGCCAAGAAGGCTTTACTAAGTAATATCTACCAAGTCTATGTTAGGCTATCTTTACGCAGCAGGTTCGTCATGATGGCAATACTTTTTCAGCTACTCATCTCTGAACTCGAGGCACTCGGCCATTCCCGGCCTTCCGCTCGTTGACAAAAGAAGATTCGAGGGATCGCCATAGCCTAAACGGGATCTCAGGACCCTTAATGCTTTGGCGTATCGTATCTATGTGACATGGGAATGGTATTTAGATGATCTATTATGGCCGTATGTGACCTCATCTTGGCCGGATCTGCGGTACTGATGGAGTGGGAGGGAGGAAATCGAGCGGACCGTGTGGAATCATAGATTTAAATTCCGGTGTGAGTGTAATCTGATGTGTTTATGTAGTGACTACAATGTACATGTTTATATCGTACTTACACGCACATACGAATCGGCAATGTAAGAATTCTAGATTCACGGTGGAGCATCGCTCTGTATCATCAATCTGCTCATCCTGTAACTACCCCGACCTCCTTGTTCTCCCTTACCCTCCCCTCCTCCGATATTCCATTCCACCCTATACCCTCAATCCTATCCTCGGCACAACTAAAAATTTAAATTATCACTGCATATGTACATTTGTACAGACATGAAAATCGTAAACAAAAAACAAACATCAATACCAGACATCAAGTGTTCAGGATGTCCAGATTCGTCCTTACACAGAGATCCAACATGTAAAATCCGCTTGTGGCCCCCCTGGCTCCGCGGAACCGCTCAGACAATTCCGGCCCTTCCTTCTTGCCGGCGATATCTTGCTTGTATATTGTTCAAAGAAATAGTTTATATACATAAAAGAAAAAAAACAGAATAGCTCATAACAGAGAAAACAAGGAAATCTCCAGGAAAGAAAATAAAATAAAAATCATTACAACCTAATTGATGGATGGATTGTTTTGCCATTGTTTACTTGAAGCTAGTTCGGGGGGAAAAAAAGGCAAAACCTATGATTGGTAGTGGTGGCGGCCAACTTGACTTTTGTTGACTATCGTGAAATAGAGGCAGTGATGCTCTGGCAAGCTTTTTTTATTTCTTCGTTGGGACAAGGCGGATGATGAGTAACTTGTAAGTAGGATATACAATTAGAGATATAAGAAGTAAACGGCTCTTCTCTAAGTTTTCTTCTTCTTGGTCTTTCATCCTCACCCTCGTTTCTACGTCATCAACTCATCTTCCCATCTCATCTTTGCTATTTCCTTATTCTCTTCTTGATCATCAGCTTGCCCTTACCAACTAATCAACCACTAAATATCTCTTCCCTTCTGCTTTTTCGTTTTTACTCTCCGCAATATCCACCATCGCACCTCGCACAAAGCTACTCAACTCAGTCTTCCATCCCAAAACTGTAAGTTCTTTTCCCTCTCTTTCCCTCCTCCAAAAATCCCCAATCCCCACCCAATCAACCAGCCAGCCCTGGCCGAATCTGTCATGGTTTCCGCCTGTTTCTGTGCCCCCTTCATCCCGACACCCGTAACTCACTTCAGAAATGGTCTGTCACACCGGGAATTTCTGAGGATGTAATTATGAGACAAACATTGAGGTCCATTTTGTATATCAAGTGATCGGTGCCGGGTCATGTCTTTTCTTTTTCTTGTTTCTTTTTGAATACCACAGATACTATATCTTCATGATTTTTACGTTTTTGATTTTCTTATATTTTTTGAGTTTTGAAATCCACCGTTCATGATCTCCGCTCGGAAGCCAGTTGATATCACATTACCAATATTCAACAAACAAATTTCAATTACCATTACATGGAGCAAGTCAGCCCTTTTCCTCCTTCCCTCAACCCTCAAACGTTGCCGTCGTCATGGTCCATCAAGGATGGTATCTATGCAAGGGAAAAGAAACCACAAAAGAACTACCCATCACAATCCATCCCATCATCCATTGTTCTTTCCTAATTCTGCCCTCATTACCCAATCCGTCCACAATCCATCCATCAACAATGAGCAAAATCCTTCTTCTTTTATTAATGCTTTTGTTTACCTTTTTTTTTTTGCTCCTTTCTCCATTTTCCGCCGTATGCACCGTCTCAAGTGACTCGGGCTGCACACTTTCATATCCACATCCACAGCCTAAATCAAACAAAAAGCCAATCCCTTCACCGCCTCTTGTTCCTTCCTAAATAATTCACGGGACTTATATACCTATACACACACGCGCGAAACCTGGTATAGTGGAAGGTATAAAAGGGTTTTTATTTTATTTTTTTCCAAGAAAAGAAGCAAGGCCTGCTTCTTTCCTTTACTGGCTGTATATGAACTGTAATAACGGGATAAAATTTCATCTGTTCGTTTGGAAGGTGCGAGTGAGGGGTAAAAACCCACATGGAAGTAACAACATGAAGATATTACGAGAAGCACCTCAGTACAAACCGACAGACGATGATGGCGATGTCCTATCATGATTCCAACTCGTTAGTGTACGACCAAGCGGGATGGAGTTATTCATAATAGAGAGAAGAAATTCTTTAGTTGCCACTGTTAAACCTGTGGCTGCAGCAATGTCTTCTCTCAGTGGGTGCTGTTCCTGTGGTCTGGATAGAACAAGAGATACGCCCGTTGGGTACCGCTGTGTTTGGTGTGGAGTGGTTCCATCGAACTTGCCGTCTGTCTATTATCTTATTTACCTAGATGCATTCAGCAGCAACAGCAGCCTAAGGAAAATCCCATAAATCTCTCTCCATGCTCATACACAACCAAGTATAATCAAAACTTACACTATATACGTACATACTCATGACATAAACACATCCCTCCAAATCCCACCAATTATTCACCACCCCCTCCCTCCTCTGCCATCAATACCACCCTCCTCTCTCTGTCTTTCTCTTTCACATACCCAAAGTACTTAGATATCAAGGACGACCTCTACATCTGACCTCATCCCGTCCTCCTTCTCTTCCTCTCTCTCTCTTCTTTCTTTCTTTCCATCCCCCAAAAAAACATCATTAAAAAAAAATTACATTTACTAACAAAAACCCTTCCCTTCATCTCTTTCCAGATATACACCCTTTTTCTCCCCCATCGTCGCCCGTTTGCACCAGCGTCGTCTTTTCTTTTTTGCTTCTTTTTTCCTATTCTCTTTATTATTTTCCCGATTCTAGTCCTTTGGGGCTTTAGCTTGAGTACGATTGCTATTCTTCTTCTACCTCTTTTCTGTCTTGTGTGTTGTGCTGCAATAGCTCTTGTTACTTCTGCTACTACCAGTTACTATTGTTGTTCTTCAAGTTGTCTTCTGCTACTTTTTGCTCTTTCTTCAAGCTCTTTTTTTAACTGAAAGATTGTTCTCTTACTCTTCTCCATCTTGTTACGGTCTTTATTTCGTTAAAGTCCGTTCTTCACCACTCGTACTTGTTTATCAAACCTAGTTTCTTATTCTGTTTGATATTTTCGCTCTTGCCTTTTTCAACTTTTTACATCTTTTATTAGTCATCTACCCTTCGTTTTTTTTCGTCACTTTCCTCTTTTAAGCCAACAAAAAAATCTTCAACAATGGTCTCCGCTATGACTCCTCCCTACTTCACCAACGGTGCCGCCGACAGTCAATTCTTCGACGAAAAGGCCCTCCTCGACAACATGTCCCCCCCGGCCCTCACCCGCCAAAACACCCCCAACTTCACCACCATCTCCCCCAAACTCCCCCTCACCGAGGAATGGCGTGTCCCTGTTGATATGCAGTCCCAGCCCTCTTCCTCTTCCTCCATCCCCTCCGACGCCCCCGTCACCACTGCCCCCTTCTTCCCCACCGGCGGTCCCCTCCTCAGCAACATCGGAGGCCCCAACTCAGCTAACGCCTGGGTCATGACCCAGGGGCCTACCGGCCTCCCCATTGACGGTCTCGCCATGTCCAACGGCCAGTTCGTCGATGATATGAACGGCTTCGACATGTTTGCCAACCCCTCGGCCGCCATGATGCCCGGCAACCCCACCTTTGCCAACATGGCCCTGTACGGCGGCATGAACCCCATGATGCCCGGGGCCTCCAACGCCCTGTCCATGGGCCATGTCGGCACGCTAGATGCCCTGAGCGCCGTGGCTAATGGGGGCTCTAAGAAGAGTCCCAGTATCCAGGCGGTTCTTCAGGAACTCCGTCGTGGCGATGGCATCCGCAAGAAGAATGCCCGTTTTGAAATCCCTCCTGATCGCAAGCTGTCCAACATTGATCAGCTTATTGCTCAGTCGACTGACGAGCAGGAGATCAAGGAGCTCAAGATGCAGAAGCGTCTGCTCCGTAACCGCCAAGCTGCGTAAGTTCTTTATATAGTTAAAGTCCATTAGGGTTCAGCCATTGACACCTTTTCCCTTTTTTAGTCTTGACTCTCGCTACCGCAAGAAGCTTCACACCGAGCGTCTCGAGGACGAGAAGAAACAGTACACGGCTATCATCAATGACTTTGAAACCCAAGTTAGCAACCTTCGCAAGGAGGTTGAGCGCCTGCACCTCGAGAAGCAGCAGTACGAGAACTTTGTGCAAACCCTAACTCTTGAAAAGGAGACCCTGGTCCGCGAGTCCACCTCACAGAAACGCGAACTCCGCAAGAAGCTCTCCGCTCTCTCTGCGCACACCAAGCGCCTCGAGAACGAAGTCAGCCAATACCGTGGTACTAAGCCTACGGCCACTTCTACTTCCAACAACGGCCTTGTCAATGTTCAAGACGGGTCCAGCGATTGGGAAACCGCTTATGTTGACCTCGGCGTAGAACCCGACGTCAAGAGCGAATCCGCCACCACCGCCGGCTCCGGCGCCCTCCGCTCCATAAACCAGAGCGAGAAGGCCCCTGGAGCTGGCGTTCTGTTCACCCTGTTCCTGGTTGGCGCCTACGTGGTTGCTGCCGGTCGCGGTACCACCAATGTTCCCGCCGTTTCCGAGGCGGTCCGCGAGGAGGCCAAGGGTGTCCTAGCCAGCCTTTACAAGGACGCCGGGATTGTCTCGGCTCCCGGTGCGGCCCCTGTGGACTTTTCCGGCGTCAATTGGGTGGCCGGTGGGGGCCAGAAGACTGCGGGGACTGTTGGCGATCTTTTGACACAGGTCGCCAAGTCGGACAATGTCTTCGGCATGGGCTCCCCTGCTTTTGAACACGCGGTTGAATATGTGAACCCCGCGGCCATGTCGCTGTCTTATGGGAATTCCCCAATTCTTGGCGATGTCACGGGATCCTCCTCCGGAGCGCCCAAAGACCAGAGAAATCTGTCCGGAGCGCTTTCGGTGATTAGGGGTATTACGGGGGTTGCGGCGGCCGTGCAGAGAAGTCTGCTGAGGGAGATGGTCCCGGTTGATGTTGTCCGGAGTTTTGCTTCTCTTATTGCGGATGCCTCGGGGCCAGGGCCGATGCCGTCGGTGCGGGCTTGAATTGCGCACAGCAGTTTTCCCACCCCTTTTTTTTGAAATCTTGAGTACTGAGGGCGGTTTTTTTTTCTACTTTCTCTCTCTTATAGTCCATCTTAGTCTATATTGGGGATCGAATGAAGCCGTTTGACAGGGATAATGAACTGAGTCCGGTTAGCTGGAAAATGCCCGGGCTTTGTTTCTTTTCATGTTTCTGTCTTAACAAGAAGGCGGGAAGCGGCGCATTTTCCTTTGTGGTGGCTCTTCCTTCAGACCTTCTTGTTTCCTCATGTGTTCTTTCTTCTGCGTTAGTTTTGTTGTACTTTCTTGCTTCATGACGACCGTTGTCTATAACTTGTGAACCCTCCTTGATGGGATCATGACATCTCTAGGGTTCTATCTATCTTTACTTGGATGTTCTTCCCGAACATTGACCGTTGGAGTCCCTAAAAGGGAGCAAGCTCTAGGCGTGTTCTCCAAATGGGATTCGACAGTTGCCTTTTGCGTCCCGGTACTCGCGCTTTGTTGTATTGGAACATGCAATCATCTGCATGGTTGCACTATCACTCATTATTTGTGGATTTTCTCTAGCTTCTTTGCCTTGATTTTCTGTTGTTGCTTTATTGTCTTTGTTTCCTTTTCTATCTTGATCTTTATGACGTCATGACATTTATTTTCTTATTTCCATCACTATCTTGATTGGAAATCATTTCCTTATTAAGAAACCTTGGTTGTTTCTTCTTGGTAGACCACGCTATCTTTCTAGACTATCATCTTTCTTCCTCCTACATCATCACTCGTTACCATCTCCGGTGTTCCGGACCCATCCCACCCACACATCGGTCTCCCCAGACCCCGATGCTTCCACTGCCCCGGAAGCTTTATTCATACCTAAATCATCAGGACCATCACCATCATTAGGCTACCACCGTTGTCTTTCTGTATTGTCTCTCGATACATGAAAGCCACGACATCCACTCATTATCTATCTTTCAGACGCCGGCTCTTCAGCTTCTCATTTCGAGACAGTTGTGAGGTCCGTGTCTATTATCTTTGAACCCACTTCCCGCATCCTCGCATGCAAGCTCCGGGCACAGCTTCCTCTCTGTCCTTTGATGACACTTGTTTATTCTATCATGACGACGACGATGATAATTATGATGATACTACCGATGATGATTACATGGCCACCTACGAAGCAGTTGATTGCTTACTGAGCTCTTTTGAGCAGTGTGGACTCGGCCTTACGGTAAACTTTTTTTTAGTTTACGGTCGAGGTTTGATTATTTTGAATTTGTTTTTGTTTTGACTAATATCTTGGGATGGTCTTCAGATGTTTCTGATAGATTCTGGGATTTGTTAATGTTTGAATATGTTTGTTTTTGGCTTTCTTGTTTGATATTCTTGACTAATGACATTTGCTTTTTCTGTTGTTTGTATGATTTATTTTGTTATTTTTGGTTTATCTTGCTTTTATTGATAGTTTATTACGCTTTGTTAAGCATTCTGGATTTTCACGATTTATGATAGTTACGTTGTTACTGAATATAATGCTTTGATGAACTCCACCAGTATCGTGCATCTCTTAGTAGTGACAAATGTACGTTTAGAGATGAATGAGTCTTGACAATGTATAACCCGTGAATTCTATTCAACCATATATTCGTAGATCGTATATATAATAACCCTGTATTACGATTGTCTCACCCTACGTCTGCTCCACAAGCGCCCTCGTCTAACTCTTACCCGACAACCAGTCTCTGAAGCCTTTTTTCGGTGCATTATCTGGATTATACTTGTCCTTCCAAATCCTATTCACCATGTTAGTCATACCATAAAGAAAAAATTTCATCCAGAGACAAAGACTGAAGCCCAAACACTCGTACATGCACAACAATCACAGGATCATCATGTATGATAACCTCATCTCATCTTTGTGACAGCGGAGCAACATCAGCAACTTACCATGAGTTTCCTATCGTCTTGTTCCCATTCTTCTCCGCTAGCCGATAATACTGTGCTGCCGCAAACTACAGGTATTTCAATGTTAGCAACACTATTTCTCTCTCTCCGCATACAACCACTGGAACAAGCCATGCCATGGCCTATCCCCAGTTAATCTCCACCTCTGATCGATGACTCAACAACATCACATACCTTGTCCTTGTGGCAACCAAGCCCCGCCATATAGCAAGCAGCGACTTCGTTCATAGCGTCTATACCTCCTTGGTTAGCAATCCGAACTCGTCATCAGGCCTCAAGCCCTACCCGTCCATCCCCACTCTGGTCCATCCCCAATCCACTTACCGGTATCCCCCAAGTTCGCCGCCGTCTCGTAATAATGCTTCGCCGCCGTATCATCTTTCTCCACTCCCCACCCATGCCGAAAGCAATTCGCCAACTCGTAAATCGCCAACACCAACTCCCCCTTCGCCGCCCCCCCCTGCACCTTCCCCTCCTCCAACGCCCTCTGCTCAATCGACGCCGCATTCGCCGCTGCCAACGACAAATTATGCACCGCTAACTTTTGATCCTCCGCCACCCCCCACCCATGCCGCAACGCGAGCCCATACAACACCTGACTTAACGGGTTATTCGCCCCCGCCGGATTCGCCAACTTGGCAAAAATGCGCGTCGAATTCGTCAAGTCGCCCTCCTCGTGCAGCCGGATCGCCTCCTGGATGTCCGCGTCGAGCTCCTTGTTACTCTGTGGCGGCGCCCACCCATGTCCATAGACATGACCCGCCGCGGCAATCGGGCTCGTCGGCATGCCGGGGCTGCCCGGGCGGGAACTGCCACCCATGGCAAGCATTGTGGCGCGTTTTTCCCATTCGGCTTCAGCGTCGCTGCCGTGCGTTTGGATTGCGGGAAGATTAGCGGGGACGTTGTTGGAGGGGGCGGGGTCGCGGGAAAGGTGGAGGCGCTGGGAGAGCCGGCGGCGGGTAGAGGCGGAGGAATTGGAGCGCGAGCGTGAGGTGGGGTTGTAGGTGGGGGAGAGGAAGCCGTTGGCGGCGGAGGAAGATGGAGGCTGATGTTGGGGGGTAAAGTTGTTGGTATTGGCGCGAATAAGGTTGAATTCTGCGCCGGTTTGCACGCGGGATATGGTGGCGGCGTAGTTTTCGGGCGACGACGCAACGTCATCCTTGCGCTTGATGAATGAGCGGATCATGATGGGTCTACAGCTCTTTAGCAGTCTATGATGAGGGTAAAATATGTATGTGTATGCGTATGTGTATATGTATTAGACAATAGACCAAAGTGATGATACTTGATGAATACTAGGTCCAGGGTCTCTCAGAGACCGTGGCGGCTTGGCGTCTAGAAGCAAGCGCGGGAAGTTCCGAATGAGGCCTAAATAATTATCAAAAATGTTTCGGTGCCGGACGCAAAATTCTAACGACATCCCAAGTAGCCAAGTTGTTTGAGAGAAAGAAAAAAAAAGAACAATTACTCGCAGCGAGATTCCAAATAATATCCTGAAGCAAAAATGAAAAGAACCACAAGTCAAAGAAAAGTCTTGCTTCAATGGACCATGAGGTCACAGGCTGATCTTGAAATATATATAAGCAACGCATATATAAGTGAATATATAGAATTACATTGTATGTATGTCAGATTTCTCGCAAAGACCCTCCCCAAACTAAGATTCCCCACATCGAAAGAACATTAAACAAAACCACTCGCATCCTCGTTCCATCGCCTGATCTGCGTCTTTTCTTTCTAATATCAAACCTTCCCCCTCGTAAATAACAAGCTATATATTTATCTCTATATACATTCCCAATTCACAGACTCTAGACGCGCAGCTTCTAGCTCAATAGTAAATGCATGCATCAATACGTTCGTCGTCCGCCTTATACGCGGCTGTAAGGATCGTTTCCCCAAGTTACAGTCCAACAAGGCCACTGCTGCGCGAAAGGACGAGGGGCTTAGTAGCTGGTTGGCGGCAATTAGCGTGGCAGTGCTGTAAGAGTACGAAGCGCTATCCTCCACAGCCAAGAAACCACAACATCATCACAGAGAATAACAATTATATATACAGTATTCACAACCAACCCTCTAAAACCACCAAGTCATTCAATATACATATCAAATTACTCATTCCACAATCCTGATTCTCCTCCGTTACCCCCTAACATGTCATCCTCCTTTCAAACCCTAGCCATTGAACCAAAGAACCCAACCCACAATGATCAACTGTTTATTCCCTAGCTCGGTTTCAATGTGTAGTCCAATTAAAAATGTAGATCACCAGTATAATTCTAATGATATCAGGCAATCACACAAACTTTACCTCCGGCTTGTTTCTCTCCTATTGACATAATCTGACCCAACATCTTTGCGTCACCTTCCTTTTAGGCACACCGATCAACCCTTGATATGATAACCCTAATAACACATCGTCAACGTTCTTCACCTAAAGCTGTGAAACTGTGTGCCGACAATATTCAACGAACGAATGCAAAACATCTATTTGTAACTCCATCATGATTGTTATACCTAGTTATATCCTTTCTATCTCCCCCCTCAAGCCTGCCCCGCCGGAATCGCCACTGGTTCCTCCTCCTCCTCCTCCACATCACCAAACCCCGCATCAACTCCCATATCCTTCAACCTCTTCTTCATCTCCTCCCTCTGCCCATCCTGCCACCTAATCAACGCCGCCACCGAATGCACCTTGAACCCGTATGCCCTAGGGACATACCGCTCTGTGGTCTTGGCAGGGACCAGCGGCGGGTACACCTGGAAGAAGATGTTGTGGAAACTGGTGCCGAAGAAGGCGCCGTCGAGGGCGGCGTGGCGGGATGACTTAGGGTTGTAGAGGTCTTCACAGCACGCACAGTAGAGTTTGACTGCGCGTTGGCCAGGGATGTCGGAGAGGCCCATGGGAAGGAGGGGTTGGCCTTCACAGAGGACGCGGGGACATTTTCCAAAGTCAACCTTTTTGTACTTTTCAAGCTGGAAGGGGATTTTGTTAGTTATTGTTTTGTATTCATTGAACAAGACATATACGTATGCGTATGCGTATAGTCTTGAATTCGTCCCGTTAGAGATGGCACCAGAAACTTACCATCTTGCTCAGCCCACGAGTAGTAATGATGAACCGGGCGTGGACCAGACCATACAGCTGTCTAGCCGACTTCTCAATTGCTTCCTTCATATCATCATTACACTCCAACTCAAAGACATCCGTAATTAAATCGAGGGCATACTGGTAATACTGGACTTCGCTATTAAGGCCCGTCAAATTAAACCGATCCGTCAGGTAATCCTCGTCGATTTCGCAAAAGTATTCATGGCCCCTCAGCGAGATGAACTATTGTTTTTTTTGCCTCCCCGGCTCATGGTTAGCTTTCTTTCTTTCTTGATTTTAGTTTGTTTAATGTGTGTTTATGTGGGACGGTTTGCTTTGTACACCCGTCTGTCTGCGCCGCCGGTCGGTCGCAGGGTACGGTCGTGGGCAATACTCGGTTGGCACAGCCCCGGCGAGGAGAGGCACCTAAGAGAGAAAGGGAAGAAACTTACCCAGTCCCGCCAGTAACTGGTGTAGTCCGAGTCAGAATCACTGATAAAATCGTCCATCATCTTTGCCGCTTGGTATTTTTCTTGTCAATTTCTCGTCAACCATCCACCGCATCGAGGTCGGCGTCGTGGTTGTCGGTTCAACTTTCGTCCAGAGCAAATCCTCAATCCTCCCCGTCAAAAACGAATACCCAATACACAGAAAAAAAAAAGAAGCAGCCACCCAGGTTCCTAAAGATAAAGCAAGGAAAAAGAAAATCCCAGGTGTCGTCAAAAATAAGAACAAAAAAGATTCAACACTTGAATATAAATAATAATGGGGTAAAAAATATATTGTTGATAGTAGAAAAATTTCGTCGATATCCTCAAATCTTCCACCGCATCCCCTTCCATCCACCGCCTGCCCAGCAATTTCCTCTATCGTTCATCTAGCGCTTGTTGAACTTGGCGGGGTTTTTTCCTTTGCGGCGGGCGAACAAGGAGGAAGGCTTGTCTCTTGATTGGTCAGTTAATGAAGCATATTCTCAGCCTTGTGGCAAGGGGGTTGCGGAAGTGGGGGCCCCGGGGGTAGGTGCGCGGAGTTGGTGGAGTTTGGACAATGCAGGGTTGATCACAGCGGAAGAGAAAAACACAGCAGAGTCCATATTATGTTTCAAATAATGGGACAAACAAAATGAGGAACTCGTATTTATGATTCTGATAGTGAATACACATATGGGTTGTTATAATAACCCCAAATACGTCATTTATATTTAGTTCATCAATTACTGGGTAACATCCGAGGCACCAGCCAGTGAATTCAAACTAAGAACATCACTGGGCGACCCCAAACTTCCATCTGTTCCGTTTCTATGTAATCTAACAGGGAGCTCTAACCGCGCCAATAGTCTATCATCTTCTCCGTCGGCCACTGGCTTATTAATCAGTTCCATGGCCTCCTGAAGTATTGCTCCAGACTCATCCAGAGCCGCCAAGAACCGTGCAAGCTCTTTACACAGTTCCCAGTTCTCTTCATGCATTGCACGAGTCAATACACGAACAGACTGCTCAAGGACAGACTCTAGTTCATCAAGTGTATGTAAGATAATTAGGTAGCCACCCGCTGTCTTGACGGAGCCCCGCTGCAGAGATTCTTCAAACAGCTCTTGGACTGGCGGAAGGTAGTCAAACAGCGTTTTCCACTGGCGGACTTCAGTCTTACGGGTGCATTGTAGTACAATATCGAGATAATCCTTGAATGAAGAGCACAATGACAAAACTCTTGGCAGAATAGCCTCTTCGGGCGTTGGTGACGAATCCACTTCATCATCCAATACATGGTGGAGGAGAACTTCAAGAGCATGTGAAAAGTACGTGAGCTTTTCGTACTGCTTCGATAATTCTAATGCCTCCAACTTTTTCCCTTGGACCAAGAAATGCCGCAGCATATCTGGCAAGAACAAGTGAGTCTGCATCAGCAATGTTAGCTGTTTGCTGAAAAGCACAATCACCCACCAAATATATAACCTACCCGAATTATAGACTTGAATGCAGAGAAATTGACATCTCTCCGCTGGATCAACTCCGACTCTACCCCCAAAACCAAACCTTTGCCCGCCACAATAGACAACGGATAAAAGTCCATTGTAAGCGAAACACCATCCGGTACGCTCTTCGTCTCTTCACCCTGCGCCATCGTATCCAATAGTTCGCCGAAATCCGGCCATACCTTCATGTTATTTCCATTCCACACCCACAACGACCTTCTCAGCAGTGACGTATTTCCCACCACTGAATCGACAGACTCCCGCGAGAAACCAATCGTAGGTTCATCGCGCATGCTACAATGGAACTCAACATTGGTGGCTAGCACCCGCATGTCGTATTTGTGTTGTCCGTGGCTCCCCACAGATGGACGCAGAGTAACAAGTTTCCCGTCAACCAGAAAGATGATTGTGGCGACAACGACGTCTTGGGAGGGGTCACCGTCGGTCAGTTGACTTTCGGGGAGGATCCAGCTGAGGCCCCGGACTCGAGCGGGAGATCGGATGATACCGTGGAAGGCAATTTGCCCGACTTGAACTAGGCTGACGCTGCCTCCGTTGGTGACAATCAAGAAATGATATAGTACGTTATCGTGGGTGTACACTAGTAGTGAATCTTCGTCTGTCAAGGTCACCAGGACCACTGAAGAGTGGATGCCCATGGTAAACAATACTTGAGATCCTGTCAGGGCAGCGTCTCTGGGGTATAAACGCAGCTCTTGCGTCTTACCAGTCTCCACAGCAGCAATCAGTACATTATGATACCAACACATGCCTCCGCGCACAGTGAACTGATTTTCTTCTTCCAAATTCACAAACGTCTTCCATCGGCCACTACTGACACTGTAATGCGCCAAGCCTCTCCGACCCGCCACCGCAACATATCTTCCATCCGGGGATATCGCCGTAGTTTTTATCGGCCACTGTTGTAATAGATATGACGAGGGGATCTTGGTCGAACGCCACAGATATGGCTCTGAGGAGATGGATGCCAGGTCCGGAAGATCATAGCCTCTGTACACCGACATGCCAGTCGATGTTTGTAGTACTGTTCTGAACATGTTTGATGATGTGTAGCAGCCTGCTAACGCACTGCGTGCCATTTCTAAGGACCAGATGATGCCGCTTTTCCGGTTCGTAAGTAGAATGTCAGATCCGCCTCCGATCCACGCTGCATCATCAACACCTTCTAGCCATGTGTCATCGTTGGCGTATGATAATGGCAGATTACTGTTGAAACTGTTTGTCCCTCGCGAGCCATAGACACTCCATAATGACCAACCCTTGCGAAGGCCAGCGAACAAGCAGTATCCATCGGGCGAGTATCGTAAGCAAGTGATTGAGCCAGATTTCGAAGTGGACACTGGCGGAGAATGTGTATGTGATAGCGGAATGTTCCCGGCATAGTCCTTTACCGTGTACACTCTGGTTACTCCATCTGCGCATCCCACCGCGATGAGGGAGAACCGTGCATTTACCGTTGCTACCACTGCTCTCTCCCCCAGCGTTTGTGGGTCATGAAAACAAAACCCTTTGAATAATTTCTTTAATTCCTCCGGGTCCACGCCTTCCGTCAATGATGGTGGTTGTATCCTTTGTACCGCATATGCTTTTCCATCCGCTGTCACCCATGTCGAAAGATTCATTGGCCGATCAAAGGTCATACCCACAATTGCTGCCTTTTTCTCTACCCACGCCATCTTTGACACCAGGCCCGTCCTCGTCTGCTTCCCGGATGAATCCGGTGCCCATCTTATACATTGAACAGCTGCGGGTTTTCTAGTCGCTACCACCAACTCCTCCTCCAACGCTAATGCACTCTCGATCCCCGCGTCAATCTTGATCACCATGCGGAAGCGCAGACTGACATCTTCGATACCAAAACCTTCACCGGCTCCCCAGAGGAATTGCTCGGGTTGATTTGCGCCAATATTTCCGGCGTTACTTTGACGGCGGCGCTGAACATTATTGGAATTGGGCCAGTGCGGTTTGTAGACACGGGCTTGGGAGTCGGCAGCCATGGAGTAGGTGATCAGGAAGCCGTTGGTGGTACGGACAACAAAGATGGCAGAGTCGGGGCGGATCATGAGGTCATCGTTTTCACCATATGCCTCGATGGAGCTTTCAGCGCGTGCAACGACACCGAGGATGACTGTGGGCTAAGGTAATTTTCAGTTAGAATTGGAGTGCGCCATTTGGGGTTTTGGTGCATCTTACCTTTGTTTGCCATACTGTGATAGTCCGAGAAGTGATGGTTGCAAAGATGTGCCCCGTTCGTGACACCCTCAATGCTCTTATAGGCTCATTCAATGCCACTGTCGTAGTATTATGGCTATACAAACTTGCATTATCATGATTCTCCCCATCCGTATCATCTGCCCTATCCACGCTTTCTACATTTGGTGTTGACGGTGTTACTGGCGTTGTTGGCAGATTATCGTTACTGCGGTAGGGCGAGCGCAAACCCGAATTTGTCCGGTGCAACAAGAGTGGCACATCATCATCTGACAAGACTATTGTCGAAGGTTGTGCTTGATTGTTGCTAGTTGTGTATGCGCGGGCACAGCCAATAGGCCAGTACATAACGGGGGGATGTCGTAAGGGGCGGGAGGAAGGATTGTATAGCGAGCGGGGTCGGAATAGATGTAGGTACTAGTTCGGCAGGGTACGAGAAAAAGAGACGAAGTTGGAAGTCGTTGAAGGAGAAGTGCGCAGAAATGGGGTTTACGACAGGCGGTTGGCGGTATCAAGATATAAGCAAGGAAACATTAGATCGGAGATATTGTTCATAGGTTGAAAGTCGTGGAATCAGGCTTAATGATATAGACAGTGCAAGATCTTGACGAGGGATCAGTCGACGTCACAAAGCGGTCGACTGGCCGACCAGGGCTTGTTTGGCGGGGTCGTTGCGAAAGAATAACTTGGGTGGGTTGGTGAGCTTGATAGATTGGTTTGAGTTTTAGGATTAACTGGGATCAAATGGAACAACTCAGCGTCACCAGAGTGAAGGCGGCTAGAAATGGCGGTGGAAATAATCACGTGAACAGATGGGATAATTTCAATGTTGATGATGAGTTTGCATAAGCAAAGAGTTCAAGAAAGATTCAAAGAGTGTCGTGATTGAAGCAGGAAAAAAACAAAACTAAAATTCTGATTAGTCGGACGTTGTTAATATGTCAGTGACATGAGATTCATAGCAACTGAACCTCCGCCGGCAACTTCAATTTATCAATGCACGATCCGCAGTTTTTACCCTTTTATAACGACTTGAATTGTTAAACGCACAATGAAGAATGTAGATGGTGGTCACTGCTCTTTACCCACTAAAATTTTGTTAGATTGACATTAAATTTTGGATTTTACCCTTTTTAGTCGCGTACAACAGAGACAATCGTTAGGGTTTCGCCAAGGTTTACAGCTGCACAGGTTACAGAACATCACGATTTGAGGTATTGGAAACACCAAACACGTGATAAGTTATCAAAAGCCAAGCAAAGGGCTACAATCTAAATACATTTCTGTAAACACCGGAGATTAATGGAAGCATCTGTCATTTAACCTTTCATTCAGGTCCTATCTCCTCACGATGCCGCTTCCGCCTAGGTCTCGGACGAATGTCCCTCAGGAAAGATTCTCTCAATACTTTAGTCAAGCGAGGATAGTAACATATTCAGAGCCCAAGGTTCACAGGTAAGTTGAAGCACGCTTAATCTTTGCGAACACCCACTAATCTCTCATAGTGTCCGGACAATCGCATGGAACCCCACCGGCACCGCCATCGCCACTGGTGCTGTCAGCGCCCACTCTAGCTCCGGCGACCGCAGCCTGCGAGTTTGTACGTCTCTCCCCACAAGTTATTTTTTGTTTCCTCCATTCTTCCATCTAACATCTTGCTCCAGGGAATCCTGAAAAATCCAACTCCCGCTTTTCCACCGAGCTCAAGGGCCACATCGCCCCCATTGAAAAAGTGACTTTTAACCCCGTCAAGCAATCCGAATTATGCAGTGTCAGTTCAGACGGCATTCTGAAACTATGGGACGTCCGCAGTGCAACTTGCATCGCTCAGATATCCGATCTCGGCGAAGCGTTCACAGCCGCGTGGGCGCCGGACGGCTCGTCGATAGTCGTCGGGAACAAGGTATGTGGCACGAGACCCCGCCACTCTCGTACAAAGACATTCAAACGACGGATGTATGTATATACGTATGACGACTAACGATCTTTTGTGTACTATGTGCAAAATAGGCGGATATGGTGTATGTGGTTGACGCGGGCAGTCGCTCGGTGGTGCACAAGTATCAGCAGGATATGCAGACAAACGAAATTGTCTTTTGCTGGAGTGGGAAGAAGGTGTATGTGACAACGGGCGAGGGCAAGACAAGAATATTGGCGTATCCAGAGATGGAACCAGAGATGATAGATAAGTATGGAGAGGGGGAGACCCAGGAGTTCAAGTTGGTAGGGCATACGGCAGCCTGTTTGTCGGCAGCATTGCAACCGAGCGGAAAGTATCTGGCGACGGGTGGTTCAGAGTCGTTGATCTCACTTTGGGATACCAAGGATTGGATCTGCCAAAAGACGTTGACGACGATGACAGGGCCGATTCGAAGTTTGAGTAAGTTGCATGTTGTGGAGAAAGTCTCTAGTTCTTTGTAATTCCAACTGATACTGATATTTGGCAGGTTTCTCGTTTGACAGCAACTATTTATCAGCAGGTAGCGACGACGGTAAGTCTACAATCCTTAACACGGGCCGTCATAGAGGCGGGTTGTCTACGAAATCACTACTAACAACATCTCCATAGGCCGTGGCATTCGTATCTGGCATGTGGAGACTGGAGAAGAGATTCACATCATAGATACTAAAGATTTTGCCGTGGCGGTTGCTTGGGCTCCTTTACACTATGCTCTTGCGTTTAATTCGGCGGGGACTTTACAGATTGCCAGTATTCACGAACGGAGAGTATAGAAGACGAGGGTATATGGGGTAGAGGGGCAATACATAGATATCTGGTATTTGTGGTAATAGAATACGAAGTGATCGGATATGGAATTTAACGCAGTACCAGTAATATCGGGTGAGTTTATAACGAGCTGATGATTTACCGGAGGATATAAGACGGTAAGGCTTCATGGAGAGAGACATTTGGTGTCAAGTGAAGAAAACAGCCAAGTCGTTTCGTTTCGTCTCATCTCGCCACTGGTTACATTTATGCTTACATCGAGCGGGGAGCAAGACTTGAGTAACGGCTGTTTCAATTTGTGGTCATTTGGATCAGATAATCGGGGGCGGGCGACTCGTCAAAGGGGACATTCGTATTTGGCGGGATGGTGAGCCTGCTTAGTTTGAATACGGCGGGGACTGGGGGACGTAAGGGATACATGACATACGGCAGAGGTGGCGATACGTTAGGGTCATGTCGGCTTACTGCAAAGCGATATCATCACACATGTATTTCTTAGCCAATTAGAAACTGCTGTGCAGCGATGAGGCTGTAACAGAAAGATATTTGATATTCTGGTTGTCTGGATGATTTGCTGAAGGGTGACAATGGACAATGTTGACTGCTTGGTCTGTATTTGGTAGTTTGTAGCTTTGTTGGCATAAAAGCTGACTTCCAAATTCGGACGCCGCCTACTCATTCTTCAATAGGAAACCTACTTGGCTGAGATTCATGAAAATTATCATGATTTTAACCCTATGATACTGTTTAGGATGGACCAGGAGGCCTAACTTCACCCCGATCTTACACCCTGCATGGCCGTGAGTGTCCTAAATAAATTATAATTTACATTTCAATGTCTCAGTTGCGATACTGCACCCTTAGCCTGACCAAGTTTGGATAGAAGAAAGCAATATTTCTGGTTGAACGGCGCCGTACCAATCAAAAATAGATCTCTTGCTCTTTTAATGTGTATGGGCCAAAATAATAAATTAGATGACCCCACAGACATGTAATGTTAAGATCCGTCATTTTCCATCATCTGTACCAAAAACGTGTCTGATATTTGGTACAGAATAAGCCTGACCATAACTTGTCAGTTGACACAGATCTAGTGCCTAAACTGATGGTTCACGTGACACGGCGTAAGATTAGAGGTACTAAGACCATTTCTCTTTGACCGCAGTATTTACGTGGTTTAGCAGCCATTGAGTTCTGAGTTTTGATATATATATATTATGGGAATGCCATTAGGTAAGATAGAGTTAGTATTAAACCTTAACTTTAAATCTGGCGTGTATACTAGGGTTATACATGAAAACCATGAAGTTGGTGATGAGGGTGTTTTGGATCGTCGATATATGGATCAGGATGCTGGTGTGTTTGTTTGATTGTATAGTTCATTATGTGGTGAACATCAAGGGTTTCAATCATGTTTTTGCCTGGACTGGCTTGTGGGAACGGACAGGGCCATGGTGGTGTGTTGGCTGTAGTTGACTGAGTTGGAAGAGAGAGATGAGAGAAAGATGTTTCCTAGATGAGTTTGTGTGTCTATCAGGTCAGGAAGGAGAAGGATGGATATATGCATGCAACTGTATTTCTGCATGAGAAGCGAGGGGCTGTGGAGGGGAATGTGGTTCTAGATTTTGAATATGGTTGTGTCAGATTGGGAGAATCATACCATAGTGAATAGCTCGCATGGAGTGAGACGTCCAATCCATTTTCCTAAATATCTTGATATCAGATATTTATGTTTTTTAATATTTTCTTTAGTATCGTATATACAAGGTTGAATGCTACCGGCCCTGTGTATTACTTACAAGAACACTTCTATATGACAATACATAGGCACATAACTATGCGGTGTCTTTACCGACAGTCAAGTATTACGGTATTATCAAGAACCCCCCCTGTTCCCACATCCCATCATCAAGGTCCTTTGCTTCGAGAACCCATAAAGTACCGTGCTGTAGCTAGAAGTTTGTTTTGAGGGGCCGATCGATCGGGAGGAACCCGAGGTATTGATGTTAATGGCGGGTGAGGTTATTCTTGTTTTTGAGCAGAAGCAGAAACCCAAGAGAAAACAAAAACAAAAAAAAGAATATACATTATAGGAGACTTTCAACATGTGACATGAGTCTATATCCTGATCTTTCATCATAGCCTACTAACAATTTCTAAATCTGGATCTGGATCTGGATCTATCTATCTATCCCCATATCAGCACAGGCACACTTGGATCGTTTCGCCCTGGCTTCTCTAAACTCCTACTCCCATTCCTGGCTTCTCTTCTTCAGGGCCTGTCCATACCATCCCCATTGCTGTGACAAGAAGTCTGGGCTTAGCTGGCTGGTTGGTTTTTGTATGTTTGTCTATATCTGTGTCAGTTCAAGGTCTGTAAAGAAGCGAACGGGCAAGCACAATCAAAAGTCAGGACTCAAAATGAGAACATAAATGTATATCTTCATTTGACCTCTCACAGACTCAAGATTTAAGCAAGTCTGAGGTTCGAACTTGACCTGCCCTTGCCCTTGTAATTCAGTTCTAACCTTATTTTTCTTGATTTTGAGTTGTCCAAAAAGAAAACTAAACATGCTCCCACTAAACTTTTTTTTTTTCTATATCTTTAGATCTTCGCCATCTTTATTCTTTTAAATAAATCTGTCATGCCACAAAATTGTCATTTTTGTCTTGTCCTTTTGGGTGCTTAATAACTTTTTTTCATTCAACTAACAACCAACTCTACTGCCTACTAATATTCTCTATTCAAAAATCATTGACCTGATCTCATAAAGCTTCGCTTCTATATATATAACCAAGAAGAGCACCAAATAAAGCCTCCGACCCGACTGTCCGCCCCACGCCCTTGAAATCACAATAACTGATGCCTGCCACGACCGGTTCCCGTCTCCAGATTATCATCTCCGGTTTTTAACGTTCCCATTGTTTTTCTTTTGTCCTCCACAATAATTTTTGATTCTGCTTTTCAAGCGTATATCCTGCTATATACACAATATATTTATCATTTTATATCACTAGCTTACTACTATTTGTTTCAGGGTTCTTTTTATTTTTGCTTTACTATTGCATCTATTCCAGCAAATTCCACACCCTATCCTTTGCTCACCCTAGCTCTTTGCAATTGCCGTCATTTTTTTTTTGATTTCTCAGCAACGAATTCACACCCGCGCCACCAAATAGTCACTCCACCCCTCCACGCCCAACGCCTTCCTGACCACCCGAAATCGAATAACCATTCCGCGCATCCGCTCGCAACCATTGCGTATCATTTCTGTTACAATTATTAAGGAACTCTTATATTTATATTGCCATCAATGTCGGAGTCTCCACCTGGCGCATTGGCTGGCGCGGCTGCAGCGGCGACGCAGCAGCAGCAGCAGGCACAGAAACAGAACCAACAACAAGAGACGTCTCCCGGGAATTTATCGGGAACTAATATAAATAGCGGACAGGCAGACAATAACTTATCGGTGCCCAAGCCAAAGCGACTAGCTTGTATGATTTGCCGGAGAAGGAAGTTAAAGTGCGATGGGGTTAAACCCAGCTGTAGCACCTGTTCGAGACTCGGACACACATGTGCTTATGATGAAACGAGGAGGAAAAGTGGACCAAAGAGAGGATACGTGAAGGCTTTAGAGGAACGATTAAGTATGTTTTTCTTTTACAGTTATCCGGATGCGCGGATTTTTGAAGATTAGACGGGTGATACTGACGTTAAACAGAACAAGTCGAGACCCTCCTCAAGACACAGGAATCACCAAAGACTTCAGATTCCTCAACAGCAAACCATGGGTCATCGACTAGTAGACCACTAAATTTTGGAGGGGCTGCGACGATTCAAACAGATGACAGAGACTGGGCCTCGTTCGGAAATACGTCACCCCAGAATGCGACGGCAGCAGATAGAAATAGTGGAAGTGGGAAGTCCGGAGGAAGAGAAAGTATGAATAGTTTTGTGGGGTTGCCCGACAAGAACTCATGGGATATGGTGGCATTGGGACTGGAAGAACCGTTACCGGCTCCAGAGACAATTGATGAGCTGTGAGTCTTTCTTCCTGTTTTCAAGTGTATTTGCTTGTTAAAGGTTAACTACTGACACTGATAATTTTTGCAGACACAACATATACTTTGAAAAAGTCCACCCCTCAATGCCCATGATCCATAAATTCCGCTACCTAGCTGCCATAAACCTTGTCCCAAATCAACGGCCCCCAATATGTCTTCGCTACGCCATCTGGACCCAAGCCAGCTCTGTCGCCGACAAATACCAAGACTTCAAAGACATCTTTTACCAGCGTGCCCGGAAATACATGGAACTCGATTACATGAAGGGTTTCGGTGAGCACATGATCTCCGTCGCGCATGCACAAACACATGTGCTGTTAGCATCGTATGAATTCAAAATGATGTACTTCCCGAGAGCCTGGATGAGCACGGGTTCGGCGGTCAAATTGAGTCAGATGATTGGGCTTAATAGGCTCGATAGTAATGGCTTGGATGTTAAACAGTGTCTGCCACCGCCGCGAGATTGGACTGAGAGAGAGGAAAGAAGACGGACTTTTTGGATGGCATTTTGCCAGGATCGCTACGGCAGTATCGGAACTGGGTGGCCTATGACGGTTGATGAGCGGGATATCACCACAAACTTGCCCGCGTCAGAAGAAGCCTTTGACATGAGTAAACCCGAGCAAATGGGCACTCTTAAGGAAGCCATGAGTCCTGCAGGTGCCGCTAAGCTCTCTGCTTTTGGCAGTATCGTTCTACTTGCTTCCCTGTTCGGCCGGAACTTGGTCCACCTTCACCGTCCTGACCCTGGAGACCGCGACCACGATCTTAACGGTGAATTCTGGAAACGCCATCGTCAAATGGACAACATCCTCCTCAATACATCTCTTTGTCTCCCGCCACAACTAAAACTTCCGAATGGCCTCATGACCCCGAATATTATTTTCACAAACATGAGCATCCACACTTCAACCATTTGCCTGCATCAGGCCGCTATTTTCAAAGCCGACAGCCACCACCTCCCTAACAACGTTGGCACTGAGTCAAAAATTCGCTGTATCACTGCCGCCAACGAAGTTGCGAGCATCATGCGCATGATCGCCCATATGGATTTGTCTTCCATGAACCCCTTCATCGCCTTCTGCCTCTATGTGGCCGCTCGTGTTTTTGTCCAATACCTGAAATCCCGCCCCGACGACGGTCAAGTAGCCGATTCTCTCCGCTTCCTCCTTGGCGCCATGGGCGCTCTGAAGCGCAAGAACCCGCTTACCGAGTCCTTCTTGGTACAATTGGACGTTGACCTCGACTCCCTCATGACGCGCATTCCAAAGCTGCGCAATTCCTTCCCGCGCTCGACAGATCTTAGCAATACTCCTTCCTTTGGTGGAACGGCAAGTCGCTCTGCCGTAAATGTCTGCAATAATAGCCCTAGTTGCGGCGGAATCTTAAATTACCGCAACGAATGCCAGTTCCTCCGGGCATCCGAGGAAAATGGTGGGAACCCATCACAACCAAATCTGGTTGACCACTCGCCAAATGATCAAACATCCGTTACTTGTTCTACACACTCATCCGATGTCCTCCTAGCGGCAACCTTTATCCGACAACTCGACCAGCGGACATCAATGCCCTTAAACACAGGCATGTCCGTACCCCATCTTCCGTCTGATCTCTCACTAAATAACTCCCCTGACACCCCATCCACCTCGGCTCGTCCAACTCCCCAATCACAATCCTCCACCTCCGATCATCTCTCGCGTTCCTCCGCTCCCCAATCACAGTCGCAACCAGCATCCATGAACTCCGTGTCCAGCCAAGCCGCCACCATGCCCTCCGGCCGCAACTCTTTTGAATCATCGCAGGCCACAGACCCCGTCGGGATCCAAGGGTTCTTTGCGGATACCAGTGACTTTGGAATGGCTGGGGGGCTAGATGGGTTCCAGGAAGGTGTTGGAAACGGCGGATTTGTGGCTGGGTGGGAGGATGTGGGAAATCAGCCGTCGATGACGCCGGTGGCGGAGGGGGTTTTGAGGTCGTTGATGAATTTGGGGCCGATGGATGCTATGGATTTGTCAAGCTGGGATCAGCATATACAGTGAGGTTGGGGAACTGGAATAGGACTGAGGAAAGGATGTCTTGATTTTGTAATATTAGAATGGGGCTGCCATGCTCCATAGACAGCATATAGCATGCCCACAGAGCAAATTGCTTTTTTTACGTATAAATATACCACTCTTGAATCTTTCTTATCATATGACGTCGCTTCGGCCTGATTATGTTTTGTATCTTTTTTTATTATTTGATGTTAGCTGGACGTATATATTCTAAACCAACTCTATGTAAACATCATTTTTGTGTGTACTATCAGCTTAACCCAGCAAAGCCACGCAAGAGTAAGAGAGAGACGGGAGAGTAGGGAATGGTATCGAGGAGACGGATATAAGACGGCGCAATGAAACAACGAAATGACAAAGACAAGAACCGGATAACTTAGGTCGACGCCTCGTTATCCTGCTTGACGCTGTACGGCTTGAGAAAATCGGGATTAGATGCAAGCTCTTCCTTGATCTAGAATAGAAACATATGTTAACAATCATCCTAACCCTGTCTAGACATCAATAGGCCCAATAGAAACTTACAATATCCAATCCTCCCACCAACTCTCCCGCAATCCACAACTGCGGGTACGTCGGCCAGTCTGCAAACTCCTTCAAACCTTGTCTAACCTCGTCGTCCGCCAAGATGTTAAAGAACCCGTACTTAACCGAATTCTCCCTCAACAACGCCACCAGCTGCCGCGAAAACCCACACTGCGGCGCTGACGGTGTCCCCTTCATAAACAACATAACCGGCGCCGCCTTAACCAGATCGCGCAACCGGGCAAACAGTTCCTTCTTAGCCTTCGTCGGGTCCACCTCTTCCTCTTCACTCTTATCCGTCTCCCCTACCTTACCCACCCCGTTCGCCGCCGCAGCACCCGCCGTTCCTTCCGTAGTCGTCCCCGTCGCTGAAGCATGCTTCTCGATGGCCGCGCGGACCCGCGCAGCACTAGAGCCTGAAACGGACTCGAGGACGGCACCGTTACGGATGAGAACGATGAAGGGGACGGCAGTGACGTCGAATTGCTCGCTGATGTCGCTGAGTTCCTCAGCGTTGACGGAGAGCCAGGATGTGGTGGGGGGGTAGTCTTGGGCGAGGGCGGTGAGGACTTCGGTCATTTGTTTGCAAGGGGCAGCCCAGGGGGCATGGAAGGAGACGATGAGGAGAGTGGTAGGGGGGAGAGAGGAGAGGTGAGAGTCCCAGGCGGACTGGGAGGTGATTTCGATGAGTTGGGACATTGTGATAGTGGTTGTGGGGAGGCTTGTTGTGAAAGAAGCAAGGGAATGAAGTTCTTTGTTGCTCGGGAGATGGGGGTGGTCGATTGATATAAAGACAATGTCGTTATCCGGATGTGTCGCGACGTGGTGGTCGTGGTACTGCTGTGTATAGGTTATCCGAAGATTAAGTCAAATATTTTGGCGGGGTAGTGGGGGAGGTTGAAACTCAAGGAACCAGGAAACTAAAAAAAAAATGGGAAAGAACGAAGGATGTTTAATTCTTTTGGCTGCAACTACCAAAATTAGTACTAAGTGCTGGAACACAATCGAACAAATTAAATCGGCAGTAACCTAAATAGTACGTCACTGATCCAGTATCAGATTTGCAGATTTGTACAGATGATTCCGACAAGAGTTGGTAGGTTCTGATGGTATGGAAGGGTAGATGAGAGAAAAGTGATGGGTTGGGCTCAGACTTATATTCATGGACACCACACTAAGACTCGACGTCTAAACAACTGACTACAAAAGTCTACTTCACTATACGGAAAAATGCGCGATATCGGATAGTCAGTCTCCATTCTACTGATTGATAACCTCCATCACACCTTCCTCCAGCAACGTCGCCCATGACGCATCTGCAGCCTGCATATTCACACTGCATTCCCATCCTCATCCTCATTGCCCACCCCGCCGCCGTGACGCCACCAACTCTTCCCAATGGCGCAATCAGCCAAAACCCTCTCTCCCATTCCGCTCCCCCACATCCCTCGTCCTTTTTCGTTCGTTTATCCCTCAAGAGGCCCTGGGAATCACATAACTGTGGTTTTCTCATAACAGACATTATGAATAATCGCCTCTATTGACCAGTCACGAGTAATAAAATAGTGCTGAGAACGACTCACACAGCCGATTTCAACTCACCATGTATGAACCAACGGACAGAAGGGGCTCACTATTTACAGGGACTTCCAGGTTCTAATGGTGGGGTAGTTTCTAATCAGATCCTGCATGAAGAACAGATGATTGTGAATGTAATCAAAGATTCCTAACCCTTGTATGCCCCGCTATCTAGGGTTGAAAGCTCTCACTGCAGCCTTGCTGCTTACAGCACGAAACTCCCAAGACCTCGAGATCGTTGATTACAATTTACAAAGTGCTGATATTGCGATACCGTCACCTACTTTGTCTTTGTAATCGTCGTCTCTGGGTATATATCGTCAAGTCTAGTCACAATGCCTGCTCCCACGAAGCTTGAGATCGCCACCAAGGCCGTCATCCGTCTGGTCAAGGAAGAAAAGTCCTACCACAAGGAACTCATCAACCAGCTCGCCCGCCTCGAAAAGCGCAAAGAAGAAGCCAAGACCGCCGCTGAAGACGACAACTCCCACTACCTTCTCAAGCAAGAGGTATGTACACTACTCCCATTCTCTCTTTCTTGTCCCCTTGGGCAATATTAACAACATACCTATAGGAAACCGCCATCGCCGAGACCCGCGCCATGTTTGAGCCGTTGGGCCTCAAGATTGCCGCTGCCGTTGAGAAGTTGATTGTCGAACAGGAATCCGCCAAGGATACGGCGTCGGAGGAGTCTTTGAAGGCAGCCGAGGATGCTATTCAGCAGGGGAAGGAAGTCATGGCGAAGGCTGCGCAGGACGTCAAGATTGTTTCGGCGTAAGTTGGGAGGAGATTGTCATTTATATACCCCGTGTCCGAGATCAAGCAGACGCTAATAATAATGTAATTCCGTGTTTAAACTTCGTTATTGGGATGATCATATTTAAGATGTCATCATGTGCGCAGGCATAATCAGTAAAATATATATCGGAAGAAAGAAAACTAACGAACATGTTGATACATATGAAATGAAATGTAGCAAAAAAATGGTATTATCCAACGCCATATAATGTACCCATAAAGCCCAATTTTCAATACCCAAACACAACCCAATTACCTCTTGTATCGACGGCCGTGATTTCTCCGTCTACGGGAAGGTGGCCTATTCATGTCCACATCCACCTCCTTGTCACTCTTCTCATCTTCACTCGACTGCGCCTCTCCCTCCTCATTAATTTCTTCTCCTTCTTCTCCCTCTTCCTCGGACTCTAGTTCTAGTCTTGCCGACTCCCTACAAACGGGAGAGGTCCCGGCCACACTACGGCTTCTCGACCTCTCAACCTCTGTCCGCAGATTCGATCCTAATCTGTGACGAGCCTCCCGTCCCGAACCCTCGACATCGAATTCCTCCTTTCCGTCTAGTCTCGGTGTCGAACAACGGCTAGCTGGAGGCTTAGGAGTACTTTCAGTGTGACTTGGAGTTTCAGTAGTTTCATCCTCATCGTCATTCATGCCTTGCCTCCGGTCAACCTCCTCAGCTTCATCCCGAATTTGACGTTTCAACTCCATACCCTCATTCATGATCCGGTTGAACTGGTCCTTGCGCTCCTTCCATGTGACGGCATAAGTATCACGTTCTCGTTCCAACTCGGCACACTCATATTCCAGCTTCTTGAGAACCGCGCGCTGGTCTTCTCTAGGGCGCAAAAGGCGATTTGAAGTTATTTTGTCTGCAAGGTTGTCAAAGCGCTTCCGCTTGCGTAGGGTCTCCCGAGCCTTTTCGAGATCCTCTCTAAGAGCAGCATTTTGTTCTCGAACATTCTGGCACTCATCCAGGATCCGCTGCTTATCGCTTTCGTAACGAGCGCGCTCTTGCTCGTTGGCGTTCAGGAGGAATTGTATGCGGGAAAGCGAGGCATCAAAGATCGAGAAATCATTGATGATGTCTTCACGCAGGAAGTCAACAATGCGCTTTTGCTGGAGGACGTCATTCGGTGTAGGTGGAGTGGCGAGAGTGGTAGCGAGCTGTTGGAGACGCTTGGTGATGCGCTTAAAAGGGCGCTCTTCAACATTGAGGAGGCGATACTTGTGGAGCTCCTGTTCAGTACGGTCGTCGAGAATGTTCCAAGCGTCAGCCATGGTTACAAATGCGTATGCTTCTTTTTTTTTAGTTGCGATAGGATGAGTAGATGGGTGGCAAAATGTTGATAGAATATATGAATAGTAAATGAATGGCAAATACCGGATCAATTGATTGTGCGCCGGATAGGAAAAGTCTGTTTTTGGTGGTAAAACGGACGAGGGTGAAACGAGTGCCGTAATTGAACTGGTCAAATGGTTTGTATGTTAAGTGGAAGCGCAATTCAACTATCACCTATCCACCAATGTCATTCTGCAGAAAACGAATCACCGGAACCCTGAAACATCAGAAAAATATCAGCCTCGCCGCGTCCAGGGGTACCTAGCGCGTTGCTTATTCAGCAAGAAAAATGCCCCACCCTCTTTGACTTCTTTAGGTTGTTAACGCAGAAAAACGACGTCAGGCCATGATCAACTTTTCCTAAACATCACTTGCATACCTTTGCAATCACAATCAACGTCCTCTAGACATTGTTTCATAGACAATTGTTACTAGACATAGAATTGCTTTGTTTTTTGCTGCTCTTTTAGTTTTACCTTATCGAGTATGGAAGACGAACGCGCTCGCCTTCTCGCTCGCATCGGGACATTAGCTGGTTCGTTGTACCCAATCCACAAAGTTGGTACATACCATGATGCAGCCTTGCAACTAACACTATGAACAGGGCAAATCAACCGCCATCGCAATGAACAAGCCGGTCTCATCTCATCTAATACACCCTCTTCACCTAACTATGGTTATCATCCCTACAGCAGAGGTACGATAGTGTATCACCAAACACACATGTGATGAACGCAGTGTTAACCCTCATACAGGCTCGTATAGAGGAGGCTATCGCGGAGGATGCCGGGGCCGCGGCAGAGGTAGTCCTTACAGGAATCAGGCTTTGATGGTCAATTCTTCGGTGCCCTCAGCACCTTGGAGTGCATCTTCTGCATCGGTTGTCTCAACTACCGGGACTCCAGGCCCGCCTTCGTTTGTCACCCGTGTGGATCGCCACTTGCAACTCGTGAACCCCGACGCCTATCTATTACCCCCCTTGTCTCGCAACCGGATACAGTCCAATACCAGGGAAGTTCGCATGAAGCAATTACAGCAAAGGCATGCTCAGGAACGGAACAGGTTAAGAATGTATCTACGGAATACGACTGCGGGACGGGTGCAGATTACTGACCAAGCAGGAAAACAATATGTTCTGGAAGTTGAAGGTATCAAGTATATCGTCACTAGAGGGGGTAGTAAACTTATCAAAGCCAGTAAGTATTCATCTTCCCGCCTTTTTGTAATACTGCTAACATGTACAGATCTGCCTGATAACGACAAACCAACTCCAAAGATGGTCACTATTGGTGGCGTGAAATTTTTTCGTAGCAAACATGGAAATCTTTATCGAGAGTCTGTCGTCGAGGCACAACGGTATGTTGTACCGTCTCAACTTAAAGAACTGCGTATAATTACTGATTCCTTTAGTCACGCCTCCAAAACATCTGTCCGCTGCAGAATGTTTGCCACAACTGGTATTTCCTTTCTCCTCACCGAACACATCTTGGTCTTCGCTTAGCCAAGATTGAGTGATTAACTACGATGGTCCCACTGGCATCTGATCCGTTCAATATCCAGCACTGCCAAAATCCTCAGTCCCCTTCCTTTCCCCGTCCCCGACACTAACCAGATTCTCTCTTTTCTCACATGTACAGGTTCATGTCCTAAGGGACCACATTGTCGGTTTGTTCACGATGTCGACCGCGTTTCAGCTTGTAAAGACTTGCTGCAAAAGGGCGAGTGCCCCAGTGGAGACTATTGCGACTTTTCCCATGATTTGAAGCCAGAAAGAACACCTACGTGTCTTCATTACGCCAAAGGCAATTGTGCCAACCCCGACTGCCGTTACGCGCACTCATCGGCGTCTCTTGGAGCGCCAGTGTGCCGTAACTTTGGTATCTACGGATACTGTGATAAAGGTGCATCCTGTCCAGAGCGCCATGTATACGAATGTCCTGACTACAGCAACACTGGCGAATGCAAAACAAAAGGATGTAAGCTTCTGCACAGGGAGCGCGCCAGTGTCATGCGCAAGAAGCAAGAAAAACAAGATAACGGCGAGTATACAGATTCAGAAAGCGAAGGGGAAGAAAGGTCGGTGGATAGCGACGAGTTTGACTCGGATGTTGAGGAGCTTTTCCACAACGACGACGACTCGGAGTTTGACCTTGACCAGGATATGATTGCCCTGTAGGCATGTTGTGTCTTGGTTAAGTGATGGAAGTGGGAGTAGGTTTCTTCTCTGAGATCCGGTTGAACCGGATGGGTGGAAGCTTACGACACTTGGTATCTGCTGTGACTTGTATATCCTCTTTTGTGTTTCTTGTTTGTATGTTTGAGGCAGTTATGAGTAGAAAAGATAGGAAGAGGTGGATGTAATCTATATCTTGAGGAAAAAATTGGCTGCTTAATCAAGATACCCTTGAGAATTCAAAAAAGAGGAAGAATTTTATGGTAGATGGAATGGGATACAACTTAAAGAAGACAGAAGACAAACATTTGTTGGAGCGAAATAAAATAACAAAAAACCACAGAAATGATGGAAAGAATAGTGGGTATCTACTAGTAGGTGATTTATACATAGACTTTACAGGCGGGGAGTAATAAGAATAAGACACGTTAACAATATAATAATCCGTTCAAACTGTGTTAGTAATACATTTCATAATGTAATTAACATTTATCTTCAGGGTATCTTATCTACCACAAAAACAAAAAGAACCCCTTTCTACAACACTAAACATAATCAACAACATAGAAATCACTCATCATAAATCCCCACTCCCTCATCTCAATCCCGCCTCCAAATCCCCGGGCGTCCGATACGCCACCTGCTCATTATCCGTCGCATAACTATAACTACCCACCCCAGCCCAGAAAGCCTTATCGCGACTCCGCGGCCCCCAGGCCCAACCACCGCCATACGAAATCGGCAAATGGTAATACCTAAACGCAAAAACCGCCGAGACTGTCCCGATGAAGAAGCCTGTCAGAATATCTGTGTTGTGATGTCTAAAGTCGAACCAGCGGGACGCCGCGATGAAAATGGCGGTAAAGGTTGGCAGAAGGGTCAGCAGGAGGAGGTAGAGGGGGGGTGCCGCGGCTTGCATGCGGGCGGCGGTCACGATTCGGTTGTGGGTGAAGGCGCGGCCGGTGGCAGCGGCAGAGCCGGGGTACGGAGCGATTAGTTCGATGGAGTCGTCGTTGGGGTCTCGGGGGAGTTGCCCGCTGCTGACGCTGGTGGCTTCAGTTTTGCCGGTGGTGGTGCACGATTGAAGGCTAGAGGTGGTCCGGGAGGGGAAAGCAGCGTATGAAGTCTGCGGATCGTCAAAGGCAGAGGGTGAGAGGTAGGGGATTGTCACGGCGAATTTACTAGCAAGGAAGAGGGAGAGGTAGATGAGGCCGGCAGCCGCGGATGAAGAGTGGCCGGAGGGGAAGGAACGGAAGCCGTCCCAGAGGGTATCGGTATCCGTGTTGGTGCATATAGAGGCACTGACGAGGTGGCCTACAGTGTATTTAGTGGCGCTGTCATCAACAGGGAGACGGAAACCACCGACGTAGTGGTCGGTAACATTATCAAGGTCCGGTTTGCAGCGAGAGAGCATGTCGGGGCGCGGGCGGCCCTCCATGTTCTTGAGGCCATTTGTGACGAACCAGGATAAGAACAGGGAGAGAGCGATGCCCAACCAGCCAATGTGGAGTTCCCATAGTTTGCGCTTCCAGACGAGGGCTTTCGGGGTGCCCTTGGGGACGGTGCGGCCAGGGACGAAGACTAGGGAGACGAAGAGGATTATGATGATGGGGAGGATACTGTTGCAGAGGAAGAGGATTTTGGGCGGGACAGTTTCATTTTCAACATGAGGGAATCTGAATGAAAATGATGGTCAGCGCTAAGTTCGCGGATGTCACCACTGACAGTGTTCTAGTTAGGTTCCACAGTAAATGGTTGTGGCGATTTTGTTTTGCAGTTGGGATAACTAAGGTTGGTTGGTCACTACATGACAACCCGTAGTAGACAACAAGCGATGATGAATTGCCGCAATACAATGCGAGCGGCAATGGGCACAATCACATCGCTTGTTTGGTTTGGTCACAGCACAGCGATAGCGTTACAAGGTAATTTCAGGGCTTGATTCGTGGTCGCGTGACGAATTTCCCCGGCCAAACAGTACAACACGCTCACCACAACCACAAAGAAAAAAACTAGAGGACGAAAAAACTTACGAAATCTTGGGATCATCCAGCGCAAACGGGCGCATGTTGGGTTTGACATCGTTCATAAAAATACATGCCACACCCAGTGCAACAATTACGAGCCAATCGAGCACATAGGACCCAACCAGCACTGTGGAAATACCCATCTTGCGTCTCATTATGAGACGCCGGTTAAAGGATCGTCGTCCGGGCAGCTGCGGCGGCTGTTCAATGGGCGGGAGATGCAAGTTGGAGAACGGCTGCGGGTTCACAAAACTCGGTGTGGTGTCTTCGGAGCCCGAGTCGGCGGCGAACGGGATGTATTTGTCGTAGGGGCCCGTTAGGTATGAGGGGGAAGAAGTACGGTTGGGGGGAAGCAATGGGGTTTGAGGGGGGCTGTAGGAGGAGTCGGGGGCATGCACATAGGACATAATCCGGAGGCAAGGGGAGAAGAGAGAGTCGGAGGGTTTCCGGTCGTGGTGCGAGGTGAGGGGGGAAGGACCGGTTTATGTATGGCTAGTGGTCGAGAGATATGAAAAAAGGAGCAGTAGTGGCCGTGAAAGCTGGTGGATGGATGGATGGGCGAGTAGAGCCGGCTCGGGGGAGTCTCCAGTCGGACCAGCGAAAGAAGACTCTATCAATAAGATAAAAATAATGAAAGAGAGAATACTTGAGCAGGTGAATGATGAAGCTCAAGAAAGAAAGAAAAAAAATGAAAATAATAATAGAAGAAAAATCGACCAAAGAAAATTGAAAAGAGAAACAGAAATATCGAAATATTTCAAAATTCACTTCATATATGGGGGGATGAGAAAAAATGGCAGGAAGTGAAAATCACCTGTTTAGACAGCAAGGGGAAACAAGGAAGGACCCCAGAAATGGAAAGGGCACTACTGGATCCTGGTTTGTCGACGATGCACGGCGATGATGCACGAGGGCCAAGGGCGAGGTCAAACGGCGAGAATGAGAAGATGATGGTTATGGATTTACAGCGATCTATAGGGAGGAGAGAAGATGTATTGGAAAAAATGAATGTTAGGAAATTGGGATGTATATATATTTATAAAAGAGAGCAGGAAAATGAAGCAAAAACGAAGTATCCCAGAACCAAGAAATTTATTGGTGGTTGTGGAGGAAGAGAAGGATTCATGAGCTGAGCAGACACCAAAAGGGATAAAATAACCACGTTGTTTCTGTTGGCTTTGGTATGCTTTCTGCTCTGTTGCCTCGTTTTCAATATCTTATTTTACCCACCAGAAAGAGAGAGACTCAGTGGTTGTTTAGAAAGTCAATTAAGCCGTCAGATTTGTTTGGGGATGAACGGATGGGTGGATAGGGCCAATCCGTGGTCTGTGGAAGGGGAAAGGGTCAAGACATTGTTATGCCGGGTGCCGTTGAGGTGTGTGTGCGTGGGTGGTGAGCGGCAAACAGGTGCCGATTGGAGAAGAACTGCGGACGGGGGAGAGCGGTCAGGACTGGGCGGGAGCTGACCATGGATTGATGAAGGATGGGAGCGAACTGGATGCAAACAAGATATTTGGTCTCTTTTGGAGGGTCGAGGTGATGGATGCATATAGAGGTTGTATATAGAAGTCTTAGTCAGGACAAGCTTTTGAAGTCGAGACAATGATGGACTTAAGAGAAAAGAGAGGTTGGAAGTTATCATTGAGGTCTTCTATATACATTTTAACCTACGCTAAAAGACTCTCTCTCTCTCTCTCTCTCTCTCTCTCTCTCTTAAATGATACAGATACGTCTATGAAAGGATTTCGATTCCTCTCGTAATTTCTCCGAAATCCACCAACCCAAAAGATGACTTGTCAAAGAAAGAAAAAAATCTACAGAAAAATATTGAGAAACTCTTAACGATCCCACACGCTAACCATGAACCCAAAATTCTCCAGCCGTGGGCGCAGTTCTGGGCGGAGCCAGACTAAGACTCTCATCCAGTGGCTGACGTCTCACCCAATGATCTGAAGCTTGACCCTTCAGATCAGCCAAGGACTGTTCCGATTAAGGCGATGGAGAAAACAGGCTGCTATATAATTTTTTTTCTTCTTTTTGTGTATCATGCTTTTTTGTCTTACCTGATGTTGCGGATGTCAAAAGACGCCCGGGAATCTGGAGGCTAATGCATCGACAATCACAAGTTACAGGTAAAAATACAAATAGTATATATTTAGGTGGTCCGATGCCACTATAGCGGGCAAGAGATTTATCTTGTAAATACATATGAAGACCTGGAGATGTATGGATGAGGGTGTGGTTTTGGCTGACCAACATCATTACTTGGTATCCTCCATCCTGACCAAACTTTGGCAAATACCAATCACAGAGTCTACACAAAGTTTACTTGACATTTTGTGCTTGTAACGATACACACAATGAAGAAAACCGCAGGGCCTGAAGAAAATAATGTCAAATTTTTAGGTGGAATGTATACTAATCGAGGCTTAGCTTGATCACTTCCTTAATCTATAGCACCAAATGAAACTCTAGTTTCTGTGGCGTTAACACTGATGTGATTTTCTCTGGCAAAATGCTGGCCCAATCTCTACAAGAAATTACAGACAAATACGCAGAAAAATGTAAATAATCATCTATATAACTCGTCAAGTCTTGCCTATATATGGTGTAGAATTAGAGCAATGAACCTGCAAAGACATCCTGATGTTCTAGAATGGAGGTTATAGACTTGTCAAATTCTGGTCCCAAGCAATTAAAGAGCAATTGTCTCTTGTGATTGATTAATTTGGAAACATTTTGAGATAGGTGGTCAGTCCCAAGGTTATAGATATCAGCACGCCAGGGAATATATTTATGTACACATGTAGATAAAACAGGGGATTTGGCTACTTGGCCAATCACAGTTTGTTTAATGTTAAATTCTAGAATACCTTCTTTTTGCCTCAAAGAGCCTATAGCCCTTGAATTCAAAAGACATGATCTCGGTGTTTCTTCAACTAAATAGCTATCTTTTCCATCAGTGATCAGTGTGTTTGGTAAACTTGACACGGACGCACAACCACCACATCAATGTTCATACGTATCAAGAGAATAAACATAATATTCTTATTCCCATCCCCACATATCAACCACATCAAGCATATACTTGCTTACATACCGCTTCATTCTTTTTTCTTGATCCGCCTCCCTAGATAGCTACCTTTCATTGTTCTATCCCCATCAACCTTACCATCTCCAAAACCAGCCCCGCAAATGCAAGATGTGGCAAGCGAACATGCAAGTATAACTAACTATGTGAATATGTAGCTCCTGAAGGGGCTGAGCTTGTTGCTTGTTTTATCTCATCTCATATAGAAAGAGGAAAAAATCATGTTTGTTACTGCACGTATTTGTGGTGGTGGCTGTCCTTATGAGATGATTCGAAAGGCCAAATAGTACTTTGATTTCACAATGATGCCTTATAGTTCGTTCATGATAAAAAAAGGATAAGATACAAAAACTTCATCCTTTGTTCATTTTGCTTATGCTAATTTGATCGTTTATCCATCTATCCTCCCTGTCTCCGCGGGTAAGTAGCGGGCGAGTTACGGTTTAAAAACAGAACAATATACCCGGGCTCGTAGACCCACAGGTGAAGAGTTGTCAGTCAGCCGTCAGTCAGGCAGCTAGATAGGAGAGCAGACACATGACATCTTTGTGATTGAAATATCAGGGGAAAGTAAGAGTTCCTTCAGATTAGACATTTGGGAATTTACAGATGTAAATCTCAGAATCGATGTTTAATAAGCCACACCAAAGATATTGTCAATATAAACCTTTGAATACTTATAAGTACACGTTCAATAACCCCAACATATACGCAGGGCTTGTCATGAAATATCATGAATCACATCTTAGGGCTTCGTTAAAGAACTTGAAGATATTACATACATAAATGGGACTTGAATAATCTAAAAAAAAATTGGAGTCTGAATCATACCTTTATTCTGGAAGACACATATTCCATCATATGTCACTAAAAGAAATCTAGCAACATCCTATTATTATCACAAAACCAACCATAGCTGATGCATGGTCCTGGAACTCACACACTACAAAGTGAAACCTAACTCCAATGAAATACGGAAATACATCCTCGCATCTCACTTCCACTGCATGGCAATTACACCCGATGATCTCATCATCATGGAATTTCTATCATAGCCTCTCGGAACCCAACACCCGGATCATCACAAGTCCCCTTCCGGTACAATTATCAGCCCGAAGACTCGGGATTCTTACTCTATTCCAATCCTTTTTTACACTTTGTTAATTCCTATTTCGCCATCTGCAGACCACCGAAAACACCATATTTCTTCATCGTCCCGATCAAGAGCCCCTGCCGCCGTAAACTAGTGTCCAATGAGCTATCAGTCTCACCCACGTGGTTGATCATGTCGGAAAAGATGGCGCATGCTACAAGATACCAAAATGAAAACATTGCTTGATGTTTGTCAAGTTCATGATGCAAGCATGAGGGTTCGATATATCAGGCGCCGATGGAATAATGTACCAAGACCATAGGGGCGGTGAAGTTCCGGGTATCGGCTTGGAAGGAATTGCCGATCTTATGTGAATCTTTTAAATTTATCCATATAGATCTTCTCGGTGCCAGTCATGTAGTCTCAGCCCAAACCAGTAAGCAAAGATACTACGTAACATGACCATATCATGTAGCACAAGAAATATAGATCTTCAACTAGCAACAGTGTATGCTTAGTCATCCATCAACACGATGTCTCCCCAAAGTCGCTTACTGTATATACTCTAAGAAAAAAAAAAAGAAAAAAGGAATGGAAAATATCCCTTGGCAGGAAGGTTCAAATTACCAGCGTAAAACTAGTGCATCGGGGATTGAGCCCAATGCGGGGGTCGAACCCGCAACCTTGAGATTAAGAGTCTCACGCTCTACCGATTGAGCTAACCGGGCGGGATTGTATCCTTGGTTGTTGTAAGGTAACACAAATGGAGCTATAACTCCTAGTAAGCTTGTATAACGTGTTTGTTTGGTTGGGGGGAGGGGGGGGGGGCCAACAATGAAGTGGAAGATGATCCGGGTTGGAGTGGCAAACAGGAAGATATAAACGGATTGCCTGAAATGCAGGGAGAAAGATAAATGTTGATAATCTAAAAGTGGGTTTGGAGTCATTGTGGTATGGCGATCAGCGTAGTTCGTGTGCCACTCGGTTCGAGGCGTGTTGTGTGGAACGGGTGGGACGACACATGTTGTACAATATTATCACTGTGGTGACTAGATGGACTGTTAGTATAGGGCTATACAGAGTATGTTTGTGGTAATGATAGCAGTGGTTTCACAAGATTATACGTTTGTAGTTTCGTTTACAAAGATAATTGTGGAAGTTCAGGGAATCCACTGAACACCGGTAGGTAGACGACATTGATGTTTCAATAATGTAAGTCAGAAGGTATTGGTCTTGCATTGATAGCAATAATTATTTCTACTTCTGTTAGTAATCATTGATTTGTGCACACGGATGATATCTGGTTATGACAAGTTAGTCTTATAGGAGAGCCTCCCTCAACCCTGGAGCACAATACCCAAGCATCGATAGGCAACGAAGTTCATCATGATAAATCACCGCCAATACATTATACACAATAAGTATACTGAGTCCTTGATACTGTAAACTTATTAATTATCTCTGCTGTATGCATCATGGCAAATGATGACCCGCCTTTCCCGGTAAGGTCAAATTGTGGTATCCCGGTGTGGAACCAACATCTAAGATCATGGACATTGAATGGAGTTTGTCGTATCTTGTAAGCATTGTGAGCCTCATATCAAGGGCCATATAAACCCCAATACAAGATATCCTGGTTGTATATCTTTGCTGACATCATCACATCATTTTCATCAACAAGGCCACCACCACCGATTTCCTAAACAGGAAGTGCCATTAGCTATACCCCAAACCCTATTGTGTTACTAAGCAAGAAACCCTACTAGTGTATCCTAATACGACATCAATATAGGTTTTGACAACAATAAACAATCAATATTAACATGACCCCTGGAAATTTATCTCTATGCGGATAAGCCCGCGCGAAATGACCCGCAATCCTCCAAAAAACCAAGGTGGATAGTGCAGGCTTGACTGGTGATGTGACCCGGTAAACTGATACAGATAAAAGTTAACATACTGCTTGTTATAGAAGTCGGGACCATACAAACGGGAGCGAGGCGGAGTTTGTTGTTATTTTTTTTTTCTTTTTGAGATTAGGGGCGGTATTACGTAGGATATGCGCATGAATTGGACTTAGTGGTGGATAAATTACGTGATAGTTTTGTCGTGAGTTGATATGATGGATTGTTAGTCTAGACAATCATTTGTTTCTGTGTTCATGCTATCAGTTAGTTGAACCTATAACTTGTCATGTCACATCTTGGAAGCTTAAGATCTAAATTCAATTCCTTTCAACATATCAATAGGGTTAAGGATCCTAATATCACTGCCCAGACCTTGAATGATCATCACCAGCCTTCGAAGCTTCTCTCACCCCATCACCGGATACTGAAACACGCTCGAATCCCATCCATAATAACAATTATCCTTTTCACTACTTAGCGCAAGCCTTTTTCCCATCGACCATCACCATCCCATCTTGATTCAAAACCGCAACTCTATCCTCGTTCCCCACCACTAAGTTGTGTCGTCAACCAACCCCTAAATTTCTGAAGCAAAATGCGCTTGCATGGCAGATGTCTCCCGCTCAGCCCACGAACAGCAATGGAAGACTAAGACTGTCTACGGGAATAGGGCTGCAGAGTCGGTGAGGGCGGGCCCTACTATGCAATACTTCATCTAGAGGGAAGTTAACAGTTTATGCTAGCGGACTGAGGGAGAGAGAAGGTATAAAGAGGTGAGGTGGTGGGGTGGTAGGGGAAGTTTCAGGACTGAGTAAGCGGTAAGTGGTATATACATCGATATTTAGGTTATGGGTGTTTCTGAGTATAATGGATGAATTGAGAAGATGGTTCGGCTTTTTAAGAAGAAAAGCAATTGGCAACAATAGTAGTCTGCTGGAATTTTTTGTGGTGTGAGGGTTGGTGTTGATTCTTGCCTCGCAAGACTTCGAGATTGGGGCTGTGTGATCCACAGATAGACTCAATCTTGAACTACTAGTGGTTGATAGTTGCGGAATTTGTACTTCATGCATACCATTGGCCCAACGGCCAACCTATAGACACACTTTTGAGTACAGGAAATCGCAGGTGTGGATATTCAATATATGGAGCTACCATAATTTCCAATATCAAGACTGCCATGGCTCGATAAATGCATATAAATAAATAACCAAATTCCTAGATATGGCAATGCATCTCTAAGGTGACATGTGGACGTACAAATCAGGTTAAAGTGTGATGTGAATTTCTACCAAGTCGCGTCGAATTTTAGCGCGCAAAATTCGGGAAACTACCCAAACTGCGTGTAAGCAGATGGTTCTAGTTACTTGTAAGACGAGCGTCTAAGGTTTGATACTCAGTCCTTCCTATATGATGAATGCAATGAAATAAAATTCTCATACCGACTATATCTTAATTCTTTTATCGACGCCACAGAGGTGGCTATTTTGCAGTTACCGACGGACTACAAGTCAATTTGTTGGGTTAAAGATAACGCAATGATGCAGTTCTTGCACTTATGGGAATAGCTTGGCTATATCAAGGCTCCTGAGGCATATATTTGATCTGGCATGTACTCACAGACCAACAATGCTGGAGGAATAATATTTTCTCGCTACGCTGCGGAAAAAGGCTGGGGAAGCATACCTTTGGGCTAGCTATCAAGCTCCCTCGCAGCTCCCAAAGTTGTCTATGATGCAATAAATTAACATCAGGACTAGCGCGGATTGAACAAAGGGAGGGTAACCTGCAGGAATTTGTCCATCGATCGTTTTTTTTTCACTTGTAGTCCACATAATCAATCAATCACAAGTTCCAGTACGTTAAAATGGTTCTGAAGAAAAAAAATAGATATACAGGATTCAGTCAAACAATGAATACATACAATAACCAATAATCAATAACGCGGTTCTAGAGACCGGGGTTTGCTAGCTATGGCCATCTTGGAAGGCTCTCGGATTTTGCGGAATTGACAGAGATTAGACAAAGGGCAATCGTTGACAAAAGTGGCGGAAAGAAAACAAATAAACAATCTGGATCGCTCAGCTTCTGGGAATGGCGGCTTATGCACAACACGGCAGGTGACCTGCAGGAACGCAGCAAGACAAGACAGAAAGAAACAACAGAGATTTGGGTTGTCGAGTTGTTAGAGTGGTTACAGGACGCAGGTGATCGAGATTGGTGGCGGGCGAACTGCATAATGCAATGGATCAATGGTGGTGAATCACTAGTGAAGTTTGTAGGGGTTAAGTTTTTTTCTTTCTTATGATATTCTGTAGGGTTTATTTTATTTGTTCGGTGGTTGTTCTAGATGGTAGTATAGCTGTAAGGGTTTGACAAGCCTTGACGTATCCCCTGACATTCATCTGTTGTCCCTTTGGCTGTTTGGTTTCATTGTGAGTCCTATGTCAAGGCAAAAAAACAATACCTCTCCGGTAACCTTTTCACTAGAAGATAAACACAGTCGCGCTCATCCTGTGTTGGGGCCAAATCGATATTTACTAACAAAGAATGCCCCAAACGTATGTGATGTCCTCCGCTATCAATAGACAGCGTTAACACAGACCTATGCTCCCTCTCGGACTAGGTTCAGGCGGCAGATTCCTTGCGAGATTAAGTTTCCCCAGCACCACAACACACCCTGGGCTTTGTTGGCACAAAAGAGCGCAGCCATGAATGGGAAAAATTGTAACTGTAAAGAAAAAAGCAAGTGGCTGTATCTAGCTGCATAAGCTGCATGTATGTACCTTTCCTATGTATTGGCGGTGTAAGTGTACCTTGCAGCTGCAGTCTCTTTCGTAATCCTTGTCTCACACAGTTAAGCGGCGCATCAACCGAGAGGTGGGCCCGAACAAGCCTCCCCGTTGTCATCGTCGATAAGCTATAGAGTAAACTGTAGTCTTTGATATCAATATTGGGATTATATAGAGTTGAAGGGGAAGCCAGATTACTTTTGCATGTCACGATTCCTATTCTGAAAGCCGAAATTTTGTTCTTGCTTTTCTCCTTTCTTCTCATCGACTACATGTACACTCTGTTGTCGTCGCAGTCATCAGAGACATTGACTATCTTTTTGCTATATACCATGCCCGTTTAACAGTCTTCGGTTTTTCTCACTTTGTAGTTTCTTGTTGTCAACCTGTTGACATCCGTTCTTTCTATCTCTCACTGGAAACTTTCAATCCCAACTATAGTCTTTCACTTTTGACAACTCCGCTTATAACGATTTCTATCACTATCCCGCTCACTTGCCATCACTGTCATTACTTACAGAAACCAACGGCAACAACACAAGCGGCTCTCATTATTCTGATTCGTTACCACGGCTCTTGCTTGATTGCACCAGATCTCCACATCTACAAGCCTATTTCTATCCCTTTGCCCCGCTTCTTCCGAATCTCTGTCTTTTGTTCCTTTTTTTTTTCTTTCTGTGCAGTGTGGTCCTGATCTTCCCCTTTGGCAATCCTCGGAGCCCCTCGCCCACATTTCTACATTCGTTGGGAGGGTCCTTTGCAGGTTCCCATCACCATTTATGGTGTTCTGCGTTCCAGTGCGCCACATATTTCGTCTTCCCAGCCTCTAGTTGGCGTTTTCTAACAACTATCTGCCTTTGTTTTCTGGCCTTCACATTCTGTCTTGTGTTTTTTTTTTTTTTTTGCAGCGTTTGCGCCACACTTTATCCGTATTTCTCTGTCCAGACGTGGCGGTAGTTTGCCCTGTCAGCAGTAGAAACCCCGTTGCTTGTTAATTTACTATAACATATCTGGGTCGTGCTTTGCTTTTTTCTTGCTCTTGGTTTTTATTGTCCATTTCATTCTTTTCGTTCATTTAGCGCCCGCATCTGTCTTGAAGCTTGATCTTGCGGCTTCTTTGCGACATTGAAGCTTTTGTTTCCCTGACCCGCATTCGATCTTTTCTGTGCATTGTGCTTTGATTCGCCAAGATGGCCTCTAGAGTAAGTTGACGATTCATTGTACTCCCAAATCTCTGATGTGGAAGAGATGCATTTTTTCTTGTGCTTTGCTATATGTTTATCTGTGTCATTATACTTTCCAGCTGTTGTCGTTGCTGTGTCCTGCCTTTTGGTTCCTGAGCTGTCAATCAACAAAGGATCACCTACTGCAACACGACGAAAGAAAACAATGACTGTCCAATCACATCGCTCCATTCCCTGCCAAATTTCCCTTCTGGGGCAACCAGGCTTTTAGCGTCTAGCAGTGCATCGAAGCTCCTACCTACACCCATTATGACGATCCGTCTGTTTATGGCTGTGTTTCTTTTTGGCATGCGCATGGCTCAAGAGAGTGCTCTACTGCAAGCTTGCTGCTCCTGACAACCGGCCATCTTTTATTATATCCCAATGCATGCGGCCACTTCTCACCGTTCTTTTGGAATTCTGATCGTCGGCCTTTACACTTTTGTGTTGTACAATGTTGAACTGGCGATAGCATCAGCAACAGTCTTTTTTGTTGACCGTTTCATTTACTGATATTTTTGTTCGTCTTCTCACAGTCCCAGCCTATCCGCGCTATGTGGCATCAGAATGAGAATATGGTCATTGACACGGTTCTCCTGAGAACCAAGAACTCGATCGTCAACTCCAAGCCAGCTAAGCGTATGGCCTTCAATGATGTGTCAAATGTATCGCGCAACAGTCTTCATCCCGTAGATGAGAACACTGGACGCTCTGTCGACAGCTGTGTTAAGACCACTCGCTCTCAGATCTTCAATCCCGTTTCGCTGCGCAGAAATGACGAAAACCAGACCCAGCCTGCGCCTCCGGCAGCCCGTCGTGTTAAGAAAGCGGCTTCTGTTGCCCAGCTTGATTCCAAGCAGTCGCGTCAGTTTGCCGTTTCTCACTTGATTCCCAAGCGCACTTCGTCCCAGAACCGTACCTACGACCACCGAGATCTTCACCGCATGGAAGATATGACGGATACCGAGTTGGACAATATTAAGCCTCTGGCTTACATTGAGGTCCTTGACAACTCGGACTCTCTGGACGAGTCTAGCTGCCGCCCTAGACATCACAGCAGCCAGCCTTTTCTTCGTGCCTCCGAGACCGAGGTTCATGCTCTTCGTCGGACCAAGAGCCGGGCCTTTGGCACCGATGCTCGCGAGCATTCCCACCCTGTCGATGAACCCATGGAGGCTCTTCATGAAGATGCTGTTGAGTACCACGACCAAGCATCAGACTATTCGACCGACGATGATGCTGCTACTATCATCACTCATCAATCTGTTGACTATGTTCTGTCAGAATCTGTCCGAGACGTCGATCAGCACAGCATCGAATTCATCACCGCTGGATTTTCTGCCAGTGACCTCATGAATGATACCAAGGAAATGCTGCACGAGGTCAGTGAAGTCCATGACGACTACTTTGACGAGTCCGACTTCTATGAGGACGAGCATGGCTATGCCACTGCCATGACTTCTGAGGACCTCGCCAACAACGTCCAGTGCCCATACCCCAAGTCTTCTCCGTCCACTTGCCGTGCCCTCAAGCAGGCTGCTCGCTGGGTTCAGGAGACTGGCCAGTTCGACTTTGAGGAGGACTCGTGGGACGTTAGCATGGTCGCGGAGTACACTGACGATATTTTCGAGCACCTGTACGAGAAAGACATTGCCACTCTTCCCAGACGCGACTATATGGATCAGCAACCTGAGGTGCAATGGTCGATGCGCTCTGTTCTTGTTGACTGGATTGTCCAGGCTCACGGACGCTTTAACCTGCTACCCGAGACTCTTTTCCTCGCAGTCAACTGTGTCGACCGCTTCCTTTCCAATAAGGTTGTCACCCTTCCCAAGCTGCAGCTCGTTGGTGCCACTGCCTTGTTCATCGCCGCAAAGTACGAGGAGATCAACTGTCCCTCGTTGAGCGAGATGGTTTATATTGTCGATTCCTCCTATTCTGGAGATGAGATCCGCAAGGCTGAGCGCTTCATGCTCCTCATGCTCAACTTTGAGCTCGGTGCTCCTGGTCCCATGAGCTTCCTGCGTCGTATCAGCAAGGCGGACAACTATGATATTGACACTCGCACGATGGCCAAGTACTTCCTTGAAATCACTATGTGCGATGAACGTTTTGTCGGTCTTCCTCAGTCTTACCTGGCGGCCGCGTCCCATTGTCTTTCTCGTCTGCTGCTTCAGCTTGGTAATTGGTCTCTAGCCCATATTCATTTCTCTGGATACACCTACCAGCAGTTGCGCCCTGCTCTTGATATTCTTGTTGATTGCTTACGCAACCCAGAGGCCCATCACAACGCCGTGTTCGAGAAGTACTCGTCTTCCAAGTTCTCCCATGCGGCCACTTACGCTGCTGAGGATATTCGCATGGGCTTCCGTCTGCCCCTCTTCCACCCCAGTGTGTCGGAGATGATTATCGCTCTGGACCAGATGGTTGAGGAGCAACACAAAGGCGAGATGGATCGCGAGTAGAGACTGCGTTCCACAAGTCCGGAATACCGTTTGAATGGTTCGACTGAGGCTCAGCTGTTGCTGATGCACAGAGATGTCGAGAGCGCGAAATGGAATTCCTATGCTCTGATGTGTGCGACGAGAACGAAGAATCTCCAGAACTACACTAGGTTGAGAGATGCGGGATATGGCGCGATGGAGGCGAAACAAGCATGCAGTCATCCGCACCAATCTGCAGTGATGCTTAAGGAAGCTCGTCACTTTGTGTGGGCTGCTCCCCGGTATCCCGTCCCGACTGTGAGCTACGTCCGCCAACCGCTGATTCCACGTCCTTTTCAGCCATTTATTCACAAAGTAGAGTCTACACTGGATGAAAAGGGTATGTATAACTATATCGAGACATCTTTGAGCGATGGCCTCGACTACCTGCATCTTTTTGCCCACCACCCCTTAGTCGGCATATATCATCAGGCCTGGATGAATGGAGGTGTCCAACAGTACAGTAGCTAGTCAACCCGGAACTCGATTGCTCGCTTGTGGCGAGCTGCTGATATGTCCCTTATGGCAATTTATAATTGCGCATTGGAATCATTGACGGACATTCACTGATTACGACCGTTTCATGATATTGCTTACGACACTACGCGACCATTCTGCTTTTTTTAATTTTCCTTTTTTGATGGCATTTGCCTGATACCCCATATCTGTTACGCCTTTGCAGTTTTCTTTTAACCAGCTAGCGTCGAGCTGGCTTACATATGCTTAATGTCTTTTCATTATCTTTCTTTTGAAAGCATTTTTGGTGGTCCATTTTCCTGGAGTCACTCGGGACACCGGTTGGGGTGCTCTCGAGATGCCAGCGGAGTCGATGTCTGGCGCGTCCTCTGAAAGAGGGATTGTATGAAGAGAAATTTGAGTATATGAGTTCCAGTTTGGAACCATTCTAAGGGGTGGTTGGCGAAGAGGTGCCTTGGTATCAAAAGGCAAGTGAGTTTTTTTTATGACAAGCAATTGTTTTATGGATGACAGGATGTTACATGGAATAGATGTTGGGTATGGCGTTATATGTGATTATCTGGGTATGAATCGAATCTTGGGATTATGTTTACACAATGCTTTTTTGGCCTTGGTATCTGTGACTTGTGTTTATTATTTCGCCACGGTTTATATTTCTCAACATGAACGATAACGGAGTTAGGCTTGTAGCAGTTTGTCCTGGGAAGGGGTAAATGAAAGTGATCGTAGTTACAACAAGCAGCCATGTTGGCCAGAGTCATGGCGGGAGATTAAAGAAATCACTTTCATGTTACACCAGAGACACTAGTTGATTTGGGACCACAAAACTAGGATAAAGCATGCTACATATCATGTTAAAGCAACTACCCCAAAAGACAACAAGTCTTCGAGCCTTGTAGATTCAACATCATAACCAACAGAATTCCTCATACTTCTCACAATTATGCCGGACGGGTGCAATATCAACACAAACTGGGAATATACTAAAGCCAATTGAGCGTCGGGAAAAGGCCTGGTGGAGAGCTGGATAATGAATACAGGCACAAAATAAATTTCCAGGCGACCCAATTTCTCCACTGATCGCGTCTTTCAAGAGGGAACTGTCGCCATAGGTGGAGATTTCGAGGGAGAAGATGGGGAGGGATTGGTGGTGGCGAGCGAGGGAGGAGAGGACGAGGGTGGTGGATTTGAGGAAGACGAGGAGTTTGGTGGGGGGGTCGGTTTTGGAGTGGTCGAGGATTTCGTGTTGGGTGAGAAGAAAGGGGGGGAGGTGGGCTGGGTGGAACTTTTGGAGAGTGGATACTGGGGAGATGTGGAAGTTATTGTTAGTGTTGGTTGGGAAGATTTTGTAGTCAAGTTTTGGGGTTGCTTACGGTAGTTAGAGAAGGTGAGGGTTAGGGCTGTTTTGCCGCCGTTAGTTGCTATGTATTGCAATCCGCCCATATGACATAGATGGGAATGAATCGATGTCACTTGGAATTATAGTCGAATCTCAGAAATGAAATCCAACCGGGCCTCAATCTCTCCTTGATCTTCATTCCTAACTTTGTTCTTCCTACCCGCAGCATCTACTAAAAGACTCCGCCACGGGCCTCTGCCAAGTCCATAGACATATTCCCTCACCTCAGCATACTCATAAATAGCCGAAACAAAATAGAACTCCGACGCAGGCGTAATAATGATCTAGAATATCAAATGTGCCAGCGATGTCCGCAGATATTGCAGCATCGGGACGACTACGATGCTCCAGAGCTTGTGCGAACCAGGAGACGGGTAGATGAAGTTGGGAATTAGGTGGGTATTGAGGTGGACGACGTTGTAGGAGCAGAGGAAGAGCACGGTAAAGTGGATGTGGAGGATTGTCATTATGTCGCAGGTGTTGGGGTCAGATTGCTAGCCGACTAATGTATGGTTGGTGGCCATGGTGGGATAGGATGAGGTCGATGGGTGTTGTTTAAGAAGTAACGGGGGATAATATGGTTATTAAGATATAAGAGTTCTTGGAAGAAAAATTGATTGGGTATTTTGATACATTCTCAAGAGACTCGTCGGACAGGTTAGTTTGACATTGGGCTCTAAGGATACATATGTATATAAAGTATTTTGCCTTTGTGATTTATCGATGCCAAGAATTCCTACACTACAAGCCCCATCAACTAGTATTGTCGACACTTTATGATATAAAATGCATTTTCTAGTGTACAAAAACGCAAACACCAAACAGAACGTTAATAAATCAATCAGAAAAACTCCACAGCCCGAATCTGGCCCTCAAGAGGCGTCCTTTCTGTGGCGGAGCGACTCTAAGTCAACACGTTACACAGAGCGTTATAGGGCGGTTGTTGGGGATATGGGCCCCCGCAGGATTTGCTTATTGTATTCCATCAGGGCTATGCTGAGTCTCAAACAAAGAACGGCTAATGCCGGTGAGGTCATGGGTCATGTGAATGTGTAGTCTCGATATCAAAGACGCTCTTCCATGACAAGGTGTGTAATTTAACTTCCACATGATGACGAAGCTTGTTTTGCTGGCAGGACAATCTTTTGTGAAAAATGAGCCGGACAGAATCTGTCAAGCGAATTTTCCTGCGATTTCTTCCCGTTCGCAGATTGCTCAGTAGTGACTCAACCTTACATGACTTTCAGCAAAGTGCCCAGTTTGAAGGATGGGCATTAGCGAGTCACACCGATGCAAAGCTATACTCCGTATGTTGGAACATGCTCGACTGATTCAGAAAAACAGACATCATAACGTTTCTCTACGATATCCAAAAGCACAAGACGACTCCTCATGTCCAGCCTAGGCTCTAAGAGGCGTATTTGGTTGGATCGGAGAACTGCATTATTTGTAAGAGCTTTGAAATTATCATTGGGAATAACAAGACTGTTCAATGGGAGCAATTTGTGCATTTTGAAATTATTTTCTGACGGGGGACTGTCAAAATTTCTGCCTTTCTTTTGGAGAGGGATTCCCCTAGAGAGATTGTATTGCCGGACTGGTTGCGGGGCATTATTTACCGGGACTTGGAAGCATGTTCGGAAGACATATATCAGCTCGACTCTCGGGTTGATAGGGAGTTCTTGGAGTTGTGGTTATGCAAAGTGAGGCCTTAGATGGCCAAGCAATGTATGATGATTCCATTTGGTCTTGGACTGAGAGTTGTCCTTCTAACATTTTGCTCACAAATCATCTGCCTCGGATTTCAACTGATTGACGCTTCAACTCGGAAGCTAGTCAATCCTACAGACTTCAAGCCCGTTGAATATAACGTCAAGATCAACTTTGTAGTTTTGAGCTACGCCAGGGACTTTGCATCTCCATCGTATTTCACAGGCCACAAAGACTTCAACGCCTCCCTGAACCCCGCCCAGTCACCTCTGAATGATTCCAAGATTCCAAAGTTATTTTCTGCTGCTTTGAACCCGTGTAATGACTTTGGAGTGTGGTATCTTTGGATTGACCAGATATTTGACAGAGATTGCAATGGTTTAGATGAGAAAGAGTACGCCAGAGTCTCGAGTATCATCTACAGTACTGCTAGATTTGCCATAATTGTGGCGGATTTGCCTAATCTGGAGGACGTTACCTTTTATGAATTTAGCACTGATCGAGCGGTGCGACCATTGAGTCGTTTCGACGTTGTATACAACCTTTCACAGCAGGATAATGATGGTACGGAACGCTGGATTTTGCCAGATATCGTTCTGTCCAGGATGTACATCATCATCACAAAATCTGGTTACTTGTTAATGAACAAACATAGGTTCGACATAGAACGCTTGTTGTACAAGAAGTGTGTGGATAAAGAGCCAAAAATCTTAGGCGTGGTCGAGATTATGTCCAATATACATCTCCCATCGGTATCTGAGATGAGTGATGTGATTCATGAATCGGTTGTTGTCTTTAGAGATGCCATGTTTGACTCTTTTCCCGACTTAGTCGGCAGTACACCGAGCAAAGCACCACGCATCCTCAAAGTGTCAATCTGGAACTCAAAAGACTAGCCTGCTACATAGAAAAAATTACGTCTCAGAGTGTCGTTGATGGACTTATAAAGCCGATATCGTGAGACCAAGTTGACAACGGATGCCTAGCCACACTTCTCTGGTCCTAGTCCCAAGCTATCGATAGACAAAATAGATCCAGTCCGGATCATGCTCGAATCGACAATCGCATTCCAAGCTAGAGCTATCAGCATCGGCTTCGGAGGACCCATATGGAAACCTGTCGCGGCTAAGCAACCTGTCATATTTCCTTTGCCGCATCAAAAGACTAGTATCGCGCATTTCGAAGACTTTCCCCTGAGGCTATATTCCTAGACTACAAGTCGGGAAAACTCCCGATCCGGCAGTACCCAAAAGATGCAAAGGATATGCAGTATCTCGCGTTGGCCAGAGAGATGCTCAGGTTGCCACCGGAGCTTTCTTCGAAAACGATAAGACAAGAAAAGACTTTGGGAATAAGAATTCACGGGGGGTCTGTCAATTTGTATTGAGATATAGGAATTGATTTGAGCGCTCTGGATCCAGGGCGGGTTTATATGGCCTTTTACCAAGAGGTGTAGAATGTAGATGTTAACGTTGAAAAAGATAAGAGACCACCGCCGTTTGATCGGATTTACACCCGAAGTCTGTTGGTCTATTGTCTTATGGAAGAAAATCTCAGTGAGTTTTCTCTGTTTTCTCTTAATTCATTTTTGGGTTATAGATTAGGAACGTTTGATTTCCTTTCCTGCATCACTGGGTTCGCATTATGGCTCACGCGGGAAATAATTTTTTAAGACTTCGGTTTTATTTCTTTGAGGAAGTGTCATTGATATATTTGACGAAGAGGATGTTCGGTTGACTATGCAGGCTTTTTTATATTGATTTAGCTTAGAGATAAAGTAATGATTCTGAATCCGGACATCATGAATCTCTGGGATTATCACTTCTTATCATTACAAATAGTCTCCCTATTCAAGATAATATTATGAATTGATTCCTGTACAAGTCTTCACCACTGACCTCTTATACATACTAATGATTTGTTAAAGTGCAAGCGCTTACACCAATTTTACAGACCAGCATGACCCCGGACCCAAAAAAATCGCCGGCCTAGCCGCAAAAACCCGCAGTTCTAGGCCTTAGTAACAAAAGCCACATTTCCAGTAATCCACTCCCGATCCTTCAATCCTCTGCCGGTAACACGAACTTTGCATGTGGATGGCATCGTGTAAAGTGAGTGGCTCATGATAATGATCTTGATGATGGTAAATATGCTCAGGAATGTATTCCCTGTTGTCAAGAACATAATAATAGATATGACAGTGCTTGTTATTAGGGTTGTACAACAGATAACTAGGGTCTTTTGCCTCTTGTCTAGGCTTATCCCGGGTTTCGCCTGGTTTAGGAACTAAAACTAGATAAGCGTTATATGACCACATGTGGATGAAGATTCGCCAGATATATGGATCTAGTAGCGGACGGCTACCCGTATGTAGAAATGGAGCAGAAGCTTTACGGAACATTCGAATAAGTCAGTCGGACATGTATAAAAACAAGTTGAGCGGCCTCGTCTGTTACCATTGTTCAAATTTTCATCAGCTCCCTATCAAAGTTTTCATTCTTCTGGCAAGAAACTTCATCAAGGATATCGTGAAACCATCAAATTCATTGATAAAATTTCCGTAAAAGCTTTTTTTGTAACTATACTATGAATCTTGTAATCCCAACTCGGCAATTGCAAGATATCACGATTTTTGTCATTAGGCCAAAATTTTCGCTCCTTCCATACCAATTGTCTCTACGCTTGCCAGTGAAAATTCTTCCAAGATCGTCGATGTCCTAAAAAAAATCAGTGAAACCATTCGTGATAGTCATCAAATCACGATTTCTGTCGTTTTTACGGAATCAATTTCCCTTATCGTTGTTATTTTGATCGTTGCAAATTCAATGTCAGCTAATTGAATTCTGTCATTACAGAACATCACATTCACTCTCGTTTCACTGGTCATTGATCCACTAGTCTTACAAGTGAGTCCGACAACGGTCTTACCCCAGTCTTCATCCTCAGAATTTGTCATCTCTGCATGAAACTACCCACCAGCGTGTCCCGGCTCATCGCCTACATAGCACCAATGTCTAACAAACCTTAATATATCCTTCTGTCCGCCTCTAAATTTATCTACAACAGTAGTGTCAAACTCCGCTCGTCCATCAACTAACCTGTGTACATTCATTTCGTTGTAGTTATCTTCAAACTTCGTGACCAAGGATAGCATACTAGGGTCAATTTGTCGCTGCCAAAAAAGCAAGACGTTTACTCAATCGCTTCACAAATTTTTGATCCCTCCAGGTCCGCGGGACCGTAGGAGTCACTTACAGCGTTTGGTCTACAGCCGGAAGAAAGCGAACTGAGATTCTGTTACTCTTTAAACTTAAACGCTCCCAGTGGTTGTCGCACCATTATACATCGTCGAACTTCTGTTGATTATTTAATCCAGAGCCAACTCGCAGTCATATTCCACAACTTGCCGTCTCTGACTGACCGCTTTGGTTTCCTTTGATTCTTCTTCTATTTTGACATCTCACCCCGCCTTTTTCACTCGCTTGATCGGCTTTTTACACTACAAGCACAGACGATCCAACGACATAATACCAAATACACCCGCATACCGCCAAATCGGCCGCTAATCCTGCCTTGGCCTGCATCGTGCATTATCGACCGCTTCGGTACACGGACTTCAACGGTGGTCACAGGGCCTTATTTCTATGTATAAGCCAAGAACTTTCTGCGGCTTCTTAGTGTTACAACTACAGAGCTAACTTGGCGCACTTTGCATAGCTCTGTAGATTATCATACACTATAATTTAGTTGTGCTTTACCTTGTTTTGGTACATCTGGTTGGTCCCTGGACAACTGTTGTGCAGCTGCTTGCCCCCTCTGCTTCGTCCGGGTTGTTTTCTTCTCCAAAATCAGGAAAGAAAACTTCCGGTAGTTTCCTGTTCGCTTTTGCTGTTTCTTTCTAGGCTTGATTTCGATCGCCAGTCTGAGACTCAAGACAAACTTTTTTTCTAATTTGAATCAGAATTTTGTTTCTTGATCCGAGTCTTGAATTTTTACCATTCACCGACAATGCTTACCCCAAGCGTTGTTAAGGCTCGCTTTGAGGCTGCTGCGGTGAAAGATGAATCCGGGGACTTGGTGATGGGTCCCGAACAATTCACCAATGCGATTGCACCTGCCGGTGAAGACTATGTAAGTAAAGCATCTTTCTGTAATCACAAGCATTGACACAATCACATATCAAACCATTGGTGTCATATGAATGTTGTCGGATATCCAATGCTGTATTTTTTCTCGTCTTTTGTTAACCCACGTGCTCAACACCTAACTAATATTTTTTTGTCTCTTTTGGTAGCATCGTATTCACCGTGACCAATACGCTGTTCTTTTCAAGGTGGCCGATCGTTCAAAAAGTGGAAAGCTAAGCCTTTCAGACTGGGAAGAGTTTGAAACCCTTCTGTCAAAACCGGATGCTGATTACCAGATTGCGTTCCGTCTTTTTGGTGGTGACAACAATAGCCGTGTCACCTATGAGGACTTCAAGCACATCTATGAGACCAACCGAAGCCCCGATGGTCTCCCCCTAGACTTTGACACCCAATGGATGCGCCTGCACATGGGATCTTCAAAACACCGGCATGATCTGGATTATGCTGGGTTTTCACAGATGCTGCGCGGGCTGCAGGGTGAGCGGATACGTCAGGCTTTCGCTCATTACGACCGGGGCTGCACTGGCTACATCTCCGCCGAAGAATTCGAGAGGATCATCCGTGAGACCTCGGCGCATAAGCTCTCCGATCACACCCTGGAGCACTTGGCTTCCCTCTGTCGGAAGGGTGCCGATCCTGAAACAGGCCGTGTGCCTTATGCTGCTGTCCGTGCTTTCCGCAACATTGTGGACGGAATGGACCTTATTGAAAAGGTTGTTGTGCACGCTTGCCAGGAGAACCCTGACGGGAAGATTTCGCAGGATGAGTTCCTGGCCCACGCTGCGCAACATGCGCGCTTCCAGGCCTTCACTCCGGTGGAGGTGGATATGCTTTTCCGCTTTGCCAGCGTGGACGTTGTCGAGGGAGCCCGTTTGAGCCCAGCCGACTTCCGGCGGGTTGTTCACCAGGGCTGGCGCAAGCCTATCTCTATCCAAGTGGAAGCCCTGGAGAAGGCAAAGAAGGAATCTCAGCTGACAATGTGGGAGAGAACACAAGTCTCAATCTACAATTTTGCGTTGGGATCTCTGGCTGGTGCCTTTGGTGCTTTCATGGTCTATCCCATCGATTTGGTGAAGACCCGCATGCAGAATCAGCGTAAGAATGCCGTTGGTTCTACCCAGTACAAAAACTCCATCGACTGCTTCCAAAAGGTTGTCCGTCATGAGGGTTTCCTGGGCCTTTACTCTGGAGTTCTCCCCCAGTTGATTGGAGTGGCTCCTGAAAAGGCTATCAAGCTGACCGTCAATGACTTGGTGCGGGGATACTTCACCAAGAAGGACGGCGGTATCTTTTGGGGGGCTGAGGTCTTGGCTGGTGGTTCTGCCGGTGCTTGTCAAGTCGTAAGTTTCACCACCTTTTTTACATGTGACACAATGTAATCATGTGTAGCCATACTGATTATCTACCTTTTAGGTTTTTACTAATCCACTTGAGATTGTCAAGATTCGTCTGCAGATTCAGGGTGAGGCGTCCAAGAACGCTAAGCAGCCTGTTGTCAAGCGCAATGCTCTGTGGATCATGAGTCACCTAGGCTTCATGGGCCTCTACAAGGGCGCTTCTGCTTGCTTGCTTCGTGATGTGCCATTCTCGGCCATCTATTTCCCTGTCTACAGTCATCTGAAGCGTGATCTTTTCGGCGAAACCCCCACGAAGCCTCTGGGTGTCTTCCAGCTTCTGACTGCCGGTGCTATTGCAGGTATCCCTGCGGCTTACCTTACCACTCCTTGTGACGTCATCAAGACTCGTCTTCAGGTCGAGGCCCGGAAAGGTGATACAGCGTACACTGGTCTGCGCGACGCTGCGAGCAAGATTTTCAAGGAGGAGGGTGCTTCTGCCTTCTTTAAGGGCGGACCGGCTCGTATCTTCCGTTCATCCCCGCAGTTTGGTTTTACCCTCGCTGCGTATGAAGTCCTGCAAAAGGCTTTCCCTCTGTCGAGTAATCTGCGGCCCCCGAAGCCCGAAGTCCAGTGGTTGGACCAGAGTCCTCTGGACACTCCATTCATTGCTAGTCGCAATGCTCTCAAGGCCGTTCTGGATATTGACGAGAATTTTGGAAGAATTGCTCTGCCAAATACACAGACGTGGAAGGTTTTGGATAAGGCGGTGGAGGCAGTGTACTCTTAGAAATTGGTGTATGGGGGTGAAGTGTAGGCGATAGTTTGAGTTTATTTGGGTCTGCGAGTCCCAGTTACGGGAGGGGCCGTGGACATGGTGAAGTTGCCATATACCCCTTAGGCAATGACTGGTCATGGGAGCTGTTGGTTTATTTATTTGCATCTTGGTTTTTTATGGTAGTAATTCTTACAATTGTCACAATTGTTGAGTAATTTTTTGTTTGAGTTTATGACGTGCCAGGCATTCTGGAGTTTAGTCATATGGTGAGCAATATGTGATCGCAACCCTAACCCTATACATTTACATTTAGAGATTGTACAAGTTATTAGTCAGATCCAAGGCTTCAATGAATGTAATTCTGATTGTTAATTGGGCTTGCCTTTTATATAATATGTCTTTCTCTTTTGTTTTCTCTAACTCTTTTACCCATTTGTTGTCTTGTATATCAACCTGTGATTTGTTGCACAACTCTCTCCCGGATGGCGTCATGCCCCAGCGCCTATGCCAACCCTGTCTTGTTTGCCATTAGCTGCCTTTTTAGGCGAGATAAGATAAGGGATGTCGCTGTGTTGCTTGTTTGCTTGGGCGATATGCGACGAACGACAAATGTCGAAGAATTGAGATTCTTTTTTTTGTGCTGAAGTTGGTGGTTATATTATCTTGATTGCGAATTGTTTTTTGGACTGATTTGAGTGATTATTTGTTCTTTATCTTTGTCATTGATGCTTGAGGTTACGTAGCAGTGGCTGCGGGATATTGATATTGACTATTGATATTATTTATTGCTTTTGTTTTGTATAGATTCGGGTTGGAAGCGAGATCAACGTGGGGGACTTTTGGTCAGATTTGTTGAGGAGGAGAGTTTGATTTGGGGCTTTTGTATCGATTGAGTTAGGGAGCTCCGTTGCTGTTGAAAGTTGGTGTCGTCTGTTCCGGACTTTGGGGGCGTTGCTTACCTAGAAATCATCTTTTGATCCGGTTTTCAGTCTATTGACATTGCATTTTTTATCTTGTATATCGTTGGCGAACATACGGCAATAGATCATCTTTACTGTCATTCCAGCCAACCGGTACCATGGGGTTCCTATCTGCCGTTTCTATCCTGTTTGGCTGGATCTACTTCTCCTGCTGGTCCCTCTCTTTCTATCCCCAACCCCTCCTCAACTACCGCCGCAAATCCACCACCGGCTCCACTATCGACTTCCCTTTCATCAACACCCTCGGTATGTTTATCTAATCTCCCCAACACCAACCACACCATACTGACAACCTCTTCCAGGCTTCCTTTCCTACCTGACATCAACGGTAATGATGTACTACTCACCGCTAATCCGCGAGCAATACGCCGCCCGTAACTTTAGCCACATGCCCTCTGTAGCCTTCAACGACGTCGCTTTTGCCGTTCACGCATTCATTATCTCCGTCATCATTGCCAGCCAGTATTGGCCCTCTATCTGGGGCTTTGACCCCGCTGGCGCCACCCGGATCAGCCGGACTATCATGGGCGTCTGCTTTGGTTCGCTCATTGCGGTTACAGGCGTTGCCCTCGTCGTCCTCCAGAATGCCTCTGCGCGTGCCGCCGCTGGTGTCCTCGTTGATCCCAAGACTGACTGGTGTGCTCTTGATTTGATCTATGCTATTTCCTACGTTAAGATGGTCATCACGCTGGTCAAATATGCCCCGCAGGTTGTCGCCAACTATCGTGCTCGCAGCACTAAAGGGTGGCATATTGGCGGGATGCTGTTAGATTTCACTGGCGGTGTCTTGTCGGTTGCCCAATTGTGCATTGACTCTTATCTTATCGGTGACTGGACTGGCATCACTGGAAATCCCGTGAAGTTCGCGCTGGGAAATCTGTCGATGGCTTACGATTCTATCTTTTTCGTGCAGCACTGGATTCTCTATGCTGACAAAACCAGAGATGAAGAGGCCCTGCTTGTCTCTGACCGCACAGAGAGACGCCTTGATTAACATTTGTGATTTTTATCGTCCCTTTTCCTTCACGATAGTTTCTATCTTTTTTTGCTGGAGAAATTCGCGCCAGGTTGATTTTATGTGTAGGGAAGGTGTGTTGGACAACCGGGGTACAAGAATTGGGAAGGGGGGGTTGAAGGTGGAACTTGGCAATAATTCTTTAACGGGGTCTTGGATTGATTTTGCAGTTATTCGACGGGATTCTGTGATGTTGGATGGGGTAGGAAGGTGGGTTGGGGAGAGTTGAGGGTTGGAAGGGGGTTCCTGCCTAGGCAGATTGGTGTAGATGGCACCTTGGGCGATTGACCTGCCGGTGCCTGGCACAAGCAAAGAAAAATGAGTTACTCAAGACAGCGAGGGCGGAATCGCACGAGATTGAGGTGTAGAAGTTGCGGAATATTTCTTATTGGGTGGAATTGCTTTCATAAATATGTTTAATCTCATTGTTCTCTGAATTTCATGTTTTCCCCCCAGCCGCTTTCCGGGACCGATGTTCAAGATTGGATCATAATGATCAAGGCAAAGGGCCTTCACAATCACCACGACACGGTCGACGCCATTGATTATTCTTCAGATGTACTGAGCTCATTATTCTTTTTTTCTTAACGCGACCGAGTCCCCATTTGTTCTTACTTTGACTCATCATTGGCCACTTAGAAACAGCTCTCCCCACAACGTAACTCCCGTCCCAACACAATGTTACACCATATCTCTATCACCTTGAGCCCTCATCAGTGCCCCGTAGGCCCTCTATGAAGCTCTCAAGAGCCCCAGAAGACCACATCTCTCAAATCACTAAGGCCATTCGTTGGGGCAACGCGCAAAGTGTGGGTCCGGAGGGCCGTCGTCTAGCAACGGGAGACCTCAAAATGACTGTAATTTGCCTGATTGGGAAGTTATGTGAGCAAAGGCTTTTCGGGTTTGGGGTGGCATGGAGAGTGATCTTTCGCACAAAAAGAATTTTCTGGTGGGTATAAGGAGAGGATGGATTTCCAGCTTTTCTTTTTCTTTCTTTTTTCCTTTCTTCTTCGGACACATTTTGAGATCAGGCTTCTGGGCTTTCCTAAGTCAAGAAGTGTTTGCTTTCAGGGTTTGTCTATTTTAGAACGAGAGTTCATTGTTCTTTTAGTTTTCAATTCGTCACTCGTGTCAAGGTATGTGTGCAATCTTAAACTTCTTTGCGCTCACTCTTAGTTCACTGTGAACACTCGACTAACTTCTCTGCTCAGTTCCTCACGTTGCCCATCATGCCTTGCATCTTGGGTGTGGCCATCTGCAAATGTTTGCACACTATCGGTGTCAAGGCCACCTGCAACAGCATCTCCTGCCAAACTAACCCCTCCCACCTCTGTGCCGAGCCCAAGCATCTCCGCGCCGTAACCATCTTCTTCAATGTTTCCTGCCATAATTGTTTGGAGGAAAACTATAACCAGAGAGAAAAAGAGATAGCCTGTGTCTCCCACCAGCACCGCGGCTCCGCTCTGCTGACCCTCAAGAAGCACTTTAGCTGCAAGGCCATCCACCTCGGATACCTCTTGGACATGGTTTGGCTCTACTCCTGCGCTACTGCCGTCGAGATGGGCCATTTGAAATGCCCTGGAAACGTTGACTTCTACGAACTCGGCAAGATCCTGGAGAAAATGGCGGAGCCGGAGAGTCGTAATGCCATGATTGTTGGCGTGCGCAAGTCTGCTGAGGTGGCTCACAATATCCCTTTGACCATCCTCTGTATGTCCTGGAACCTTCATCTTATTAGATCTCTTTTTCTGTGCCACATGTACTAACCTCATCTTATAACAGACTCTTCTATCAGACACGATGTGGACTACCCTCGTCTCGCCATAATCAAGGCTAACGCTTGGCGCGAATTTCGCCCCAAGTTCCGCCGCATTGGCTCCCAGGACCCCGTCTTCACCGCCTCCAATGCTCTCTCAGATTTTGATCTTCTCTCGGAGTCATCCCATCTCGGGGAATCGGATGAATCTTCTAAAAATGAGTGGGAGATGCCTGTCAACAACTATGAGGAGGCCGAGAGCGACAACTGCGAGTGCTCCGGAGACTTCTTCAGCGACACCATTGATATTCTGTCCTTCACTCCCGAGGAGTACGAGGAGCCTTTGTACCTCGGTAGCCAGGATTACGCCCAGAGCTTCCACTCAACTCTTGATGGGGCCTCATATCGCGACTTCACGCCTATTCACGCTCCGCCTTGCAAAGCTATCCAGTACATTCCGAGTTACGAATTGGACGAGGAGGATCTGGGAAACGAGCGACTGATGCGCCCTGACAACGATGACAACAATGATTCGTACCACATCGCGTGAACGTCGGTATTGACGAATCCTCTCTGTGAAGGCGAGTTTTGGAAATGTGTGGGCTGCAAGCTGCAAGCTTTCACTGAGTGGGTTGACCGTGCTGCCATTTGGTTTGCTGTTTTCTTGGTTTTTTTTGCCTTTTTGCTTTCGGCCATCTACGCCCTCGTCGTCCGTCTTGTTCTCCATTTCCTCTTTGTCAGTTTGGCAACCGCTATTCTCTTACTGCCTCTTGTCCCATTGGCGGCGGTCATTGGCATGATGTGGTACTTGGCATCGAGGTTATAGATTGGTTTAACTTTTTTCTTTCGGGGTTTTTTCTTATGGATTTTGCTGGTCTTGTAAGTTCTTGGTGTTTGGCTTCTTCGTTGCGGTGGCTTAGGATATCTTGGGTCTTCGGATCGGTTATTTTTTTCTCCTATAATTTTGTCGTCTATAGTTACAAAACCCTCCATCAGGCGCATACGCTCCCATATCATCTTTGTTCCTCGCACCCGTCTAATGACGCAATCAACCTCCTGCCCAAGATGCCCCCCGACGACCGCCCGCCCTCTGTCCTCTCCACAGCCTCGGTCAACTCCCTCCCATCCACCATAACCTCTACCGTCTCTACGTCGTCTTCCGTCGTCTTCCGCGCCCGCCTCCTCTCCGCCACCGCCGCTGTTCTCACTCTGCGCCGGTTCCATAACCGTCTTTTCCCTCAACGACCAAATCTTCCAAGAACGCCTCCACTACACGCAGCTGCAAGTCAACGGCGTGGCCATTGGGAGCCCCGTGGCCTTGTATCTCCCTGTGTTGGTCGGGTATATTTGCAATCGCCATGACACGATCCCGTTGTCCCTGTTGTCGGCCGGAATTTTCGGCACCGATTACGGGCTTGCCGCTGTTGTGTATCGCTATGTCGACGCTGTCGTGCAGTCGCAAGATGACGGTGGGTTGGGCCCCGCCTGGAATTACGGCCCGATGGTGCTCGCTTTTGTCCCCATTGGCATCGGCACATGCGCCATGTACCTCTCGGCCGTTGCCATATGCGCTAAGAACTTTGGTAAGGGCCACCACCGCGGCTTGCCCTTTCGTCGCCCATTGCTAGCTTTGGCCTTTCGAGCATATCTGGCTGAGCCAAATCGGGGGCCACTTCTTCAGCACCGAGTTTCGTGGCATCATGCTACCGGCTGAGCTGGATGTCTACCACTATTTCCTTTTCCTTGGCGCTTTGCTTTTGTGCATGGAGATTGCCGGTACTTTTATGCTGCAAATCATTGACGAGGACGAGATGATTGAGGATGCCGCCGAGGAGCTCGAGCGCAGTGGCCTTTTGGAGCCGCCGTTGCTGTCACGGGGTTGTTCCATTCAGAGGCGAATACCGAGTCCGAGGCTTCGATAAACTTCCCGACTGACTTGAAGGATCAGAAGATGTGGGTGTTGAATGCGGAGACGAAGAGTTTCTTGCAGGATCGGACAATGTGGGCTTTTGCTATTGGGTTCCTCTTGATCATCGGGCCCGGCGAGGCCTTCATCAATAACCTGGGTACAGTCCTTATCTCATTGGCTCTGGTTCCTGGAGCATTCTTCAGTGCCCTCTCTTCAGGAACCGATTCAGCCACCCACATATCTATTCTCAGCATCACCAGTACTGTTGCCCGCCTTCTCACCGGGTCCCTCACCGACCTCCTGGCCCCGACCCCCACAGCTGCCCACATCTAATTCGAAACCTCGGGCCACCTCCTGCCGCCCCCTCCCCGCTGCACTATCAGCCGCATCTCCTTACTCCTCTCCCTCGGCCTCGCTCTCCTAGCCTCGGGCCTTCTACAAGACCACCCGGCATCCTTCTGGCTTGTGATAGCGCTCATCGGCTCCAAGTACGGCGCCGTGTTCTCGCTGATACCCATCATCATCACAATCATCTAGGGCTTGGAGAACTTTGCGACCAACTAGGGGATTGTGGCCATGCTGCCGGTGGGGGGGTCAACGTTTTGGGGAGTGGTATATTCAAAGGTATACGAGGGGAGGGGGGCGCCAAGGATAGGAATTTGTTCTGTTATGGAGTTAGATATTATGGGGGGACGTTTTGTGGGCGTGGAAGGGCCGTGGTGGGTGGGTTGAGACGGGGATTGTGATCTGAAGCGGAGCTAGGGTTTGTATATTATGGTTAGAGACATGGTTGAATTGGGAACGACCTATACGGGAACAGATCTTTGGTATTCTGTTGGCTATCAGGTAGCTTTCTTTTGTTTTGTGGTAATTGTTTTATTTTGTCTGCCGTTTCAAAGGGTATGGGGTATTGTCTTGATTCATAACATATAATTGATAAATTTTCATTATCTTTATACATCTCTCCATCCCACTGCCTCTCTCTCCGCTCTTCCGCCATCCCACCATTCCCGAATCTCCTTGTATCGACACCACTCGCCAAACTGCCCCAGCTCGTCCTCTGCCCACCACCACTTGCCCCCTTTCGGCTTATCACTCTCATACTTATTAACGCACCCCCCCTCAAACCCGTGGTTCTTGACCCCCCCCAGCAAAACCACCTCGCCCACCCTCGGCGTGAACCCCCCCGGCTCCAAAAACACTGTCAGCCGCACGTGTCTTGCTGTTGACGGATCGACGATGCGGCAGATGCGCTGGAACGAGGATGCCGGCAGCGGGGACGGAGTGATGGGGGAGACGAGGGTTATGACGGCGAGGGTGGAGAGGGACCAGTTAGTTTTGTAGGGGAGGTAGGGGAGATTGGAGAGGGTGGTGAGTTTGAGGGGGTGGGGGGAGGATGGGGTCCAGTTGCGGAAGAGGGAGGTGGGAAGGAGAGGAATCGGGGTTTGGGGGGTCCAGTGGGGGATTTGTGGGGGGATAGGGGGGAGGAGGGGGGTGGGTTGTTGGAGTTGGGGTTGGCATGGAGCGGGTGTGGGAGATGATGTGGGTGGGAGGTCATTGAGTGGTGGTGGTTCTTGTTCTTGACTTAGAGGCTTGAAGAATGACTCATCAAACTGCACATCGCTAAAACTGTCTGTCCCAGCCACTGGGTAATCTGTATTTCCTCTTATACCCGTTCCACTATCTCCATCTGTACCTTCATCCCCATCCCCTTCCCATCTTCCCAGATTCTCCAACCCCCCAATCGCCAAACAAACTCCCACGCTCTCCTCCGCTTCCTTCACAATAACCTCATAACTCTTCACCCCAACAACGTCCCCGACAGTAACCAACCCTTGCTCGACAACCAGCAGGGCATCGGCGAGCAGGAGGCCTTGGATGGTCAGTTGTCCATCGGATAGGAGGAGGCGAATAGCGGTGCGGGGGTTTCCAGAGACAGAGGTGGAGGCAGAGGCAGAGGCAGGGAGATGAAGCCGTTGGATGGATTGAAGTAGTAAGGGGAGGAGAGGCGGGCTGTGGGCGTGGATGAGGAGGGGGGCGAGCAGTGGCTGGAGAGAGGCCATGTAGAGATCTAGTTGATTGGATTGGGGATAGTAGCTATTTACTGGGCAGCAATAAAAGTAGAAAAAATAAATATGAACATGGCCGAACTGACAAGATGATTGCTATGACAATAAGGTGGCATCGGACGGTAATGGAGATGTCGTCGAGTAAGGTAACCCTAACAAACTGTTACACAAATGAGAATCTCCACTTATTCACTGCTTTGCAAACTTGTAAAAGTGGGCCCTCATCCTATAAGAGAGGGATTCGCAGCTAATGCTACCCACCTCCGATGATCCGAGTCCAGAGCTTACATAAGTCTGACAAGTCCAGAGGTAAAAAAAATCAGAATCAAGTACCTGTAATCATTGAAATCCTACCTCAAAAGAAAAAAAATACAAGAATCCCAACCTCAATATGGCTGCTCCTCCGCCTCCACCTCTCCCTGCCTCCCTCTCCCCTTACACCCCCGAACTTCTCACTGCTCACTCCGTCCTCCGTGCCGCCTCCCGCCTCTCCCTCTCCGTCCTCACCTCCCACGCCGCCACCCCCATCTCTAAACTTGACCTCTCCCCTGTCACTATCGCCGACTTCGCCATCCAAGCCCTCCTTAGCGCCACCTTCTCCACCCATTTCCCTACAGATGGGCTCGTCGGTGAAGAGGATACCGCCGCCCTCCGGGAGTCACCCGAACTCTGTGCGCGGGTTGTCGATGAGTTGGCGAGGTTGAAGGCGGAACTTGGCGAGGGGGAGCGTGTGGTAGTTCCGACGGAGGCGGGGGAGATTTGCCGGGTGTTGGATATCTGTGGGAAGGGGACGCCGAAAGGGGGGAAGGGAAAGAGGACGTGGGTTTTCGACCCGATTGATGGCACGCAGGCTTTTGTTAGCGGTCATTTGTACGCTGTGAATATCGGCCTCGTTGAAAACGGCAAGCAGCTGCTCGGCGCCGTTGCCGTCCCGTTGCTCCCCTGGGACACCGTGGGCCCCATCAAGGATGCCTCTGTCGGTACCACCGGCTCCTTATTCTCCGCCGCCGCCGGCTGCGGATCATATATTGAGCCCCTTGTGCCCACTAGGGCTCCCGCCCGCCGTCTACAAAAGGCATCCACGATCGACACTCCCGTGACGCTTGTTGGCTGCTCGACGATGCCAAAGTCCTCGCACAACAACCTCCACCAACTCGTTGCCGCCCGGCTGTCCACTGCATTCCCGGGCTCCGATTTGATCTCGTGGGTGGTCCGGTACTGTGCGCTGGCGATGAGCTTGGGCAATGCGTCGATTTGGGTGTATCTCAAGCCGGAGAGACGGAGTAAAATTTGGGATCATGCGGGGGCACAGTTGGTGTTTATGGAGGCGGGGGGCCGGGTGACAGATTCGCGGGGGGTGGAGATGGACTTTGGGGCGGGGAGATTGATGGAGGGGAACTGGGGGATTTTGGCGGCGGATGAGGAGGTTTATGACAAGGTGAAGGAGGTGTTGCATGGGGCGATGCGGGAGTTTGGGAGGAATGAGATTGATGCGTAGAGGGGTTAAATAAAAGGCATAGTTTGTTAAGCAGAGATTAGAAGCGAGATTAGAAATGGACAAATAATAGGGTTATACAGACTCGTAACAAACCTGTCAGCCTGTGTAACACAATAGGGATTGTGCATAATACTTTGTCAACCTAGCCTCAGCAAATTAAATAGCATCAAAACCATAGGTCATCAGTAATGGCGGAGCCCATTCAATCTTATTCTGCACTGTGGCGGAGTACTCTTTATCTTAAAGATAATTTGTCTTAAAGATCTGAGTGATAGCACATGTTGTCAGTCAATAGCCATTGGCTACATGGCTGGGTCTCACAGCCTGCTGCTCTTTCCTGCTGCAGAAAGTGTCGGCAACATATTTTTGTAGTTTCTTATTTGAGGCTTGTTACTTCTCATTTGAGTCCCACGAAGATTGAACTAGAAAAACTCTTTTGTAGACTTTGAATTTGTCCTTTTTTTTTCGCAATACAATTTCACGAACTGAGCTCTATTTGCTCTGATTCAATATATATAATTTCTGTGCTTGCCCACTACGAACACCATGAGGACCGAGCCCACAGTTTATCTATGAAAGAAGAAAGATGCGCCGACAAACGCTGAGGCTACCTGGACGATCGTTGAGGAAACACCCCTGCCAATTTCTCATTCTGTGGAACGCAACAATGCTGAAGAAGAAGAGAAAAGCAAGACCAAGGCCACTTCTACGAACTCTGAAGAAACACCGAGCCCATTCTCAGCTACCTCAAGATCGCCATAGGAATAAGCCATTGTGGGGGACTTATTGGGACTGGGTTGAATACGATATGAATAAATTTAATCAAGATCCCCGTACTGATTTCTTAAGGCGCTATATCTTGCAGGAAAGATTGTCCACCAAAAATACAGCCCAATCTTCTCCAAAGACAAAACTCACAGCTGTTGTGGTAGACAGTCCTCTTCCACGATACCTTCAACCCAGATTGAGATATCTTAGCTAAGTCACCTGATGTCGGAGGCATCAGTGCCATCGCAGAACTCTATGTCGCTGACTTTGATTGCAATGGAAACTCTTTCTAACATTTCAAAACGTCATGTCGCCTCTGTCAAGATAGGCAACATACAAGAATATATGGCTGTCTGCGACGCCAGATTTCTCCAACCTTTGTCCAAGTTGTCATCATATGTGGATTGAGGGCCAATTCTTTGCTTGCTATCAGTGGAGAAGTTTGCGTCAACTTCCAGCCCCCATTGGATACTGGCGCCCGGAGCGTCCTAGGTTGTGTGGCTCTTGTGTAGCCATCATCTAACTTGTGCACTCGGAATCCCGTGATCAGGGAGGACTTGTGGTTATGGATATGCTGGTAAACTTTATTGACCACCCCACATCTATCCAAGAAGCTTTACGGTTGTTGGGAAGCAAGATGTCATCTCAGTCCATGTTTTCTTGAAGATAAAGTCAAGATCATACATTTATAGGTTGTTTAAAAGTCTGCATATTCATGTAGATTATAAAAATGGTCAATTATTAAGACCAGTAGCCATACAGCTTTTGCATGAGCCTAAATTTCAAGTTGCGTTGTTGCAACAATGGATAACACAGGCCGAAAGGAGAACTCAGTCTACGACCAATAAAGATTCAGGTGTGTTACACTCTATACATGAAGTTAGAAGTGCCAAGATGCTGATTCATAGTTTAGATGTGACCCCCCTTGGATTTCATGTGATAAATACCACAGAATTATGCTTAATTAAGCCGAGTAAATACCAATGGCCAATATATATGGCTCTCAGTTATGTCTGGGGTGCAGAGGCGGATGCGTTGCAATTAACCAAGACCAATGTGGCAGAGTTCATGAAGCCCGGTTTCTTTAGCACAAATAATTCCTTGGAAACTAAATTTTCGGGCCGTATCAGACTGATGCTCCGGGATTGTATTTCTCTGGCTAAAGAGTTGGGATATGATTACATCTGGATTGATCGCTACTGCTTTATTCAAGATGGAGAAGACGAGTCAACCCAAATCCATAAGATGAATCATATCTATGATCATGCAGCCTTGACTTTGATCTGTGTCTTTGACTTAGGCACTGAAGACAGGATTCCAGGTTTTCGGATTGCACGTGCTAACACATGCAATACTATTCTGAAGCAAGATAATGATGGCCGCTTCTTCCAAGAAATGATCACCTCAGATAAAAAAAAACAAGTAGAACACATGAGGTTGGACGTTCCAGGAATTTCTGTTCTCTCGCCAACGGCTCTACATCACAAATTCGGAAGTCTTTTACGATAATCATGGGTATAGTTACGCCATAGAGTCTCTGAGCTGGGGATGCCCTCATACATCTGGAGAGATTGCACAACTAGCAGATTGGTGTGTGATTGTTACTAATCCAGACATAAAGAAATCACGCTACACTGTCCTTGACTCTATCACTATCGAATCATATCTTAGGGTCGCTTCTTGGGTGTATAGAGCACATATATGGTATCAGATATTTGTGATCTTACAGAAATATTGGTCGAACTGGATCTCTGGGGCCCATAAGACCTTAAAAGACTGAAAGACTGAAGAACTACAGTCACGATGTTCGGCTGAGCCAAGTGCTGGCTATGAGGAAAGGTCTATGGTGTTTCAATTAGCCTAAGAAATTCCTGCCAATCTGGACCTATTGTTCTCTGTGATTTTATGGTCTATGTTGGCACAGTATTATAAAGGCTTTCAAAGAATGAAAATTCTGCTTTATAGGACGGATGGAAGGCTTGAGAACACCTTGGATGAAGTAAATGCTGTCGTTGATGATATCAGCTGTTCACTGAAATCTCTTGAATCAGACTATGAGAAACACACATCTCCCTGGAAATGTAAAAATTATCTATGGAGGCGGCCTGCAACTCACCAGGTGCCATTAATTCTAAATGATTCGGTTTGTTCAATGGCAAAATGCAGTCTAGATTCACAACTTCGACTGTCGCTTTTGCTAGACCAATATAAGCACTGGGCTGCCATCCAAATAGCGAAGCAAGAATATGGCTCGTATACTGAATTTACGATTTCCCTAAACAGTACACAAGGAATACCGATATTCTTTGAGATTTCTTTGGTACAGGTAACTTGGAAGGATATGATAGAGACATTCGCACCTGATACCCATGGTTCCGGGTTCTTCGATACTATTTTATTGTCACTGACGGAAGTTGACAACAGAATCGCTTCTTCCAGAGAAGAATTTGAGACTCAACCGAGTGAAAGCAAGTTTCTTGAGCTATTATACCTGGATTCATATTGTGATGAAGACAAGTGTGAGTATGAATTCTTGATCTCCTGTCTGATCGAAACATGTATGGTGATGATGGCCACAATAAAAGATTTGGAAATATTTCTCAGACAGTCCATAGCGCCTAGAGACGACATCTTCATGGAACTAAAAAAAAATCCATCAACAGCTTTCTAGGATGTTGGTGATATTCGGAGCTATAACAGAATTCAAATATACTGCATATGAAATGCCATATCTAAAAGATGTATTGGTCCGACAATCACCTAATATATTTATTCAAAGACACAACATCAAGGAGATCATGGACTGGGAACAGGCCCAATACTTTCTGGAGTATCTTAGCCACCGAAAGCTGACATTTCCTCGGGATCGTATTCACGCTGCCTCCGGAATAATCACCCATATGGCACATAATCTCAAGTCTACCTTTCACTATGGACACCCCGGTGGTCGAATATTCATTGAAAGTCTTTTATTCTACTACGATAAACCGTTAGATTCCGAGGCCCAAGGCAATGAGGTTCCGTCTTGGAGCTGGCAACGGTTCAATCGGCCCATCACATTTTGGAGATATGATTTCCAACGCAAAAAATGTGATGTTATTGAGGAAAGATGTATGATTCCTGACCCGTTGTCTGATAACGGCAAGTTTGTGGAAGCACTGAAGATTAAAACCATGTGGCTGCTTTGCATGAGAGTCCGGTTTGGGAAATCCGAGATTTGGACGAAGTATGACAAATATACTTGCATTGATGAACAAAATGAGTCTCAATGCGCAAAGGTTTATATTAGGAAGAGCCATTGGGATTTTAGACATTTCTCACAAATACGAAAGAAAGAGGGAGTGCAATCATCTAGGGTCCTAGTTTATTTCATACCTATATACGAGGATATATTATATGATGCGGATGACAATGTCGACGACAATGTTGACATATTCTGTATTCTGGCAGATCTTATTGATGCAACAGATGAAGGGGTGAAGGTTTTCAGGCAGTTAGGCATCGTAGATGCTAAGATGCATCTCAGAGATTACTCCTGCGAAAAATTTCGGTTCTTGTACAGCTCTTTAGATAAAGATTATAAGGGGCCTGAAAAAAGTCTATATTTGATATAGGGTTCCGGAAAAGGCCTTTCATGATGATGGAGGCAACTTTTATGTATATATATATATATATATATCAATATAGATATTATCATTCGCGCAACTCATGTGATATCTTTCAATAATTACATAAATAATGGTATTGAGCCATTATGCTCAAGCCCACAGTTCCCTACTGTGGTCGAGTTCACATAATACATGTTTGTGTGGCATCTACCAGATGTAATTACAACTCCTCTATACCGCATGTTCCTACTTGGACCATAGTGACCACCCATGGCTCTTCTACCAATGCTGCTAAATCTTCCGTTGATATCGATTGTTGCGAATTATCTCTTTAGTAGGTCTGTCTGTGTGAAATCTCTGTCCTTGCCTGATTCATATGGTGGCTAAAACCACACCAAATCATCGCCATATACCCTATAAATAGTCCGTGGCTCCATACAAAAACACAACTTATCCTTTAAACCCCAGTTCTTGTAATTTTCCATCAACTAAAACACGCATAACTACATTAGTCAAATCATACATGATTCCACGCCAACCAATCCATATAAAAAAGATGGGAAAAATAAGAAAGAAAACTCCCTTGGACAGGCTTGAACTGTCAACTTCCTGATTGTCGAGAATTACTTAATTCTATAACAGTTAGACGTGCTAGCCAATTGCGTCACAGAGGATATCTGTGTTGGATTGTTGGCAAGGGCAAAAGTTAATTTGGCCTAGGTAGATATGTAGATTTCGGATCCCGGACATCGGGCAAGGGCAGTAAAGAGAAGGTTTGTAGAAGATATGTGACGGCGGGATCATAGCAACAGATCAATAAGTATGTATAGCTAAAAATCATTCAAAACATGTGTCATCGCATATCACAGCAAGAGAGAAAGGAAAGCAAACGCTTTGAAATCCCTAGTTGAATCAAGATGTCTTGTATTATTTCAAAAACAGCCAGACCGGCCCCGTGTTTTAGGTAGCTAGCAACGTCATTTACAAAAATGTATTTTGTAAGCCTCCATCCCCACCAACGACTTCACTCCTCGTCGACCCGGAGCCAGCCCAGAGCCAACAAAGAAGAAATCCATCAGCAGTTCCCAAAGCCGATTTAGTTGTGTGAGAGTAATAGACCATGGAGTCCTGGTTGATGGGATCTCCCTGTGCGCCTCCCGGGCTGAAGAAAAGTTGTAGACTGAATCTCAGCAAGAGCAACCAGGTCCACCGACAATTTCCACCCTTTATTATGTTGAATTCTAGATTCATTGTTAGAATTTGGTGATGTTGATAAGTATTCCCATGATCCGTATACATCCCGCTTTTTAAAATATCATGAAAAAAAAGAAACCCCCAAAAAATGTATTAAAATAAGACAAATACTGCCGCTGCGATGTTAAATCAACGGATCGATGTTGAGATCGTTGTAGTTCAACGTCATTAAGAACATGATGTTGTAAAGAGAATAAAAGTGATACCGTTGAAAAAAAAAAATGGGGGTTGAAGAAAGCAAGGGTGCATGAGTAGCCCCTACCAAGCAGCAGGTCCATCCTCCTCAAGATGGAACTACAAAACATAGCAGGACTAGCCTTTTTTACTTGCTGTACTTCTCGCGGAAGGCCTTGGTGGCGGCAACCATGTTGGCCAGCGCTTCCTTGGTCTCCTTTCACTGGCGAGTCTTAAGACCGCAGTCGAGGTCGATCCACAGCTGCTCGGGCTTGAGGTGCTGCAGCATCTCGGTGATGCGGTCCTTGATCTCCTGGGTGCTGGTGACATGGAGAGAGTGGATGTCGTAAACACCGGGACCAATGTGACGAGGGTAGGCCCCGTCGATGAAGACGCGGAGCAGCTTGGCATCCGACTTGGAATTCTCGATCAACAAAACATCGGCATCCAGAGCAGAAATGGCGTGGAAGAAGTCCTGGAACTCAGAGTAGCAGAAGTGAGAATGAATCTGAGTCGAGTCCTCGATACCGGCAGTGGTCAGGCGGAAAGCCTTGACAACCCAGTCAAGTTAAACCTCACGCTCCTTGCTGGAGCGCAGGGGCAGACCTTCATGCAGAGCAGGTTCATCAACCTGGATGACATCAATGCCAGCCTTCTCAAGGTCAATGACCTCATCATAGAGAGCCAGAGCAAGTTGCTCAGCCTGGACGGACTGGTGAACGTCGTCACGAGGGAAAGACTACCGCAGGCAGGTAACAGAACTAGTCAATATACCCCTCATGGGGTTGGTAGATATAGAGACTGCGTATTTAGACTCTTTGACAGCCATAGGAACAGGACAAGAGATGTCACTAACAATGATCGGAGGACGGACGCAGCAAGAGCCGTAAGACTGGACCCAAGCGTGAGTAGTGAAGGTGTAACACTTGAGTCTCTCACCAAAGTACTGGACCATGTCGTTACGCTCAGGCCTACCGTGGACAAAGACGTCCAGGTCAAGCTCCTCCTGGATCTTGACGTAGTTGGCAATCTCAGCCTCAATAAACTTGTCATACTCAGCTTCAATGATCTCACCTTTGGTGAACTTGTTGCGCTGAACACGGATCTCCTTGGTCTGAGGGAAGGAACCAATGGTGGTGGTGGGGAAGAAAGGGAGCTTAAGCTTGGCCTGCTGCTGGGAGATACAAGTGGGGAACTTAGACTTGTGGTTGTAGTCTTCGGGCTTGACAACAGCCTAGCGAGTCTTGACGGTGGGGTCGTTGGTCAATTTGGAGGTGACACGAGCCTGCATAGACTTGGCGTTGGCCTCGAGCTGCTTGCGGACGGAGACAGGACCCTCAGTGGCAGTCTTGGCAATGGTAGCAACCTCAATAACCTTCTTAGAAACGAAAGAGAACCAGTCAGCAATTTCGGGGTCGAGCTTCTTCTTGGAAGCCAGAGTATGAGGGGTGTGCAGAAGGGAGGAAGAAGTAACGACAATCACGCGGTCCTTGCCAACCTTTTGGATGGTAGTCTCAGTAACTTCAATGGCCTTCTGGAAGTTGGTCTTCCAGATGTCACGACCGTCAACAACGCCGATGGAAAGGATGGTGGAAGAGGAGAGGGCAGACGGTACGGTGTTAAGTTGCTCAGGGTCACGTACAAGGTTAATATGGAGACCGTAGACAGTCTTGGGGACAAGGTCCAAGTTGTGAACGATGTTACCAAAGTAAGTGGTGAAGATCAGCCTGGAGATCTTGTCACCAAGAGCAGCGAACTTCTCGTAGGCGGGCTTGAAGGCATCCTTAGTCTTGGCGGGAAGATTAAAAACCAGAACGGGCTCATCAACCTGAACAGTCTCAACACCGGTAACCTTCAACTGAGTGAGTAGCTGCTCGTATACAGGTAGAAGCCTGTCGAGAAGGTCAATGGGGTCGACGGACTAGCCACAGTCAGCCTTACAAAGGTGAAGGAAAGAGACAGGACCCATGATGACGGGGCGGGTCTCGATGCCGGCCTCCTTGGTTTCCTTGTACTCGACGACAGCCTTGGGGTCGTCGACAAGCTTAAAGGTCTGGTTGTCCTGGAGGGTAGGTTTAACATAGTGGTAGTTGGAGTCGAACCATTTGGCCATCTCTAGAGCAGGGACATCAATACCATCTTTCTGGTGGTCACGACTAATGGCAAAGTACCGGTCAACGGCATCCAAGTTGTTGGCAGTGTAGCGTTCAGGAACGGCACTAAAGTCCTGGGTATAGGGAAGAACGTGATTGCACAGGGCGAAGTAGTTGCTGGGAATGATGTTGGCGCCGGCATCCTTCTAGATCTTTTAGTGGGCGAGATTCAAACGCTTGGCCTCAGCAAGGTCAGCCTGAGAAATCTTGCCACCCTAGTCTATGAGCGTTAAGTTAGTATGTGGGACAATGATAAATGGATATGTCATGCAGTGGTGTAAACTTACAGGCCTCGGTGGCCTTCTTGAGGTCTCTCGGGATACCGATACAGGGGAAATCTAGAACAGCAGACTGATCCATTTTAAAGATTAGATTGGAGAAGGGTTTTCTTCAGATTGCTAGGCGGGGAGTTTGGCGCTGAGGACAAAAAAAGTTTAAAAAGTTTTCGTATTGTATATATGTATACTACCATGCAGATTACTGATTTATTAGATAAATTTTAATAAATTTTTATTTTTAAAACTCCTAGTTATCATGATGATTGTACTGTAATATGTATCTTATGGTAATATTTTGCAATAGTGTTTGTTATTGAAAGGCTCTATAAACATAACTCATGGTATCCATTAACTAATCTAAATAAAACAAACCCGAACCCTAAACTACATCCCCTCTACACTTAAGTAATAACTTGCCCCCTTATCACCCCCAATCCTGACTCCAAACTCGGGTTACTCCTCCCATCCTCACACCCCAAGCTCCCGCCCGCAAGCGGCAACCCAGTAACCTGCGTCCGGGCATCCGGCTTCTCGTTAGTAGCTAGACCCTTGGTTTGCACAAAGGCGCTAGAGCGGACGTGGTCAGGGTCACGACTAAAGAACTGGTCGATGATGGGGTGGACCATGACAGTTTGCCCGGAAATGGTCAGTATGGAGTTGGTAGGGACGTTGATCCAGTTTTCTGGAAGGTGCATGTGTTAGTTTGATAGTGATGACATGATTAGAGATGATCTTACCTCTCTCAAAGGTCAAAGGCTCACTAGCGACAAGGACAATGTCTGCTCCCTTATCTTTGCGCTCCATGTGGTAGTTGACCCCCGCGTTCCCCTTGACCTCGGGCCCCCATGGCTTCTCCTCCCATTGGGTCCCTGACGAATAATACAAACTTGCAGCCTCATCCGTCGACGAACTAATGTATCTCGTGCAAATCGTACTGTGTCCATCTGTCACCGCAAAGTTCAACAAGCTCCGAGTATCAACATCTTCCCACTCGACAACTTCAGGAGAGACACTGTCGGTCAACTCATTGATTTGCCGGATAGTCTCCAGCAACGCCTTGCGAAGCACCGTAGGGCCAAAGCCCGCCTCCGGCTCCGAAGACGGGTCATGCCCCATCTTATCCAGCGTGTCAAGAAATAGGGCAAATGCCCACTCGCTATCCGTACCTCCCTGCACATTTAAATACCACTTATCTGCCAACCGCTCACCGAGTCTGCGCTTAATGTACTTCCAGCCGCCGAGCCCCCCGTTGTGCATCCACATTAGGCTGCCGTGGATGAACGGGTGGCAGTTTTCTTCGCTCAGGGAACCCTCGGTGGTGGCGCGGACGTGAGCAAAGATGAGGTGAGAGGCGGTTTTCGAGGCGATGCGGGCGAGGTTGGTGCAGTTCCAGGCGGGGATGGTGGAGGTGAAGATGCAGGGGGCGGCACCGAGGCGGGGGTCGGTGTACCAGCCGATGCCGAAGCCATCGGCATTGTTCTGGCCGCGGCGGGTATCCTAAAGAAAAAAAGAAGAAATATATATGTTAGTAGAGGTTTCCAAGCGGTGGGGGGATGAAAGGAGACGTACTAGGCGGAGGCGGGAGTCATAGGATTGGCGAAGGATGGAGTGGGCGGGATCAAGGATGAGTTTCCGGAGAAGAATATCTTCGGAGCCTTTGTAAACCTGAATAAAAAAAAGAGAATATGTTAATTTGATATGTCCCAAGTCTTGGGCGCATGGCGCCGGAAGTTGTGGACATACAAGGAATCGGCACATAACAAACTAAATGATAAACGAATGGCGACTTCGGATGTATTTGCGATAAGAGTATCAAGGGTTGAATGTCTTGCAGAAAGAAACAAAAAAGCGATTGTGTTGATGATTTGTATATTGAATGTAAATTAAAAAAGGGTTAAGTATTGAATTGGGAGCACTAGCCAAGCATTATGTAAATCAAGCACCCATTCACGTGCGTCACTACGAAGGAATAGCCTGAAATGACGCAATTGTTTATAGATATGGCTAAGGGTTCCACGAGCACAGCATAGTACACCATCGAGCACGATCTGGAAGTATTTGCAACTGTCGATTGACTTTCACAATAGAGTTGCAATACACAGAATACATGGAAAAAGTCTATGGGACTAACGGGGGCACACAGGACCCGCCCATCTAGTGCGACGGTGTTCGAGGTCGGGGAAAAGGTAAAATATGTTACAGCTGGCATCAGCTCTGGGCAATAATCACATATAGAAAAGGATGACAGACCAACGCTTAGCATACTAGGGCAAGATGGCCGAGCGGTCTAAGGCGCTGTGTTCAGGTTTCTACCAGGGAGCTTTCGCAGTGGAGCAATCCGCGCGAGTTCGAATCTCGTTCTTGTCAACATTTCTTTTTGAACGTGCCACATACATGGCTGACACCACGTTAGTAACCATGATGCTCAAAGTCCGTAAATAATTTCATGGATAGATGATGATTTTTATTATGATTCATTTTTTAAATCCTTTCAAGTCGTGAACTCAAGTCTCGTAATAAGTTAAGCGCCATGGCATTATATGTATTCATCTAACTATATGATATAATATATATGTTGAATCCGGGACACTCATATAAACTTCGGGAGCCCTCAAGTCTCGCTTCGCTAGACAATTTCTCACGTTCCATTCCCTATCTGTCACTGTACTGATGTCGTGTCTTTGACTAGCTCAGGAATGAAATTCGGTGATAGGAAAAGTCCCATATATCCCGTCCCGTATCGATATCTCCGGGGAAATTATTGGTACGGCAGAATCCCGGGTGGGAGGCGGAAGTCCGCTGTGTTTTCGGAGAGAAAATCTTATCAGATGCGGGGGGTTCGGGGATAGTGAAAAGGAGGCATAGCGTACAAGATGGCAAAAATTTACATTTTTGAGGGTTCGGAATTGGGATTTCGAATATAAGTCAGATGGGAATACGAAGAAGGGTTAGTGGATTTTGATATTGGTGGTTGCAAGATCTGGGTCAGTTGATTATTCATCTGCCAAAGAAAAAAAGCGCTTTTCAATCTGCTTGAAAAGAAGCTAAGATGGCAGACCTGGCCGTTGATTCATTTGTAATGATACTTTTTGTTTTTGTCCATTATTTCGGAGATATTGCCGAGCGTTGGACCGTCATTCATCCGGACCAATTAGTCCAGTAATATCAAAAATGGAAACTCAAATGAGTATCAACATGGTATGTCTTGGGCTTCGTTAGGCATGCCATCTCTAGTGATAACAGCAGAAGCAATAAAAATGCATGATTACATATATACCACTTAGATAGATAAACTTCTACCCATGTCATCTGCACTGTCCCATTCATTCAAACAACCAACCACACCGCCTCACTCTCACAACAGCACAGAGCCTCCAAGAAATTCAAGAAACCAAACATGATGTGGAAACTCACTAGTTCCACAAGCTTGGGGCATCGCAAAACCATAATGAATAATGCGGCTCTGAGGGAATCGAACCCCTGTCTCCAATTCCCGACAGACGTGCAGAAGGGTTTCGTCAGGGACCGCAAGAGCTATTTCAGCCCAGTAATAATCGGTAAAAAACCACCCGACCTGGTGAAAACTATGGCTGCCAAGTCGGAGGACGGAGCCGCGGGCACCGATTATGGACGATAGGGGGTGTTAACGCCGACTTTTACAGATGGATGGGTGGCGGATATTGCCATTTTGGGAGAAGGTTTTTAGAAGGGAAGGAGTTGTTTTATGGGTATTTGGCAATATGGTGGAGAAGGGAGGTAAAATGGTGACGATTTGAGAGAAGAGCATTGTCTGTGCCGGGCCAGCTTGGCATGGCCGATGCCGAATGTTATCGGGGATGCAGAAGGAGGAATTAGGCAGGATGTGCAGAGGTGGAGCGGGAGATCAATATTGAGAAGGGGCAAGAAGTTTGAGAAACAGATGCGTTGTGTTGGTATAATGATGGGCCGGGGCACTTTGATGAGTCCAGAAGGGTTCACCGAAAATTTGAGATTCCGTATATAAGAAACTGCCCCGGCCTTTTTTTCCTGTGAGGAGGCATCAACTACTTTGTCTCAGTATCGTGGTTTTGAGCGCTCTTGTTTCTTGTTTCTGGTTCGTCCGTGACGGTCCTTCACCATCATTGTCAAAGTTTTCATAAAGGGAGACGCCAAAGAACTCTCACCAGACACCAAGTCAAACGCCGCTTTCCGTGTCTCGCCGTGCCTCCCTTCCCGCCACCAACTGCCAATTCAAAAAGTACTTACTGTATATAATCGTCTTTTTTTTCTCCAACATTACGCAACCTCCTTCCTATTGTCTCACCTTCTCTTATCTTCTCTTTCACGACTTCTCAATCCATAAATCATCCATTCGTTTTTCTTCCTTATCCAACATCATACCTGCGGCCCAGTCGTCACACAACTGTCATCCATGTCCGATCTCCCTGCCGCGGTCAAGTCGGTTTCCCGCCCCGATGTTCCCGAGGAAATCGAACTCGAGGCGTCGTCTATTGCGTCCCACTTAGCTTCGGAGCCCAAGAGGCACCTGGGTGTTTCATTTACCGATTTGACCGTCAGAGGTGTCCCGGGTGGCGTCCGGATCCACGAGAATGTCCTGTCGCAGTTTCACCCCGTGAAACCACCGAAGCCTGCCAAGGAAGATGGGGCACCGCCGCCAAATGCCGCAAAAGCTATTCTAAACAATCTTACTGGTGCCGTGAGACCAGGGGAGATGTTGTTGGTTCTTGGCCGGCCTGGCGCTGGTTGTACAAGTTTACTCAATGTGCTTGCCAACAGGCGTCACGGATACTCGGCCATTGAGGGTTCTGTCCACTATGGCTCTGTTTCCGCTACGGAGCCCGAGGTGACACAGTGGACTTCGCACATCATCATGAACACTGAGGATGAGCTATTTTTCCCTAGTTTAACGGTTACGCAGACCATGGACTTTGTCCAACGGATGAAATTGCCCAACGCCAATCTGAAAGCCCGGAACTCAGCCACCGAATTCCTTCTCCGGACTTTGGGTATCGCCCACACAGAAGGAACACATGTGGGTAATGAATACTTCCGTGGTGTCTCCGGTGGTGAACGGAAGCGTGTGTCCGTCGCCGAGGTCCTGGCCACCAACGGGTCCATCTTCTGCTGGGATAACTCGACTCGTGGCCTAGATGCCTCGTCGGCTCTTTCATTTCTCAAAGCCCTCCGTGTTATGACGGACATCCTCGGCTTGACGACCATTGTCACTTTGTATCAGCCAGGCAACGGCATTTATGAACTTTTCGACAACACCCTTGTCCTCGACCTTGGCCGAACTATTTACTATGGTCCCACAGCCGAGGCCCGACCATACATGGAGGATCTTGGTTTCATCTGCGCTCCCGGAGCTAACATTGCGGATTTCATGACGGGTGTCGCAGTGCCCACAGAACGGCGCATCCGCTCTGGCTTTGAAAAAACGTTCCCGCGCTCCGGGACGGAACTGGCCAAGATTTACACAGAATCCCCTCTTCGCACCCGCATGGAGCAATCTGCCCGCGCCTTTGCCAATGATCCCAAGACTATCGCTGATACTGAGGCCTTCCGTAAGCACGTTGCCGCTGTCCGTGATCCTAAGCTTAGCTCCAAGTCTATCTTCACTGTGGGTTTCGTCCAACAAGTCGTTGCCCTCATTCGTCGCGAGTATCAACTGCTTGCCGGCGATAAACAGTCCTTCCTCATGAAACACGGGTCCACTCTTGTACAAGCTCTCGTCTCCGGTTCCGTCTTCTACAACGCGCCGGCTGATTCGCGGGGTCTCTTTGTCAAGAGCGGTGCTCTCTTCTGGTCGGCGCTGTACCACTGCCTGGTCGGCATGTCAGAGACTCTCGCGACCTTCTCCGGCCGTGCCATTCTTGCCAAGCACAAGGAGTTTGCTCTTTACCACCCTGCAGCTTTTTGCCTGGCTCAGATTGCCGCAGATCTTCCGGTGCTCATCCTCCAGGTGACTGTCTTCAGCATCATTGTGTACTGGATGGCAGCACTTAAGGCGACAGCGGCAGCGTACTTTACACATTGGTTTATTGTGTATTCGACAGCCTTCACCATGACGGCTTTTTTCAGATTTTGTGGTGCAGCGTTTCCAACTTTTGATGCCGCAAGTAAGGTGTCAGGCTTTGCTATTAGCATGGTTGCCACTTACGCCGGTTACATGATTCCGAAGCCCGGTAGGTTTATCCTCGATATAGAGTCGCTTTGATCCCACTTTTCTTTCCCTGAGTCCTATCCTTGCTAATTCCGTAATGTTAGATATGCACCCCTGGTTTGTCTGGATGTATTGGATCAACCCGATTTCATATGCTCTTGAAGCCCTGGCTGCCAATGAATTCCATGGTAGTCACATTGAGTGTGTAGCCAATAGTTTGGTTCCTACTGGCCCCGGATACGAGGGTGTCGCGGGCTCTTGCACGGGTATCCGCGGGGCGGTCCCCGGTGCCTCATCGCTGAGTGGCGACCAGTTTTTGCATGCTCGTTCCTGGTCCCACTCGCACGTGTGGCGTAATGTCGGTATTATTTGGGCTTGGGGTGTCTTCTTTATCTTCCTGACCATTATCTGCACCATGAACTGGGCCTCGCACATCGGTGGCGGCATCCACCTTATGCCCCGTGAGAAGATGCCTGCGGGACACAAGTTGTCTTCTGATTCCGAATCCCAGAAGAGCCAGGATGATACAATTGTTGAGTCCGGGGTTTCCTCAGATACCGATATCGACGCTAACATTGTCCGCAACACCTCCGTCTTCACCTGGAAGAATCTTTCTTACACCGTACACACACCTGAGGGCCCCCGGAAGCTTCTTGATGACGTTTGTGGCTGGGTCAAGCCCGGAATGCTTGGTGCTTTGATGGGTACTTCTGGCGCCGGTAAGACTACCCTTATGGATGTCCTCGCCCAGCGCAAGACCGCCGGTATTATCACTGGTGAAGTTCTCGTCGACGGACGTCCGCTGCCTGTTTCGTTCCAAAGGTCTGCTGGCTACTGTGAACAATTTGATGTCCACGAACCCCTTGCCACCGTCCGTGAAGCTCTTGAATTCTCTGCTCTCTTGCGTCAGAGCCGTGACACTCCTGATTCTGAGAAGCTAGCGTATGTCGACACTGTCCTCGACCTTCTGGAACTTCGCGATCTGGAGCATTTTCTAATTGGTAACCCCGGCGCCGGTCTGTCGATTGAGCAGCGCAAGCGCGTCTCTATCGGAGTTGAACTTGTGGCCAAACCATCCATTTTGATCTTCCTGGATGAACCGACTTCTGGTCTCGATGGTCAATCTGCATTCAACACTCTTCGTTTTCTCCGCAAGCTCACCGCTGCTGGCCAGGCCGTTCTCTGCACCATTCACCAACCCTCGGCTCAACTTTTTGCTCAGTTTGACACTCTTCTCCTTCTCTGCCGTGGTGGCCGTACAGCCTATCTTGGTGATATTGGCCCGGAAGCGGAGACCCTGAAGGCTTACTTTGCCCGTCATGGCGCCGAGTGCCCTGAAGGTGCCAACCCTGCGGAGTTCATGATTGATGTTGTCTCTGGTATTAGTGGTCATGGCCAAGATTGGCATCAGTTGTGGATGGAGTCACCAGAGCGTGCCGAAGCGATGAAGTACCTAGACAACCTTGTCTCCGATGCTGCCAGTAAACCACCTGGAACGGCCGATGATGGCCACGAGTTCGCTGCCCCGATGGCTCAGCAGTTCAAGATTGTCACCCAGCGCATGAACGTCTCAATGTACCGGAACACAGAATACGTCATGAACAAGGTGATGCTGCACATTTCCTCTGGTCTTTTCAATGGTTTCACGTTCTGGAAGATTGGTCATTCGGCGAGTGATCTCCAGAATGTAGTGTTCGCGATTTTCAACTTCATCTTTGTGGCTCCTGGTGTTATTGCCCAGCTTCAACCTCTGTTTATCTCTCGGCGTGACATTTTTGAGGTGCGTGAAAAGAAGGCAAAGGTCTATCACTGGGCTCCCTTTGTTTCCGGCCTCATTGTTTCGGAGCTTCCGTACCTGATTATCTCTGGTTTCTTCTACTTTGTCACCTTCTATTGGACTGTCGGTTTCCCGTCCGACGCTGTCAAGGCCGGCGGTGTCTTTTTTGTCATGATCTTTTACGAGTTCCTGTACACAGGTATCGGCCAGTTCATCGCTGCGTACGCTCCGAACGTCGTTTTTGCGTCCCTAGTCAACCCGTTGATGATTTCGATGCTAGTCTTCTTCTGTGGTGTCATGGTTCCCTATGCTCAGTTGCAGGACTTTTGGAGATACTGGATGTACTACCTCGACCCTTTCAACTACGTCACGGGTGCCATGTCCGTCTTTGCCCTTTCAGGCCGCCGTGTCACGTGCAAGGATTCAGAGCTGGCCATCGTCCAACCGACCAACGGGGCGACGTGCGGGGATTTCCTGGCGATGTATCTGCAGGGGTACGGAGCCGGTGCGAACTTGTTGAACGCGGGTGATACGGCGGATTGCAAGGTGTGTCCGTATACTACGGGAGACGATTACTTGCGGGGGCTTAACTTGGTGGAGTTCAAGTATGGGTGGAGAGACGCGGGGATTGTGGCGTTGTTTTCGGTTTCAAGTTATGTTTTGGTCTTTGTGCTTATGAAGCTGAGGACCAAGGCGACCAAGAAGGCGGAATCATCATAAGATGGACTAGATATTAAGCTGGGGTGGTGAGTTGTTGATGCAGTATGAGTGGTAGGTAATATAGATAGTGTCTAAGGGTTAGTGTATGACTTACACACTTATTCTTGGATACAGACGACAATTCCAGACTAAGACAGCCGGATATGTCAGTAGTACATGCTCTCGATATCTTGATATCTTGTTCTTTGAATAATCAACAATCTTGTCCTTGTTTTTACATTTCATATTTTCTCTCGTGTCAGATCAGTTGCCAAAGTTACCAAGTGTCTGGCTTGCATCTTACTATTATTCTACTTACTCCTTTTTTTTTGCTTTGCTCCGGCTTTCCCACTCTCTCGGAGTCCGGCCCACTCAATCTCCCCGCTTAGGGTTTATCTTACTTACACAGATGTCTTGTTTGCCTCCAACCCTAATATTTTATACACTTGCTAAATATGTTACATATAAACTGCGGTATCAGTTTAGTTTAGTGGTCATGTCCAGATTATCCGTACCGATAGGCCCCGTCTACACGGACAGGCAACACTTTAATCGTGGATAGCAGTTTCAAAGTAGGAAGATCATTTGGCGGAGTCGTATTTATTTTATCTAGAGAAAGCGAAGTTCACTGTAATGATGATGGAGATGGAAGAATTAGAGATTGGGAGATCTGGTTAGCGTGGTGTCTGTGCGGGTTTCGGAACGGGATACGAAGTGTGAGTTTGTAGATCGCGGGAAAGGTTTATCGTGGTCAGGGCAGGCTGTGATGGTGGGGGGAAGATGAGAGGGGAGGTCAGGAATAGATGGAGTTGGGATGGTAGGGATACGGTTGCAGTAGGTGATGACTTTATTAGATATCTGTTATATATATATTTACGAGGCCGAACTATATCAAGATCACGAACTTCGTACGATATAACCACAGAAGCCTTCAAATTCATGCACAACATCCCATCCCAAACCTGCAACCCCCCCCAAAATAACCATATCCCAATCTCTTCCCAAACATTCCTTCACAATGCCTCACCTTCCCCCACCAATCGTCGCCGCCGGCCCGCTGAGAGTCCTTAACCCTAATCCACGCTATCTCAATCCAACCTCAAAATATCTGACATAAACGGTTAAAAAAAACTGACCAATACCATCATAATCACAGCCCCTTTCCACCCCCAAAATCAGCCAAGCCCTGCATTGACTTCTAATATCAACATCTACACTCCCCTTCCCCACACCCTCGATCTAATATCTAATCTCCATGGTCTCGATCCTAAAATAACAAAGCATCGTCGATCCGGTCTCAAAAGACGCATGGAAGGGCAATGGCAATAATAATAATAATAATCTAAAACACAAGACAAAAAAATAATCGAACGGGGCTTCTAACGGGGCCGAGTCCCCGATGTGATCAGTGTTTCTCGTCGTGTCCCGACAACATATACATATATAAAGGGCCACGCCCTCCGATGACATATCAGATATCTCAAGGGCCCTCCTCGATCATCATCACCATCACCATCACCATCATCATCATCATTCCCATTTAATCGCTAGACGCGGATTCCACATTCATTTTCTCTTACCCTTCCAAGACCGACTGTGTCGTACTGTCATTACTTCTTTCACACTTACTCTTCTCTTCCTCACTGTCGTTATACCACCACAATTTGTACATTTCATCCAATTTAACTTGTCCATCTTCACCATGCGTACCACCGCCCTTGCCCTCGCCCTTTCCTCATCCCTTGTTCTCGCCTCGCCCGTAACTCCTGGCCGCGGCAGTGGCAGTGGCAAGAAGCCTGGCCGCCCCTCTTCGGCAGTCTCGTCCATTGCTACTGTTCCATCCGTGCCCATTGTTTCGTCAGCTTCAGTCCCCATCCCGACAGTTGCGTCGTCGAAGCCTGTGTCGTCGGTATCAACTCTGACCACCACCTCAACTGTATCAACCATTGTTACGACCTCCAGTGTCTCTTCGACCTCCAAGCCAGTGACTTCTTCAACCACCACCGTCTCCACTATCCCTGTCTCTAGATCATCCTCTACCGTTAGAAGTCTGTCCAGCTCCACCACTACCACTTTTCCCGGTACTACACCATCCGTCTTAACCACTTCCTCATCTCTCCCTGTGAGCTCCTCCGCCTCTGCTCCCGTGTCCTCTGGTGTCAACCTGAGTATTCCTCCCGCTAGAGACTTCACCGTGACGCCCTTTGCCAACAGTGCTCCCGCCTCTGCTGGGAAACTCAAAGTTCGTGCCACAACAAGCGTTGCCGCTTCATCTAAGCCTGCTTCCTCCGCTGCGGCCACTAGCAAAGCGGCATCATCAGCTCCAGCTTCCTCTGCTGCTAGCACCTCCAAGGCTGCTTCATCTGGACCGGCTTCTTCTGCTCCCGCAACCACCGCCAACGCCACCTCCTCTGCCCCCACCAGCACCCCCACCTCCTCCGAAGGCGCCTCTTCCTGCGACGTCCTTGACCTCACAGCCGACACCTGGACCAAGCTCAACATTGACAAATTCCTTGTCGACTGGGTGGCCGCCAACGTGACCGCCAAACAGTCCAACAATGTGCAGGATCTCTCGGCCACCTTTGGAGCGCCCAACTTCTTCTGTGGTATTGACAATTTCTGCAACGCCGGACAGCCTTGTCTGCCGGTGCAGCCGCCAGCTTGGTATGCGCTGCTAGCGATACAAAACTGGAACTCGTACATGAACAATGTGAACACGGCCATCAACTTCGCTAGTTCCATCATGGGCCTGTATCTACCCGGTCTCGTGCAGGATCTGTACCCGAAGCCGCAGGACGACATCACGCCCATGAAGGAGTTCTACAAGATGTTCTCCACTGTTCTCGGCATGGTTCCGTTCGTTGGCAACGTTCAGACTGCGGCCACCGCAGTGTCTAAAGGCATCAATTTTGTCGCCGACCAGCTGACCCCTCCGGACCCCGCCGACAAGTTCGCCACCTGGTCCGATGTCGCTGGACAGCTGTCGACTGTTGTCCAGGACTACCAAGGCACTGTCTCGACAAATTTCAAGAAGATGCTCGATGCGCCCGTCAACGGCACCGACGGTGTCCTCTCGATTCTAAAGGGCGGCAATTTCATCGGGACATCGCAAAATTTCACGCAGAACGACCTTCAAACTGCCGTGATTGACTCGCTCAAGAAGTACTCAGCCGGTCTAGTCCTCCGCGCCCAGGGCATTCAGCTGTCCGTCGCCAACAACAACAACAACAATGGCGGCGGCTGCACCGGCAAGGACACCGATATTGGCTTCTCATCTCTGTGTGTTGACAATGGTCCCACCAATTGGACCATGTCTACCCTTACCGATAAGGACTTTTACCCTCAGGATGACCTGATGGAGACGCTAGTCAACAAGTATGGCTTCACTAGAGAAGAAGTCAACATTGATAGCTTGAAGTGTGATCCTAACAAGGATTACTTCAACACTTCGCTACCCCTGGATTCCAAGACGCCGTGTCTCTTCTATCTTTCGGCGCCGGGGATCAACGCGCCGTCGACGACGAGCTCCAAGAGAGCCGCTTTGGATTTCGAGGAGTACGTCGATGCTCTTGTCTCGAGAACTTTGAAGGACCTCATGTAAACGTTATGTTTCTGATATTTGATGATGAATTTTTCTTTTCTTATTTTTAGTGGGTTAGTCTTCGTAGTGTTTGAATTTCTTAGTTTTCTGTTTTTATTTTGTCATTAATGATATAGTCACATTTTTAGCATGTCCCCATAATTTTTTTATAACAAGTGCGTAAGTACTAGCTTTCTATGAACCACTGCAAAAAGCAGATCTCGTAATACCTTCCCAAAATATTCGCCCCACTTCGCCAGTATCTGCATCCTATCGACTCCGGCTCCTGGCCCCGTAAACCCCCACACCACCATAATTTTCATCACCATCCTCTCTGCGTAATGATAAATACACTATAGACATTCCTACCATGTCAATCCCACCTTGATAAGCCCTCACCCCGTCCTCCATGCAGGAACCCTTAATTTGACGTGACACTTGAGTTTTACCGGGCGAGTTCAATGGCGACTTAGAAAGGTGGGTGACAAAAGTCCGTACGGATTAGATGGATAGGCGGGATATTATTGGATGCGGAAGATTACGGGGGGGGAGACTTGATGCGATATGCCACGCATAATGAAAGAAAAAGTTCCATGGCAAAAAAAGAAAGGTTTATGTTATCGTAAGTTATCGTCTACAAACTGGTGGTTGTGGATTCTATTCGATGGAATAGAATTTCCGAAAATTAGGCAAGGATCAAATAATTTATATTAACCTACTAATTATATAAATATTTTGTTTCCGTTCTGCTCGACTTTGTGTGATTGTTGCAATAGGATGATCAGTTGATATTAGGGTTACTAATTTATGCTTTGTAACTTAATTCTATCCGACTCCCGGAATTAGTCTATTTCTCCACACAAGGAGAGTTGTCAAAAATTATGGCAATAAATAGATTAATTACACAAATAATTTCGTCATGTCAACCGGAAAAATCATGATGCACAAAGCAAGGGCTTCTCTTCCCGCCCATCACAAACCTAAACTCAGTCTTACAAAAAAAAGCTAAACATCCATCCACAAGCAAGTAAAAAAGAGCGGGGCCAATAGATATCTAAAAATAAAATAAGGAACAGGTCCATACGAGAGTCGAACTCGTGTCTTTGGAAGACCTTGACGGGTAATCAAAATCCAACGTCATAACCACTAAACTAATGGACCGACGTACTTAGTAGTCCTACGGTTACTATATCCTATATCCTGTAGTTAAATTCTTTGGTTGCCGTGAATATTTACCAACATTTACCATTTATGACTTCAAGGTTGTTATTGAATCATTAACCAATTTCTATTTTGTTCCGTATCTTTTCTTCTTGCTTCTTGTTCCCTCTTTTAGGTCCTCACAATCTTAACTCAATCAGTCGCATAAAGCCCGTGCCCATCCCCCATCCATCCCACCATGCCATGCGGGCGTACAAATGCACCACATCGCACCAGCCTCTTTCTCTCTCCCTTTCTCTGCTCGCTCATTGGCCATCTATTCATCCCTGGATTATCTATGGTGATACAAAATGGTCCGCTCCAATAACACCCTCTCGAACTTTGTCGACCTTTTGGTGAACACTAAGGACATCTTGAAATTGTTCCTGTAGTAGCGGTTGTGGTTTCAGGGGAGATTGAAGATTTGGATTGATTACACAGAGTCATTGTAATACCAATTTGCTACAAGCAGTTGTCCATTTAAAGGACAAAGGTTGTCAGAAATTCCTTTATGGATGCCATGTAAACTGCGCTTTTTTTCCCTTTTTATCCTTTCTTACCTAGCGAGCGTCCGCATATATGTAAAGGACACTACCGCCAAAGGGATCCTTGTGAACATCCCCATAGCTTTCTTTCCCCTTGATTATATTCACGACGACAATAACTTTCTTTTTTCTGTTGAGGTCTTTTATGGAGGCGAGATGTAGGTGAGAGAACAAGGACAGATGAGACTTCGAAATTGGATCGTAAACATGAGGAGTGTAAAAAACGGGCCGAGGGTCCGGTGGGAGGGTTGCGGGCGCTGGGTTAGTTAGGGTTGTGATGGGATATCTCGAAGAGTCAGTAATTATGGAGTGAGATAATTTAAGTTCAAGCACAGAACATGGATAATTCATTCCTCAAAACATTCACATCCGAGCCTTGATGTCCTTTATAATCCTATATATATATATCGAGTTGCCCAAATATAGCATATACTTGTATACATCCTCAAAGAAACAGTCCTTGACCCACCGTCACCATCACTAGCTCGCTCCCGTCCGTGCCCCCTAATTCAGCAAAATAAACGAAAATTCCTTATCGCCCTCCCTCCAAGTTCAACCTACCCACCCACAATAAATCACCATATTAATCGGCTCCCTCGTTTCCCATACATCAACTGATCACCCATCCAGATTCACACCAGTCCGACAGACCAGACCGACGGAACCCAGAAAATACTACCCTCCCGTCTTAAATAGTTCTTTTGAAAAGCGGGCAACTGGGGAAAGAAACGTAAATATATAGTGCATGTTCCCATTATTACCAGATTTCCTTTGATTTTGGCTTTTCTCATAAACATATATTTCTTTTTCTCTAGAATTAAGAATATCTTTGATGTTATTGATGTCTCCTGAGATATCAATAACTTCTTCAACTTACCTTATCCGCCCACTCTCATCCACAAAACACACCCACGATATCCACCACGGCCCCAATTCCGCCCCCTCTAGTGACACCCATCCCCACAACCCAGCATTCCAATTCCCATTACCTCACGAAAACCTCTATCCCCCCAGACATTTAACTCTTTTCATCGACCATCACCAATCCAGCCACGAGGTGCGGCTGATCGCACAAGATCCTATCCCATTTCGACAGGACCCGTTTTGTGATTGGTGTTTTTGAGTTCTTTTTACGTTTTTGATTTCTCGCCTAGTAGAATATTCCGAGAATCACTGCACGAGAGACCGAGAGGAATAACGTTAGCAGTAATCGGAGACACAAATAACAGGGTAATAGAATCTGTAAGATGTCGTCAGATACAAAAAATACCGTCGATCTCGATAACCTTGACTATGTCGTCAAGGTCCCCTACAACGGCACGGGTATGACCGGCGGCGACCCTCGCATCTATGACCTCAATATCTGGTACGAGGTAAGGTCTCACCACCCATTACTCCACCTCTCCCGAATGTCTTCCCCGCCACTAACACTCCACATAGTCCGGTGACATCGCCTGGATGATTGTCGCCACTGCCCTCGTCCTCCTTATGATTCCCGGTGTCGGCTTCTTCTACTCTGGTCTTGCCCGCCGCAAATCCGCACTCTCTCTTATTTGGCTTTCCGTCATGTCAACAGCCGTCACCTGTTTCCAATGGTTCTTCTGGGGCTACTCACTTACCTTTTCGCACACTGCTGGTCCCTTTATTGGTAACCTGACAAACATTGGCTTCCGGAACGTCCTTGCTCGGCCATCGGTGGGATCCACTCACATCCCCGATCTCCTCTTCGCCATTTACCAAGGAATGTTCTCGGCCATTACCGTTGCTCTGGCCACCGGTGCCGTTGCAGAGAGAGGTCGGATGTTGCCTTGCATCTTGTTCATGTTTATCTGGGCCACCATCGTCTATGACCCCATCGCCTGCTGGACCTGGAATCCCACCGGCTGGTCCAATAAAATGGGTGGTCTCGATTATGCTGGAGGTACCCCTGTGCACATTGCTTCTGGGACTGCTGCCCTCGCCTACTCCATGATGCTCGGAAAGCGCCGTGGCCATGGCACCCATGAGCTCAACTATCGTCCCCACAACGTGACACACATTGTCATTGGGACTGTCTTCCTGTGGGTCGGATGGTTCGGATTCAATGCTGGTAGTGCCTTGGCAGCAAACATGAGAGCGATTATGGCTGCGACCGTGACGAACTTGGCCGCGTGTGTGGGTGGCATCACCTGGTGTGTCCTGGATTACAGACTGGAGCGCAAGTGGTCGACAGTTGGGTTTTGCTCTGGTGTCGTGGCTGGCCTCGTCTCCATCACGCCTGGCTCTGGCTTTGTCCCTGTTTGGTCTGCCGTCATCTTTGGTATTCTCGGCGCCGGCTTCGCAAATTACGGTACGAAGCTCAAGTTCATCCTCGGAATCGATGATGCGCTTGATATTTTTGCTGTCCACGGTATTGGCGGGTTAGTTGGGAACATCCTCACTGCTTTCTTTGCGGCCGATTACGTTGCTGCTCTCGACGGCACCGAAATTGATGGAGGTTGGATGAACCACCACTGGATTCAACTTGCTTACCAGCTTGCGGATTCCTTCACAGGTGGTCTCTATTCGTTTACGCTTACTTGCTTGATTCTTTTCATCATGTCGTTGATTCCAGGTCTGCGACTGAGAGCGTCGGAAGAGGCCGAGATCCTGGGTATTGATGACTCTGAGATTGGCGAATTCGCTTATGATTATGTCGAGTTGACGAGGGAGGTGTTGAATGATATCGAAAATGATGGTCGGTTCTCTGCGGACGGTGTTAACTTTGCGCAGGTTGGTCCGGAGAAGAATAGGGGAGGTATTCCGTTGGTTGATGCGCGCATGTTTGGGCAGGGCATGCCAGGTCAGGCTGTCTAGAACTGACAGGTATGATTGTTTGTAATTATTTCAAAGTGTATATGATGACATACTTAATTTTTAATTGACAAAAGTTTGATCAAGATTTCTCGCTTTGAGTAAATGTTGTCCGAACGACAGGCTAGTTGTAAAATCCTTTTCTCAAGGAAGGTGCCATTGACTATGTTGAAATTGGGGTTAGGGTTCGTCAGATCTGATAATTGACATGTTCCATCACAAGAATGAATGATGTTTTCTTGTAGTAGAGCTTTATAGAAATTGGAGATAAAAAGCCCAAAATTTATTTTTCTACTACTCTATACCAGACTGTACTATATATTCTTTCTATTATCCCGTAATGCATGGAAAACAAGTTTGACACGAGATCATGGAATCAACAATGCTCAACTATGTACCAACGTCTTGATAGGTTTCTAGATACTTTTCGACGAGGCATGCAGATACAGAAGGTCCGGACGTGGTGGCCAAGGACAAATCCCATACTTGGAGCGTTATATCAGCTGTGGGGCATTGTGGAGCGTATGATATCACTAAGAACGTCAAGTATCCCCATACATTTGGTTGCGTCAAGGCGTTCAAATTGGCCTAATATGGCTTATAGAACTACTCAAGCCCAACGATAGCCGGTCCTCTAGCCATAAGTTGGTCTTCAGGTGACTAGAATTCAGTAGATCTTCGTCATGAAGCATTTCAAGTATTGGTTATAATTCAAATCTGAAAACCTTGAACTTCATAAAATTTGCCCAGTCCTAAGGTGACGCAAAAGGTTAGCCAAAATATGCAAGATTATTGATTGCATTCATGATTATCTAAGCTCATTACGGTGAAGCCTGACAACATAGTAATTACCCACGATCTAGATGTTCCTTGAGGAATCCATGATGTTGTGGTTGCAAGTATAAAAGGGGAGTGACATCGGCAGACAAATTCTTAATAAAATGAATGTTTCTCTCAATTATTTTTCTTTGCGCGAATCATACCAATTGGACGTTTCTTTCTTCTTTATCAGCGCTAGACGATTATTTTGAACCCGGTAACTCTAGGAATATCTGATAGATTGTGAGAGGACGCAGTCATGAAAATAGTTTTCTCAGTCTGCATATGATACTCTGGGGCTGCTTGAGAATATGGAGGCAGCATAAGAAAATGTTTAAGGCGATCACTCTATTTCATTTATGTTATTGTTCCCGAATAAAGTGACCCGAGTCCTCTGCACTAATTAGACCATTGATCTGATCCCCAAACAGACACGATCACCAAGATGACTGAGAAACAACACTACTGAGACAATTAGTTTGGTGTACACAATTGATGCATACCGAGTCTCAACGATCATCTGTCGTACCAACCACATGGCAGCCCGTATGCCACAATACAATGTTTCCGTTATTTCACTATTTCACCTCGATCACGACGATGAAGTTAATTATTCGGCAAGGCTTTTGAGTACTCAATCGTCATTCACAACATACTGTTGGTCGGATCCCCAAATATTAGACTGGAATTTAACTTCCATTGACGTTCCACATACTACGGCTTGACTCGCCACATTATCAATTAGATTGCGTTGTATGGACGAGGTTGAGAATTTGACCGCAAACTTTGAGTTCCTGTTGAGTTATTGCAACATGAACTTGAAGTTAATGTCTAGTTCAAAACAACATTGTTTAGTTTTTGACCCAACTTTCATCACCGTTAGCTGAACGAACTCATCAAAGTCAACAGCGCACCACAATTTCATGACGCGGATAAACCCTATTTTCATTCCTTTTGCATACAGAGTTGCATCACTAATTTGCTAGTAGAATTTCATCGAAACACTGTTGTCTAATACACATTCGGAAAAGATTCATCATTTGTCTCCTCTCATGTAAACATCAACATCATCCCAGTTGGAGATCATGATGCTCTCTTATCATAATTACTGTTCTAGCTTCTTCTATTAGCTACACACTAATGATGCAAAGAGTCCTTAAACCGTTGATGGGACACACGAATGCATGTTGGATAAAAGATTTTGCACTTATAAATTCACGATATGGAGGTTCGTTTTCAACATGGAATTTTTGCATTGTTGACTTCCAGAGAGCGAAAATCAGCAATTTATCGTCTTTCTTTTGAAGCCGAAATCAGTACATCTATCAATGTATCTTCATATACCGCCTCTGAATGTCTTCAACCTCTACAGTCGCTCTTATTTGATTCGTCGGGGGTGAGTATAGTGAGGCGATAAAATTCTACGATTTTATCACCTTCGAAATGAAGTACATCCCAGAATGTTGCTAAAACGCTTTTATTCAGCCTGCTAGTCTAGATTGCGGTTGCGGACACGATAAGTGCCGGAATCGGAACGACCTGAGAAAATCTTCATACTTGATGGTGGCTCGAGGCGCCACATAATCCTAGTCAAGTTCGGAAGCCTAGAAGTTTGGTATTGGGCGAGGTGAGTTTGATGAAGATTATTGAAGCAAGCCTTTGATAGATCATCTTCTACTCTGAGGGCTAAATATTTATTATCGATCTGAAAAAATGACCCTATCTAAGGTGACAGACATGTTCTGCGATTATCTGGCCATAGTTCGGTAAGTAAAATGTGACCGAGAGTCAATTGAGAGAGACACGACTTTTGAGACTAGCCACAAAATTGGTCTTTGCTATGATCTTAATTTTTATGTTTGAAGTCAAAAAATTTTACGAAATGGAGATTATGGCTACAGAATCCATGAAACTGTTAAGGTTCCTCAATTGACAAATTCTATACTACATTTAACATCAATTTAGTCACTATTCAAGGCACAGTAGATTTGTTGAAATAAAATTATCGTCTTTAATGAGTTTCAGGAACCGGAAATGTCCACCGTGACCTCTTTGACCAAGATATTTGAATCGGAACTTGGCCTGCGGCAGCCGACACTTGTTAGCCCGAGATCGAGTTGGCAGATGTCTCGAGAAGAAGCTGCTTGGATCGGTTGCGATGACGGTCTCTTATAATACTTCATGTAGTGGCAGAATTTTTATTGTTAAGTCTACAACATATATTAATAAGAAAGTCTAGGTCTCATTGATATGTGCCCAGCGAATGTATCCTGATACAATAAGATTGAACAAATTCTAGGAGATTTAATCACTGATATTTAAAGACTGGTGAAGCTTAGTAAAGAAACTTTGAGGATATGAGGTTCTAGATTGGCATCGAGTAAATACAACTAGAGCTTAGACATGCTATCTTTCACTCTTCTAGATATAGTGATTGGATTGAAATCTAAGTACAATCATCAGGTTACATTTATCTCGGCCCGGCAAGATGTTTGTACAAAGCGAGCTACGGACATGGAAATCTGCAATCATGTAACTAGCCAAAATGTGTCGATCTCAAGAGCCGCAAATCGATAATGGATTTCTTAGGACTATGAAAATAGAGAAATTGATAGTTTGTCTATCTACAAAGTCACTGATTTTGATTACAGAAGTTATACATCTTAACCTAGCGGACGATATTCAGAGTCGGAAGCAGAAAGACTGTGGTCAGTAGATTTCAGCCCTGGATGTATCTCGATCAAAGGATATTTCATCCATTTTTTAATTACCTTACTATCAGAATATTTTGATAGCTATTTTCCCCAAGACTGATTTTGCCTCTAGATATCGAAATTGACACCATGAATCATCTGCCTAGAGCCATTAAGCAGCCCCATTAGATTAGGACATGCCAAAGTCTAGCCTGTTTTCTCTGCAACAACTGACATCAATTAAGGTTCACAACACGAATAAGATATCTGGCACCTAGCCACTCGCCACTAGCGTTTTAGCTTCTGTCCAAAAATCAAACGATTGCCACCAACTCGACAGCGTAGCCTAAGGCCAAAAATACTCGCTTTCCCCATATTTAAAAACTCGTCGAGTCCCCCTTTCTCTAACGAAAAGAACTTTTTTTCTTTTCTTTTCCCCTCTAGTATCATTATTCGGCGTTTCCTTTGTCTTGCATTTTTTCAGCGTTTTCTTTTCCTTTGTCAGCGAGTGATTTCCTTTGTTTTGGGTAGCTTTTTTGCATCTTATCTTTGGGAAAGTTCAGGGGAGGGTTCCGGCACCGCAAAAGCGGTAGGGGCGCACATAATACAATTTACTGTTTTTTTTTGATAAAATATTTGGTTCTTGATTGTGATTGTAAATGAATGTGAATGTTTTGAGATGAACTTGACAAGCATATGAAGTAGTGATGAGGCAGTTGGCTGATAGATCTCTGGTGCTTGTTGACAGATAGATGGTCTTGGGATACTTTGTTTTGGTTGTAGTTTCGTTACTTGAATTACTAATAGATGCAAAGGTATTTTTAAAACACTGTTATTACCATAAAGATAAGTGCTAGATAGTAGTTGCTCGTTTTATATGCTTCAGAAAACGAAACACTGATACTACACGAGGCTTTGTAAATTGGTGGTTGAGTCTATAGTATTGGCAATTACCTCATTGAGAATGTTTTGATAACGTTTGTTCGGATCATCTCTACACATGAATGATGGTCTCGGGGGCAATGAAAGTCTATTATTAATTCTATTTTTACATTCAATTTACAGTCAATCTAGATGGATATATTTTTTTCTTGGCGGAAAGTAATTAATCTAATTTCTATTGTAGCTATGAATCGCGACGTTATATTTGGTCCATCAAAATATTGTGCTTGATAGTTAATATTTCAAGGTTTTAAATAACCGTTAATTATTGTGGATTAAATCTTAACTGCCTCCATGGTTATATTATCATAGTTCCTCATGTTGTTCTGTCATTTGATGTCTACGCAAAATCAAGACTACAACTTTGCATTTTCATATCCTGTGATGAGATACATATAGTAGATATCAAATCAAAAGTCCGTCAAATGCCAAACATCCAAAATTATATTAGTTTGTGTACCACGCTCGCACCTGATCAACCTACTGTATTCATAAATATTATTGAAGCACAATGCCGAGTCAATCACAATATCGTGGGTTTAGGGTTTGTTAAACCCGTAATTACAATCAAGCTTACAGTCGCTAGACTCACTAAACTATCTAATCTGTGCTACCTGATTGCCAGAATCCAGATATCGTAGCCGCGATGGCCATCGTATTCGGCCATCTTGGATACTCGCAATGCATCACATGCTAAAGTCTAACTCCCTTGTATGCCATGAACCCATTTCCTCTCTTCAGCCTCTCATCGCATGTTGTCCCCGCTATTATCTTTGTCTGCAAACGTCAATCGACGAATAAGAACCTCACGCCATGACATCCAGCATCGAGCGGGCGCTGCCGACGCCTAGACAGGGATAAAGGCTTCAAATTTCCCAAATGGGATAGTAGGATTGCTCTGATTGGCGGGTGTAACCAATGTTGCAGGGATTGGGGCTTCATTTCTTACTGAGCGGGTGGCGGCGAATGTTTTTTAGCTTCTACTAATTGTGCTTTTATTATATTTTTGAAGTTTTCAACGCAAAATATTTTTGCTCGAGGTTTAATAGTTTTCAAATATATGCGATTGAAAGTACAGAATTTTTTTTCTGGTTTTGAAGTAAAAGTATCGTGAAGATACTTATTTCTTGTGCGTGTTTAAAGGACATTTTTGATATGGCAGGTACATGGATGACAATAGAATCCTTGTGTAACGGCTATATGTATATATCAAGGGCAGCAACGACATGTCAACATCAGGAGAACGTAAAAAGTGCTATTTCGAAAGTACGATTATCATGAACTGGGTACTAGGTTTCAAAACGATGAGTGTTTGTTCTACTGCAAGATCAGAACATATTTTTGTCTACCACTTTGCTCACAAAACGAGACTAATAATGTTCATTTTCTCGCCTTTTTACGTAATCTGAATTGAGTCTAAGGCAGTTAATTTAGTCGCTGAAATTTTTAGCTCGCTCGCACATTGAAAATTCAACTATTATGGTACCACCACGAAAGCTTCCATATAACCCTTCTGTCTACCAACCAGTATCAGCCATAAATGTACTTACACCGATATACGTAGCGGATACCTGCTATTCACTAGTTCTCTACTTTAACTCTCTGGTCTTGACTAGTATTGCCGTCTATGTGAAATTCGGACTTATCGTCTAATAGTAACTTGAATCCTATATACTGCCGATGATAGGAGTCCCATAGCGTCGAGCCAATTCACACACGAAGCAACAAATATGCCAACGTCCTCGACCAATTGGTGATTCGGGACCACCCGCAATCCGCCACATGTCATTTTCCAATCCTATCGCAAAGATATATCACTTTGTCATATACCAAGACAATACGGATCATTCCAGAAGATCTAGATGTATCATCGACCGTTTTTGTTCCTGCATTCAGAGATCGTGCGTGATGAGACTTGACAGCTCGTGTGGCAGCATTTTTCTGCTATCTGGAGCTAATATGAGGGTGTATCAAAGGTACCGGAGATATGTTCCTTTATCTATTTGGGCTTGAGTCTCAATTTGACCTAGCGATGCCAGTGCCAACACAGACTCACCAGTCGTGGATGATGATGGAACACTGATAATTGTCATGTCAGCCCCGAGATACAACCTAATAATTTTCCTCAAGACACCATCAGATGTGTAGTTTGTTGTATCCGGACTAGCTCACGGATTTGCTAGTACACTTTTGGCAACGCAGGCCTATTTCGCTAACTAATTCTCTGCCTGTTAACTTCTACATCAGACAATTCTCAATAACATGGCCCAATGTACACTCCCATTTCCCACACGAGTCTAATTTTTTACCTGGTCCTCCACAAAGCTAACTTAAACCGATTGCGGCTCGTTATCATCTCACGCCAAACTAACCATCACGTTGGAAAATGATATGAAAATGTCGATTTAAAAGCTGACGATGGCAGCATAAAGACGGCCGGAAATGGATGACAGCGTTGGTAAACCTGAGGTATAAGAGGGGGAGTCTGCCATATCAGTTTGTTGAATGTTTGATTCTGGTTCTTCATGGATTTCTGACGCCTCAATCGCACATCTATATCCTCGTTCTTCTGTATATTCAACTCGATTTTGAACTGCTCACAATAACTACTTTCGACAATCAATTTTGACAACTTGCTTTGACAACCTTGACTACCTCGATAATTTCCATTCATTTGGCTTCTCTTATTTACTTTAAGTTTATTAAACTTCGTTTTTATCACAGAGTCGACACCTACTTGCCTTTCACCTAGAATTTAACACATAAAATTGTTGTTAAAAGGTAGGTTTCAAAACACCAAGGATATCTGGTATCCATCAGTTACATAGTCATTAAAAATAGCAGTCACCATGCCTAGAAAGCAATCTATCACCAACAATTGCAAGGGCTCCTGCAGAGCCCCCGGCCGTCCCGCCCGCGCCCGCCCCGAAGTCCTCCTCGCCCTCCGCGAAGAAGTCCGCCACCGCTCCCTGGCTGCGGCTCCTGCTCCTACTGCTGCTACTGCTACTGTTACTACCGCTACCATAGCCCCTTCTTCCCAAGGTCCCCACATCAAGTCTATTGGTGTTAGCAATAAGTATCCAATCCAACCCATTGCCAGGGGCCGGACCAGAAGGATTTCCAAGAGCTCTGGGTCCTCCAGCAAGCGGGCAAGCCAGTCTTCCCGCGGATCCACGATTACTCCGCCGCAGACTTCTCCTCAGTCGGTGCCTCGACAGATGCTGCCGACGGAGGATAAATTCAGCATAATGAATCTTCTAGCGCAGCCGGCTACCGGAGCTGTAACTGGCATGCAAGCTGGTGGTCAGATTGATATGTCTGATAGTCCTGCTTTTTCTTCTGGCCCTTCTATGCCGAATATGACTCAATTAATAAACATGGACCAAATGCCTGCTTATAATTTGCAGACTCCGACTTGTCCTTTGGGTACTGGACAGTGGGATGCCAATATGGATAACCACGGGATGCAACCTCAGCAATCTCAGCTTGCTACTTCATCTCAATATTGGAGCAACGATGTCCATCTGCAGAATGCCTATCTGCACGATGCCCAGCAGCAGATTTTCCTTCAACAGCCTATTGCTCAACAGCCTGTTTTCAATGATAACCAGCTTAGCTTCCAGGCCAACAACAATGCCATGTTCTTCAACAACCAGGCCAGCGCCAGCATGGCCATGCAAATGAACCCGATGGGTGTTCCTCAAACTGGAATCCAGCAACAACAGGCCTTCAACATGGCCACTCAGCAGCAGATGCCTTTTGCTTTCAACGCTCCCATCGTCATCCACTCCCAGCCGCCCACCTCTCAGCCCCAGACCACCCCGCAATACACCTTCACTGATCCCTTTGGCAAGAGCCCCTTATTCCCCAACGTTGGTCCTCCACAAACGTCACAGACGATGCCCATAGACAACAACTCCAGTAGTTCCGATACTAGCGACCTGCTGTACTTATTTGACGATGTCGACATTGACCAGTTACCGGCTGAGATATGCCAGAATAGCATGTTTAACAACATGTCCATGGATATCAACATGGCTAACAATGCTACTGGTGCCAACCAAGGCAATTTCTCCATGCCCATGGACATACCTATGACCACGACCATTCTTATGGAGAATGTCCCGGCCTCCTTCGATATCCCCCATCAGATGCCCACTGAGGTAATCGAAAACTCTATCGACCTGATGGCCAGCGATATCTCCAACACCGCGGCCATGGAGCAGACTCAGATGGAACAGCCTATGGAGATTCCGATGACTACCGACCTCATCGAGAACGTCACTATCACCAGCAACGTTGACACCACCGCGACCAACGCCAGCACCGGCACCGGCACCATCACCACCATTGATCCCTCCAAGATCATGCTGACTACTCCTATCTCCATGTCCGACCTTTCCACCACCTTCCCCTCCATGAACTACAGGCCCCGACTCAACACAACCAACCCCAACTCCTCTCCCTACCAATTCACCACCACCGACGCCTCCAACAACCGGACTCCCACTTTCAGCCTGCAGGGCCTTGATGACATTCCGGGATACCTGGAGTTTGAGCAGCAGATGGTGAACTTTGTGTGGAATCCTACTTTGGGTGAGCAGGAGACTGCGGTTGACGCCAAGGCCGACAAAACCACTGGCGATGAACAGCCTCAGCCTCAGAAATAGGAAAACATGCCTGTCAACTGCTAAACAAGCCTCAGCCTTTCTTTCTATCATCATTCCTTCTATCCTTCCTTCACCTCGGAGGACTGGAAACTCTGGAGGGGAAGGAGAAGAAGAATAAGAGCAAGGACGAGAAGAATGGAGCCAATTAGCAATAGTTTATGTGATATATATTATGAGATACCATTTTAGGAAGATCTATGAGTGATTCCGATCATCCGTCAGCTAGCCGACAGGAGACCGCAGTGTATTTTATCATATATACTTATTGTTCTTTTTGGGGTGTTTGTTTGCTTCCTTTTTTTCTTCTTCTTTGTTTCTTCCTCGACCTATATAAAAAACAAACCCCAAAAAGAAAGAAAGAAAAAAATCGTTGTTCTTGTTCTTTTTGCTTTCAACTTTAAAACCTCAAAAATGTAAAAAAAAAAAAGAACTTTTACATATTATTTCTTCCTTCTTTGTTTATGCTTCATCTTCTTCTCTCTTTGCTCCAACATAAAATCATAAGATCAAAAAAAAAGAGCTTCCTCTCCTCCTTTCTTTGGGTTCCTCGTTCCTAGCCCAACATAGACAAGCTCTCGCGGGCAGAAAACCCAAAGCAAAGTCTAGTCAATCGGCGACTTTTCTGGTCTCCGCAGATTTTCAGTCTCAATATTTTTTAAAAGTTTTTGGTGTTTTTTTTCAGCCTTTCTGGGCGCTTTTTTTTATTCTTTTCTTCTTTTTCTTCGTAATACGATTTTGTTCTCACTCATATGCCTTGGTTAAAAGTAAATGTGAAGTGGCACGTATGTAATAAATTGCGAATGCAACTGTCTTAATCTTGACATGTCTAATCTTGACTATTAACAATCTGTATATGCTGGTGATACTTGGTGGCATTCTATTGAAAAAAAAAATGTATGATATACCTTTCTCAGTGCATTTCTTATAGACTTCCAAGAAGCCCCATCCAACTCACAGTAGTCATTATCTACTACTTGTAATATTTTCGCGGTATTTTCTGTTCTTTATAACTTTTATGTGCCTGTCACACAAAAGTTTAACTTATAGCTCCTTATTCATCTTATCCATAATTCCTACAATACACTCTCAAATCCACAACTAAACCCTAAACATGTTGTGACATCATGTCTTCTTTGTGTGTAGCTTCATTGTTTCCACACTCTTGATCAATAATGGGCATCTTCCAGTTCCAGGAACATCTATGTTAGAAAAAGTATCTCCTCCTTTTATTTGATAGCCATGAAATTTATCATAACTTGATATATTTAGATCAAATATTTCTCAAAATTGCCAAATTTTGCAAAAACAATGAAAATAGTGAAAATGCATGAAATTATTTTTACCTAACACCCTCAAGTATAAACCCTTTGGAGATCACACATACACATACAATCAAATAGAATCATCTACCTTGATAATCGACATGTACTCTGTAGGACACTTTTTACCACCTATTCCCATCTTTACAATTACAGTGACGGTACCTCCAAGATAACTCCCACACATCTTTTGATTCTATCGTGATGCGTTTTTAATTTCAATACAACCTCTTCATGTGTAAGTCCAACCCTTGTATCATTATCAAATTTTCCATAAATAGATACTAAGATACGAAAGTGCATTTAATGTAATCATAACCCTATAATAGCCAACAATCATGCCCTAAGAAATTTATAATCAAAATGTATTTATGTCATTAATTGCACAGAATTTCAATTCCAAATCTAAAAAAAAAAGCAAATTCATCGCCAAAAAGTACATTACCACATTTCACTTGACATCATTCATTTTTTACTGAATGTTCTGATGATCGACCAGTCAGTTATGTCCATTCTCAGATCAACGATCTCACGATATCTCACGTCTGGTGTTGAGTTCCTAAAAAGAGAATTTACTATGCGCCGGCGAAACACAAGCTGGCCTGTAAGGGTCAAGAATGTCAAAATTCACAACATATTCAAGGGTACAACTATCAGGTATTGACCTTTTAATTGTGTCTAAAGGCTGTATGCTAGCATTTTCTATCCTTATATTGATTACCTTACACACCATAAATCTAACATTCAAAAACATCCACCTCCTACATATTGCCATATGTCACATCCCAATAACTTAACTAATCACATTTTAATATCCCAACCAAACTCATTCATTTTCGCAGTTGGATACAATCCGACATAGCACGAGTCTGTGTGTGTTCCTTTCCGACCTCGCAATTTAGGTATCAGCATCCGATTGCTATTAGAAAAACTCCACGATCTTCTATATAATCACCACCTTGGATCCATCCAACGTCATGTTCCCAACCCAACTACATACATACATGCACATAAATACCATGAATACATGCACCGTACCATCAAGTCCTCACCCAACATGTACATTATAAGTTTCCCTACAAAAATGTAGTCAGCACACTCATTCTCCACGTAATATCTCCAAAATATCATGAATACTATGCCAGTTAGTTAGTCTGTTTCCAAGAAGACAACCCATTCATACATTCGGGTGAGACGCCAAATCAGCCTCAAACATGAAATGAGCTACGGGAAGGAGGGCATCAATCAACCCGACAACATCAATACCCAGACAACTACAAGACAACTTCACAAAAATCAACTCTGAGACAAAATGCAATGACCAAAACTAAAGCAAAAACTAAATTTAATCTTAAATATATGTATATGTCCATCCATATATTACCCAAACCCCAATCCCATATATGCATATATACCCAATAAATTACAAAAATTTCTCTTCACTCCTCACCCCTCTTCACGCCGCCAGCTCCTTGGCCTTTTCCACCTCACCCTCCACCTCCTTTTTCAACCTCTTCATCTCCCTCATCACCCCATCCCTTTCCTCTATCAACCCTAACATCTCAATCTGCATCCCACTCAACTTGCCCACCACATTCTGCAACTCGCCCTCTGCTTCCCGCAACGCCCCCTCCAACTCGGCCACCTTGCGCCGCAGCGTCTCCTTTTCTTGGTCATCCTCAAAGCCCTTAGATGGCACCATCCGCGGCGACCGCGGCGACTTGGTGAACATCGGCGACGACAGTGGCGACAGGTGGTCCGATTTCGACGACCGGAACATCGGCGACCGTAGACCCGGAGACCGTAAGGCATTCATGGGACCCGCGGATCGCGGAGAACGAATAAGCTGCGAGCTTTGCGCTTGCTTCAAGGACATGATTTCTTCCTCGTATTTGGCAACGCGCTCCTCGATCGCCTGTTGCGCGGCATTGAGTTGCTCTTCCAGCATCCGCAGTCTCTCCTGCAACTTGTTCACCCACTCCGTGTTCACTTTGCGCTCCCGCTCACCCCGCTCAATCATCTCGGCAAGACGCCTCCTCAGGTCGGCGTTGGCTGTAACCTGCTCGGCGGCCTGTCTCGACAGTTCCTCAACACGCTTGGCCGACTCCGCAAGCTTTTCAGCCAACTGTGCTTCAACAACAGCAGCTGAAGACAACTCACTGACTTCAGCGGCCGTCCGGAGAGAAGCAGCTTCCAGCTTCGCAGCATCGCGGTCAGCCGTCACGGAGGCAAGTGCGTTCTCAAGCTTCTCAATGGCAGCAACCATGTCAGCATCACTAGTCGATGCCTCAAGAGCCCGGATGCGAATCAGCGCCTGCTGGTACGTAGCCTTCAGCGTCAACATGGTATCATCCAGCCCCTCCCGGCTCACCGACGCGGACTTGTTTCCGGATTCTGACGAGTTGAACTCGGGTGGCACTATAATATCATTGGCCTCGAGAAGTCCTCTCAGCGCAGCAATCTCGCCCTCAGCACGGTCAAGGTCCATTTTGAGACCCCGCAGGCCATTTTCAACCCGCCATTTCTGATCTACAGCCTCCTCAGCACGGCGACGCAACTTGGCAATCTCAAGACGAAGATTTTCAATTTCCTGCTCGTAGCCAACACGCAAGGGTGAGCCTTGGAGCAATCGTGTCCGGTCCGTCTCAAGCATGCGCAGCTTCTTTTCGTTTTCGCGCGTCTGAAACTCTTGTCTTTCCAATAGAGACTTCAACGCACGGTGCAGGGCATCTCTTTGCGCCTCGACATCCTTTAGACGCTCCATGATGACGTCCTTGGACTCCATGCTAATGGGCTTTTCGGTGTCCCTGACAGTGTTGGAGCGGGTGAGGCCGCGGGGGGCATTTTGAAGTTTGAACTGGCTGTGTGAAGCAACAGATAAGGGCCGAGTAAGCGACGTTACGCGCGTCTTCATTTGATCCTCAAACTTGGAGTTGCGCAGGTTGTCATTTTCATCGCGGAGGGCCTTGAGCTCTTGTTGCACCTTAGTGTGTTCATACACCTGCGTTGCCAAGTCAGCATTTTGAGCCTCGAGACCTTCGACTCTAGCACGCAACTCGGGGACAATCTCATCCCTAAGATTATCACGTTCACTAGAAGCGGTCTCTAGCTCGCCCTTGAGAGCGCCTAGAAGATCCTCAAAGTTAGACTTCATATCACGCTCCTCATTCAGACGTCTGCGCAAACCCTCGCAAGTCTTCTCCAGTTCCGCCAAACGGTCCGAGTCCGCGGCCGAGGTCGCTGCCGACTCCGATGCCTGCGTGGCCTTGGTCATTAACTCAGCAATCTGTTCATCGAGTTCCCGTCTGCGGTCTCTCTCTTCTGATAGCTTGTTTGTCAACTCCAGGCGGATCGACGCCTTTTCTTGGTCAGCGCGTCTCTGGATCTTCTCAATCTCTTCTCTGCCCGCATCATACTCAGAGTACTTTGTTGAGCTGTACCCCGAGTCGGAGAAGTAGTCACTGCTTCTCTTTTGTGTGTCCTTGTTCGTAATCTCATTCTGTAATCGATCTACCAAATCCTCCAAGTCCATCTCTCTCTTCACCGACGATGCCAACTCGGCGGTAATCTCTTTCAACTCATCCTCCATTGCGTCAATCTGCTTGCTCTGAACACTCCCGATGCCAATTCCTGGTGGCAACTCCTTGTGATTATTTGCTTGCGTTATTGGCGTCTGCTGATCCTCTAAATACCCGATAGCACTCTGATTAGCGGCTACATGAGATGGTATTCCTTTTGGCGTTGAATAAGCATTGTCATTACCACCGTCCTGCATATCTTGTTCCCCCCACAGGTCTCGTTGATCCTCTTCTTTCGGTGATGGCACCGAAGAAAAGGCTGAGTGGGCACCGGGGGACGATGGAATCCAATCGGTGTTTATCGGTACGGGGGCAGATGGCAGTGGTTTGTTGAGGGAAGCCTGGTTGTACGTCAAAATGGGCGACGAAAGAATGGGTGATGTTGGCGCAGCGTGAGGAGAAATGGTGGCGGTGGGCACCGAGGAGGTCTCGGCAGTGATTGCGATAGATTTAGGAGGAGGCGGGGAAGATGTGGCCGAAGAAAGAGAGTATCGGTCCGCGTTTGAGGCAGGCCGGGAGATGGAGGTGTGGGTTAAAGGAGTCTCGAGGGTGGAGTTGTTGCCTGTGTCGTGGTCTTCAAAGGTGGTGTTGTCTGCAGCAGGTAGACTGTAGAGTGAGCTCTGGAATGATTCCCGGAAATTGGGTGAAATGGAAGATTCCGTCACTTCGTCAATGGTATCAAAGGTGTGAAGATTGCGCGATGGCGCAATGTCGTTGCTCGTTAAAGCACGGAAAGAAGCGCACGATTCAAGGTCTTGATTGTATGCTATGTTGTGGGACGTGGTGCTGGGGTTCTCTCGGTGGGTTTCCTCGTCGAAGTCGGACTCGTAGGCCAAGCGCGAGGTCTTTTGCGCAAATATGCCGGAACTGTTGCTCGCAGAATGTTGGTGCTGTCTGGAAGGCAAAGAAGGACCAACTACAGTTTTGGAATTGGAAAGTCCCGCTGTCCGAGTGTATTTGGTAAGATCTTGAGAATGCAACTGTGAATGTGACTGAGATCTCGAATGAGAAACAATATTGTCGTAATAGAAACTATCTTCGTCTTCCGAGTCAAGCTGATCCTCTTTGACGACAGAAGGACGGCCAAAACTGTCAAAGGAATGTTTGACTTCTTTTTCCTGTTTCTTTGCTTCTTTGTCTTTTTCTTCAGATTCTTGAAGACTGTGGCTATTAAGTTCAGATGTTTCGTGTGCACTGTCCAAAGATGAGACGCTTGTGTTTCGTGAATGGATCGGCGGACTCTGGTTGGTCGAATTGGAACTAGAGTCTCGGCGTGTAAGTTCCGGCGACGGTTGAAGTGGTTCGTCTGCAGCTTGAGAATTGTTTGTTCTGTAAAAAGGTGCAAAAAAAGAAAGTAGAAAAATTAGAATATCTTCCAAAAATAAAAATAAAATAAAATCAAGAATCGCGAAACACCAAGCAAAATAAGAAAACTCAAAAAATAATTCAAAAAAAGAACCCGCGTGTTTTTGTCACTAAAGGCCCTTTGCGCGCCGCCGGATCATCGCGGTCCAGGGGGAAAGGAGACAACGGGAGCCCAATCACCAGAATAACCCGGTTCCATCAATTTTCATCAAATCAAATCCGCACCAGCCTTCCCCTCCAGCTTCACCTCCACATCAACCGCCAGGGTCACACCACTCACTCACTCACTCACTGCCCACTGTAATGCAACATAACTGTTGTCCATCAATCCATTATCTAGATATGTCTTTTTTTGCCTGTCAAAGCGTTATTTTGCCAGTGTGCGCAGCCCGCTTGACAGATTAATAAGGATAAAGACAGAGATATTGAGATTAATGAACCAACCCCTGATGCCTGGCTCTGATTGGCTCGTCCACTTGACGCCGAGGCCACAATTTTGCCGAACGTAACGAACAGCTTCCTTGAACCCTGGCACTTTCCTTTCCTGGTCCGTTCCTGGAGACGACGCTACGGGAGATGGGAAATGGGCATGTCAAGGCAGGTACGTACGTTGGTTCGTGGCCGGGGTGGGGATGGGATTGATGAGCGTGATTGTGAGCGTGGATTGCGGCGCAGTTTGAATCGGCCGGGTGGTTTGTATGGGGAATGTAGGAGACCAGAGTCAAAGATATGGCAATCAAGATATTGAGACTTCTGGAATAATCTCGATCGGGGCTGTGGAATTTTATGCGGAATGCAAGTTTGGACGAATATTGAAAGACATAGACATTGTGGAGTCAAAAAAGACAATGGCAGATACGGCTAGCATATCTCAGTCAAGAGACTAGATAACCTCTCCCAGTCACGAAAAAAAAAATCAAACATGACAAAAATACAAAAATAAACATACCTGATACTCTCGTTCGCCTCGATTTTCTCGCCCTCTTCTTCTTCTTCTTCTTCTTCCTCTTCCTCTTCCTCTTCCTCTTCCTCTTCCTCCTCCCTCTCGAGCCTCTCCTTTATCTCTTCAACCTTAGCCAGCGCCCCCGGTGGCAACGGAAACTTATCCAGCGATTGGCTCGTCTCCTGTTCCAGCACTAACGTGTCGATGCTATTCGCAATGCTGTTGGCGACCGACTTTCGGTTCTGAGAATATGAGAACCGTGCCAAAATGGCCGGCGACGGCGCCGCTGTGGGACTCAACGGCTTCCGTTTGATGGAGCCTGCTGGCGGTGACTGCAGGAGAGCAATTGAAGCAAGAGACGCGATAGACTGCCGTTGTGAGAGCGGAGGACTGATGGGGTGGTAGGATACCGGAGGGGGAGATCGTGTCTGGTTATATCGACTTTGTTGTCGGGATTGTTTACGGTGGATGTGGTCGGTGATGGCCCGAAAAGAGGGAAGTGGGTTCGGACCTTCTATTGCCGAGAGTGTGGGGCTTGATGCGGCAGCCGGAGTCCACGGATGTGGCGGAGCTTCGAGGTCCTCAGTATCCGAGTCGATACTGTCGGCGGAGGCTATGGGTTGTTCGGAGATAGTGGTCACTAATTTTGTCGTAGAATGTGGTGGAGACTGGTAAAGTATCGAAGAATCGTTAGATAAGGAAGATTGCTGTGCAGACTACGAATGTTATGTTCGTTAGTATTTGCAGGTATAGAACGTAGTAGGAATTTAGAGTCCTGGAGTGGAAGCGCCAGGCTCAAACAGGAGTGACACGAAAGGAAGGACAGATCATCGGGAAGTGAGCTAGATTAACCAAAGTCGATATAGCGTTCATCGTAATACGAGATTTAAGCGCTAGCCTTTTGTGGTTTGTGTATCACGAACTAGCCCTCTTATTCGAGGCATCGCCCAAATATTATCCTCGCACCATCCAATCCAGACAACCCCTCATTTTCTCAGTCCCCCTTCAAGATAATGAATTCTTACCTTTGCCTTCGCCGTCTCTCCAGAGACCCCCAAAATCAACTCTTCCAACTCGCCCTCATCCTCCATATTCTCCTCGTCCTCTGACCCCGACCTGTACCCTGCATACAAATTCTGCGAGCCCGTCAAGACACCTGAGAGCTGCCGGGCGTGCATGGCAATCAGGTCGACGGGAGCTGGGGCGGCGGTCGGTGCGGCAGAAGCTGCGACAGTGGTAGCGGCGGTATGGGTCGCTATTGGTGAAGACATTCTGGTTGTATATAATGAGTGTAATGGTTATTTTTGGTGTGGAATGTTGTAAATAGCAGAGTTATGGTGGTAACGATTGAATTTGTGCAAAAAGCCACGCCCGCTAATTCTGCTTCCGCAACATCAAGTTATTTCTTCATAAATGACGTTGTTGTCGTATTATATTCAATGCCAAGAACGAATGTCTTTTTCAAGAGGTGTTCACGTCGTCCCTCCACAAAATTGGATCTTCTCTTGTTCTTTGCGATAAAGAAAGAAATAAAAAGGTCCAGCAAAAAATGCGATGCATGCAAGGTTCCAACCTTCCAAATCCTCAATACCCGGTCCAAGTCAGGCTCCCGGGGTTGGACTGGATAGAACTCGGCGACTTTGTTAGTGAGTTGAAATGCGTGTTGAAATGGAAAAGATGAAGTTAAGATGGAAGGTTAAGATCCAGATATTTAGATCCTCAAAAAGAAGCTAAATGAACAAGATATACCGCGGGGTACATGTATTTATTTATGTGTAGAAGATGGTTAGTATGATGATGGATGGATGGATGTGCCGCCAAATAGAATTAAGAAAAAGCCGTGAAAGAATAAGTAAACGTTCTAAAATATCAACAGCCATAAATCTCGAAACGAAGTACTGCCAAACGAATGACTATATAAATAAACCCACCAATTCAGCTCAGCCCTTGGAATTCTCAAAAAAAAAATCAAAAGAAGCAAATTCTAAATTAGCTTTCGAAAGAGTGTTTCCAGCAAAATCGAGAAAAAAAAGGCAACAAGCTCCACTTACTTGACCAAGCAGTTGCTGATCTGCGTGTATCCTCCTGCAATATCAAACTCACAGCCCTTTTTTCTTTCTCATTACTTCCTTCATCGATATTCCTTCCTTCCAATCTCATCCATCTGTCTGTCCGTCGTCACTCCCTTCCTTTTTCGTCCTTTGTTTACACTTCACTGCCTACAGGTCTAACAAGTCAGCTCTACATGCATACATTTACTAGGCCTTCCATTATCTCTTCCAATTATTTTTTCCCATACCAGGTCCCGAAACACTATCGTTTAGCTAATCCTCGTCCTCGCCTATTCCCATCCACGTATATATACACACGCATACACGCAATCCCCAACTCATCATCTTTTCTCCTTTCTCTCACCTGTCAGTAACGGCTCCTAGAAACTCAGAGCCCTGTCATGGCTATATACAACAACAAAACTGACATTGCCGTCTGTCTGTCCATGATTATGTACATTTATGTGGATAATCATCTACAAGTTGCAACATACTGACCTCTACCAAAGAGAAATACGTATGCCTATCGGCGAGATAATATATATATTTGTGTGAATAAGAATTTGCCGCTGATAATCACTGGTCGACAGACAACTGGACGTTTGCTCCACGGGAGCTTGGGTGGGATTTTCGCATTTATCAGTGCCTAGATTTCGGTCAGTCAGTAAACTCGGGTCAGTACACAGACCACCAACTTTTCCACCAGCGGACTTTATTAACCCGAAGTCATATCAACGAATACCATCATTATTATCATAACCATTGTTTAACCCTCCTGATCCTCTTCATGAATGTCTCGCAGACAACTCCCGTTTTCCCTCTTTGCTTTTCCATTCTCCCTTATTATCGTTATGAAAACTGAATTATCAAAAAAGCATAGAGTTTAAAGACGGTCCACTATGCCGCCACCACGCCGTGGGTCAGTCACGCGAGTCTGTACGTTCTTATACGAGCACAGCCATCGGACTTCCAACAGCTATCATCCCCCCATTATCCCCTTACATCCTCACCAACCGCCTCTGCCCTAGCTTCAGGGGCACCGAACTCCTTCCCTTCTAGCTCACTCACAATGCTAAACAGTCCAACCAATTGAAGTTCATAAATAACCGCCCTGATTTGGAGGGATTTTGTGCCCCTACGATGTATAACCCTATTAACCCTATTTTATCAAGTTAACATGTGACGTCAAAGAAGGTTGAAGCCAATATAAACTTTGAAATATATATATCAAGAATAATAAAGTATACATACTATATCTAAGGTCTTTCAACTGGCCTCATAGACTCGAAAACCATAAATTACACCATTGCACCAGCTCATTCATATAGAACAACATATTAACATATCAAAAATCTAATAGTACAAATAAAACCTACACATATCGTACAAATCCCCATATCATCCTCTCCTTACACCTTTTTACAAACATTAACCCTCACATCCCTCTCAACCACATCAACACTACCCAATTCCACTTCAAATACATCCCCCACCTGCACCTCTGCAAACCTCACGTCAACCCCCCCCTCCGTAAATCCCCTCACATTCGCCCCCGCCCCCAACCCAAACCAATCCAACTTCCCTAAAATCTGCCCCTTCCCCAACGCCGTTACCGTCCACTTAAATCGACTCGGGACCTTCGCCTCCTTGAAATACCACCCTCGATACAACGCTGCCAGAATCCACTGTTTATCCCCCTCCGTCCTCTCCAACCGTCTCGCTAGCTTCTCCAAAGACCTCAACGATGTCAGCATGTCCCCGAATTCCTTGTCTCCATACACTGACTTGGACTTCTCCTCGGAAGCCAGTGCATTGTGAACTTGCCAATGGCACAACAAGTCCGCATATCGTCTCAGTGGTGACGTAACCTTGACATACCCGTTAACTCCCATAATCGGTACCTTGCCAATCTTCGCCTGCAATACGATTGGTCCGACCTCCGTGAAGGCTTCAGGCAATGTTATTGACCCCTCCTCCAGCTTCTTGCAGATATCCAGCCAGTTATCCTTCGCCTGCGGCTGCGCTCTGAACGGCGCCGGGATCCCCCGTTCTGCACACCATCTAGCCGCAATTTCACCAGCAAGAACCATGTGCGGGGCAACGACACGTCCCGAGGCCCCCGAATTGTCATAGGAAATGTGAATGTACACATCCTTATTAGCAGATTCAGGGATGCCAACCTTGACCGTTGGACGCTCGGGGAATGATGTCAAAGCACCCGCCTTGGCCCGGCGGGCAGTGAGGGCGTCGCCGAGAGTCTGCAGAATCTGAATATCAGCTACTTGAGAGGGGGTCAGGCTAGTCGAGTCGGCCATGGTACGGGATTCGACCAGCTGGGGCTTCGGGCCAACGGAATACTCAGTAATTGGGGGAAGAGGGACATCAGTATGCTTGGCAGGCGCCACTTTGACAATCTCCTCACCGCGGATACAAATGAGCTCGCCCAGTGTCCCGGGTGTGATGTCGACTGCCTTGATCTGGCCGTCTTCCGAAACTCTGGCACTGAATGTTAAGCAAGGCTTTCCATTACCAAGTGAGAACTTCCCCATGATTGTCTCGGCAAAGAACTCGTCTGGGAACATGTTCTCATGGTACCCCGCCAGATAAAGGTTCTGCGGGAGCGTTTCAATCCACTTGGCCAACTTGCTCTTCGGCTCTAGGAATGCCGCGGGGTCCGCAACATGTATGTGAACCCACGTATCCGAATTGTCGGGAATATTCTCTACAGACACCGCATCGTCAATCAACGTCGTACTCGGCTCATCAATGGCAAAAACGTTGGCCTCCTTCCAAGATCTCCGTCTGCTATTGGCAACATCCTCTCTATTGGCCCCTTCGACATCCGCTTTCAACTGCCGCAGATACCCAGAGTTGTCCTGTCTCTCCGAGATCGCGGTCATCCCCGGGAACCGGGTGGCATACCGCCCCTGCAGATCCCAAGGCTTTTTCCACCCAACCTCAACCAAGAACGACCAGGCAAGTGATGAGTTTAACTTGGCCGGCTCATCGGTATTCTCCTGGCCCGCCTTGGCCTCCCAGTACTCCTTGCCTTTTCCGTACTCTCCCGATAACCTCAAAATCGCCATTCCTATCGCCGTCATTTCCGACCCCCTCCTAAGCCCCTCATACGCCGCCCAAATCTCCATGAACCTCAGGAACCTCGTATCATTCCCCTTCCATTGAACCTGTTTCTTCTCCGGGTTGCCAATCAACGGACTAACAATACCCGCCGCTGACCACCATCTCGATTTCCGCGAAATAGCAATAGCTTCACGGGCGCGCTCCAGGAAGCAGACAATGTCATTGTATGGGACCAAATGATGAACTATAGCCTTGGAAGCGACGAGATCCCCACCGAGGGCTTCCATGTAGATCCGAACTTGGTTCTCAGTGAACTCGATATCACGAACCCAGGTTGTGGGCAGGATTTCGTAGAGTTTCTCGCCGTCAGGGCCGGTGGCACGGGTCAAGCTGAAGGCGTGTTTGTCATGACTAAGGAGATATCTGTGGACTGCGTACAAGGCCTCGGAACTCTTCCAGTCCTTGAGCTCCTCTCTTGTGGGCTCCCGGACAACAGAAGGATCACCCCTGGCCTTTTTCTTCAACATCTCCATCCGCTCGTCGTGAGAGATACGATAGATAATCTCCGCAATCTGAGGCAAAGTAAGGTACTTCAACTTCTCCCGATCCGCCAGCTCTTCATATGACTTGTTGAATGCCGATAGATTCAGCCGATACCAGTCATCCGCCCGATCCTGAAACTTCTTCAACCTCTCCATTAATTCCGCAGAAATCCCTGGCTTCGGCTGGAACTCATTCAAGTTTGTCACCACATCTTCATTCTTGGGAAGATACTGCAACAACTCCTCATACTCTTTCTTCTCTGCAAAATCCGTCACCTTGAACGTATCTTCCACATTCACTGCCCTCGCGAACTTCCCCCCCCGCATAGCCAACCAGTACTTCCCCTCCTTCACCCCAACAACAACACCTAACATCGGCGTCCTTATATCATCACTCCGCACCTCCACCAACCAGCCACTCTGCCACCCCATGACAGCCCCTGTATCCTTCCCCACAAGATCCCTAAGCTCCCCTCCACTCTCCGCCTTGTTCAAATGGTTCGGAATATCCCCCAAAGTCGAGCAGTCTGCCGCCAGCTCAATCGCCTTTGACGGATGAGCCTTTGCCCATTCCATCAAGTATTTATACGTCGGCGATGCAGCAATCGTCGGCGGGTCTGGGATAGGGTCAGCACGGGCACCACGACGGGTACTGACGTGAGTTTGAGGTTGACGGTTGGTGGCGGTGATGGTGCTATAGGAAGCTCTGATGGGGAAATGTTGTGCGGAGAGGGTCCGGAGCACCGGTGCTCGACAGACAGTTAAACATTGCATTGTGGTGATGTACATGGTGAATATGATTTGGGACTTCACCAGGCGAGCAACAAGCGAAGTATTGATATATAATCGAGGACACAAAAAGATGACGGTCCTCTGTAAAAGCAAATTTAAACGACGTTCCAGCGTCCTAAAAACCAAGTGACATAGTGCCCTTTACTATGTATTTAACCAATTATCCCAAATCTCATTGCTTCTCAGATTTTTATTATCAACATCCCTCCAATCACCACGTGACTCTGACCAATTTACCTCTTCTTAGATATAAGTGGATGGAGGTAATTCATTAGGGTTATTGTGCGACGACACCTCATCATCACCATCTCCCAATAATCACTCACTAAAACAAAAAGCTTCAGTTTTGTTTGGATTCCTGAATGTAACCTGTATTTATTACTAAACTTACTCACGACACCGAGTAACAATTCATACTTTTTTTTGATGCCAACCAAACAAAACCCAAAATGGCCCAAAAACGCCAATGATGAAAATTCGGCCTGTCCATAAAAATAAGCCTCCGCTAAGAACATGTAAACGTAAGACTAATGAAACAAGCACCAAAAAGCGTCTGTAATCCCCATGTGATAGAGTAACAATGGAAGCAAGAAGAAAATGCGGCAGCATATGTAACAGGAAATGATGAAAGAAGCCTGAAGTTCGCTGAGTCTGTAGAAGTGAATAAAAAGAACAAGATAGGAAAACAATAAAAAAGAAAAAAGAAAAGACAACCGCGGGGGTAAGGTTAGGGGGTAATAGGAAAGGAAAAAAGATAAAAAAGAAATGACAAGTCCAAACGATAAAAAACGCCATAATGCAAAAGGTGTTCCGAGATCAACAGATCAGATAACGCCAGCTAACCCAGAAAGAAAATGAAAAAAAAAAAAATACAATTATACACATCCATCAGTTAAACAAACTGGTTTCTGTGCCCTACCGGATCCGTCCGTCATTACAGAGGCACCGTTAGAAACCCCGGCGAGTCCCAGACGACCCGGCAGGTCCGAAGAAGCTACCTTTGCCAGCCAACATTCCAGATGATGTGCGCAATATCCCTGTAAGTATAAAGTAAGTCAACAAACCGTCTGAAGACGCCACCGTCCCTCTCGCTAGGAGCGTTGAGGTCGGCATAGGTAGAAGGGGGACCAGTTCCTTCCGAGCCAAGGCTCGGAAGATCTGATATGTAGGGTATATATCTCATACCCGAAGAAGTTCTGTGCATGCCTGGTGATGATGATGATAGCTCACCGAAGCTGCCGGTAGAGGTGGATTTCTTAAGTCCACCAAGTCCACCACCGCTTCCGAGTCCACCCATCGAAATGCCGCCTAGAGACCGAGAAAAGGTTTCGTTGTTGTCATCATCATACTCTGCATCGCTATTCTGTTCCGGTTGCTGGTCCATAATCTCTTCCTGCTCCTCATCCTCATCCTCGTCTTCGTCAGAATCAAACGAGAATCTTTTGGATGGAGCGGGGGTTCTACCACGAGCAGCCATGGTCCGTCCGCAACCACGAACAAAATCCTGAGTAGAGATGTCCTCTTGCTGCTCAATCTCAACTTCATCGGCATAGTTATCGGTGACAAAGAGGTTGCCAGATTTCTTTGCATGGCGCAGCGTAGTGCTGGCGCGAGGACTAGACTCTGACGAAGAAGCCACAATAGGACTCTGGAAAGTGTGCGTCATAGCCGACTGTGGTGATAAAGTCTCTTCTTCGCGCTTCAACACAGTATCAGGAAGCATCGCAATGGCGGGGCGGCTGGGGGCAGGTGCAGTTCTCCGGCGTAGTAAGGGAACTCTGCGCGCAGGCCGCCGAATGGGGCCAATGTACAGGCCATCATCGTCATCGTCATCAGAAGAATACGATGGGGGGATGTCGTCCTCATTGTCATCATCGCCCTTGTAGTCGAGGGCGATGCATTGTGACACCTGCTCATTGAAGTGGATATGCTTTCCGGCAACAGGAGAATCGGTACCAGGAGTAGTCAAAATAGGCCCGCATAAAGGCGAGTTGTCAGCACTAAGACGTCTGCGTTCGTGGAACAGATGATCAGAAGTTGAGGTAAGGATCGGTCTTCGCAAGTGGTTCTCCTGAGCTTGAATAACAGCAGTAGCCTGTTGAACAAGGGATGATGTGGAAAGTGAACGCTGAAGCATTGCCTCCGACTTACTACGCTTCTTCAAGATGGGCTTAGTAATGGACGCAGCACTGGGTGGGTCGTTGCTGGAAGTGACACCATCGGTGGTAATGCTGCCTGTTTGCAGAGGGCCATAAAGCCAAGTGACGTCAGATTCCTTGAGCCTACAACATGGGTACAGAGCATAATCGTTAGTGATAGTATCTTTGAAAGAGATGCGACTTTTACGTCGCGCGGACAATCTCACCAATTCAACGTCTCGGGAGAGACAGTTTTAAGGTTATTTTTTGACTTCATCCAAGTCCGCCAAGAGGCATTTTCTAACCGTGCCGAGTTTGTGATCTGGCCACGGCGAGACACGACGTACTTCCATGACTCCCAAATATCCTCTTCACGCCAGTCATGGCATAGGTAGTCGACATGGCGAGACGGCACTGCGCGGACAGCAGTATCATCCTCTGAGTTGAAGATTACTGGTGACTGTGGGCGGGATGTAGTCTCGGAGTTGTTAATGTCGTTTTCTAAGCTAGGCGGAGTAGCAATTATCGAAAGTGGCTTAGCTACCGATGTGGTGGAATCAGGACTCGCAATAATGTCAGTCGAATAAAACTGGTGATAGTGTGGTGGGATCCCGTTGTTGTCAGAGTCCGCCGAGTCGTCATTATCAGAGTCCAGAGACATGTTGGAATCCGAGTCTAGTGAAGGGGCTTTGTTGGCAGAACCGGGGGACAGCGGATATTGGACCGGAGAAAGGCCAGGACAGGACCGGAAAGGTACGGAAGTGGGATCCTGATGTCTCCTCAAGGAAGCGGAAGCAGTGAAAGTATCGCTAAAGTGGTCAGTCAAGTTGGTTGTTGATGCTGACCCTTGCAAACTCTGTAGCCGAGAGAAACTGCCAGACCGTCTCAAGTCTCCAAGACCACCAGACTGTGAAGCCGAGGCGAGGTCGGTAGAGGAATTAAAGGCTTTGGGTGAAGCGTGAGCTGTGGATGGAGAAGTAGTCGCAGGGGAAACACCCATTCCCATAGTAAACTCGGTGGTCGAAAACGATTTCTGTAGACCGCCTACTGACTGCTCAGATGCCTCAGATGTATGACTAACTGTGGTAACAGCTGGTGACATGATGGCAAAGCAAAAACAAAAAGTCTGAGTATGGGATGGACAAGCGTAATGGATGATCGGATTGGCAGTACTAAAGTTATTCCTAGAGAGGACAGTCTAGGATATACAAGTTGACAAGGCGTTCAGTAATGTAAAGGGTAGCGGTGGTGGTGGCGGTGACGGTGAGAAGCGGATCGTAGTAATGCATATGCCGAAATGAGCTGGGTTTGTTGAACAGCTGTGGCATGAAGGTTGGCGGTTTTTATCTTGCAAATAGGAACTTCTGAGGACAGTTTCTAGAGTCGGCAGAAGCTGTGATAGGTATTATTGGTAAGAGTTTTTGTTCCAAGTTCTGAATCTGAAGGAAATGTTGCTGCTGGGTCGTTGTATAGTGGACTTATTACCAGAGGTAAGTGGTCAGACTGCAGATAGGTGATTAAAGATGAAGTTGTTGATCCCTTTTTTTTTTCAAAAAGCATGCAGCAGACGCTCTCAACAACTCGGAATCAAAAAAACGGCACTACGGTCGTCATGAAGAGGGATCGGAGAACTATGAACAGGAGAAACAAGACGTCTTAACAATCGAACCAAAAACTGGTCAAGGGTGAAAGGAAAAGAGGATCAAAGCAAAAAAAAAAAAGGAAAATCGAGAATCTCCGGAAGATGAATGAAGGCTCGATGGGAATGGACCTTAGTGTGAAATAGCGGGGGCGCCCACTCCCAAGTCCCGAGGCCAGATCGAGAGCTCACAGGGCTGGGGACACCGCCGATCTTTGGGTGGGTTACAGTGGGTTCCAGCGTTGAGTGTGATGTGGTTGGTGCTGGCGGGGGGGTTGCAACTTCAATGGGGGACAAGGCTGAATTGGTGCAAAAGTCGTCAGTGGGACTTCAGAGAGCCTGAAGGGAGGAGGATACAGTGGGCTTATCGCTGGAAGCGGATGGACCGGCAGAACCTCATGCCCTTCAATTGTATTGTTTTTCTGTTGTTAAACTGGGATTGATTCCCAAAGGAGGTACAACGTGTGGTGAGACTGTGTGATGAAATTTATTTCATTTTATTTGTAGATATTTCAATATTATTTTTTTCCTTGTTTCTTTCAGTGGATTTGCAGCCAATTGAATGGCTAGCTCAACATTAATTGTCCAAACCATTCCACTCTACATCATTTGCCCCCTCCAAATCAAAGAAAATAAAGCAAAAGCGTGGAAAGAGCAGAAGCACATCGTGTTGCCTTCATCGGCTCAATTTTTTCACAAGAAAACTTACTTATCGGCTGCAAAAACGAAGTCTCTACAAACCCCCCCGTCTGTGCCCATGAAAGAAAAAATCAAGTCACCTGAACATTAAACCCAGCACTGTGTCTCTACAAGCAAGTGCGGTGTGGCCTATCCGTGTTATGTCTGCAGATCACACTGTTCTCTGTCAGTCTGAGGTTATTCTCTTTGATCGTTGCTTTTTTTCAATAATGAGCGGGCTGTCTGTCAATCAGATAGTGCATCATGTCTATAGTTTCTGTGCTCTCGACCTGCACCTCAACGTTGCCTTGCAGCAATGAGAATAAACAGGCGACAAAAACTGAGTAAACCCTCGACTACCTCGACAACTAAAGCTTGTAATGTTTCTATCAGACCACTGAGTCAGCCAAACCGCAGACTGCCTTTCTCTCCCTCTATCCCCACAATCTCCGACCTTGTAATATTTAAATATATTGTGTCATTTAAAGTGGCTTTCTCTTTCTCTCTGCTATCTGCAAAACCAAGAATCTCTGTTCCGTTTCCTTGTAAGTCGTCCACGCAGTTCTAAATTGTCGAAAGGCTTGCTTGATCAGCTTAAAAATTGCTTGCATAATTGGGAGACAGGGTTAGGGTTTTTCGTTCATGATGACAAAGCCGAGAGACGGCTCACTGGGAAGGCTCAAGGTCGTATAGAAAAGCTTGATGGATTGAACGACCCGTTGCAGCGATAGGGGTTCGTGACTGTCAATATCATGAAGTTGGCAGAGCGGACTGCGGCTGCGGCTGCGGCTACAATTTCGGGGATCGAGAGCCGGATTGCCACGGACTGTGACATTGGAAGGTGGTAATGGCAGTGGGAAGCTGAGGATAATGCAGCACAATTGATGCCAAAAACATTTGTTTATCTTTTTTTGCTCTTTTAGTGCTATTGTGATTTGGGAGATTTCGGCATTCTTTGATCAATAGATGCAAAGTTTAGAAATTCTATAGGCTTAGGAACCGTTTAGCGCCAATCGAGAACAATCCCGGCGAATTTTTTTACCTAATTAGGGTCAACTTCTAGCCGTAGAATCCCGGATCTAAATCTAGATTCTTCCTTATACATGAATGAGATAATACGGCCAATGAGCATAATGGTACCAAAAAAAAGATATATACTTTTCTCATATGACATACCGCATACTCATATCATCCAGCTGAATGACTAGAAAACCGATGAGGCACTAACAATATTCTAAGTGTTCAAAAAAAGTATTTCCAACCTCGTGGAATGTGAGCCGTCACTCCGGACCTCCACTTTCCCCAGATTCCAGACCGAAACAAGAAATCATCTTTTGCAAACGTGATACAGCCAGTATCTCCTTAGCATCTCTTCCCACTGTAGAAACGTTACCATCCGGTTCTTTGTCACTTAAATATGATATGTACTTTTGTTCCCATCGTCCATAAATGGCTGCCAAAATTTCTTCGCCAATAATCTATCGAATCTTGAATCTTTATACCGAAAAAAAGACAAGAGAAAAAAAAGCTGGCCCGAATTGAGCCTCAAGTGTCCTTGTCATGGCGTTAGCGAAGGCGATCTTTATGCAGGAGAAACAGCATAGAAGCATTCTAAAGAATCTTGGCCGATCAATTTAGGGTTCTGTCCATAAAGTATGAACCGTGATACCAGCAAAAGCAGTAATTCAATTGCAATTGGTGGTGATTTTCTCAGAATTGCAATAATAACATTGTCAACAAATTTTCAAATATCGTCATTGTTCTCTTTCCCCGGTTGTAAGTCCCTAGCAAAGAGAAAAAAGAAGAAAAAAAGGTCACATGCTCAATCTACTGTTTCATCTCCGCCATCATCGCCATCACAAAAATACATAATAATAAAATAATATGAATATGAATATTTAGAACAATTACTTTCGCCTCATTTTGTGCCCATCTCCACATTGTGTCACGCCTTCCCCAGACCCAAGACAAAACAACCCCACGATCCTCATCTCCAACCAATAATGTAATACATATAACTCACAAAACCACAACCCGCCACTTGCATATACATATATACCACACATCTCATGATCATTTAACCCCTCGTCCCGCCTCCTTCGTTCTTCTCTTCTCTCCCTGCACTAACCCCAAAGACAAAAGGGCCCCATTTCCTTTCCTCTCAACGTCGTGTCATCCAGGAACAAAAATCTCACGGTCCCCCCAGCTCGTTCCCATCTCCTCTGGTTGCTTATAGCCATGACTTGATTTCTGGGGAACCGGGGACAAATTGGGGAATTTGGAGACTGGGGGGGAAACGATCTTTGTGTTTTGAGTGCCTGCATGCAGCAGCAGATTGGACTGGGGAAACACATTAGGTGCGTCTTTCTATTCACATATTGGCACCAAGTGTCAGTTTGTGGACTTGATTGGATGTTTGTGTAGCCACCCCAAGTGTCACATGGGCCCTTTTGTACACTTCCAACCCGACAATCTTTGCGGAGATTCTAAGTTCTTCATAAACCCTAACATACAAACACTAACATATCCACCTGCGTCATCATTCTTTTTGTTCATAGCATGATTCCAAATGGTGAGAAAATTGTCAGCTGGTGCCCATGTGACCAGAAAATCATGGAAATCCAATGTCATAATCTGCACGTCGTAAGATTATTGGATACAAGGGTGAGGGTCAAAATCTCTCCAATGTTGTGGCATCCATAGCCAATCCGTCACAATTCATCATTATGCACTCCGCCCGTCCTTCCCGCAAAGCTGATCCCTACAATCATCTGCTCGGTTGCTTGCCTAGATCTGTTCATGTCCTTCCACCTCTAACACACCCATATATGTCATCCATAAGTAGGTAGACGTTTGTAGGATGAATCAGTAATCAAACTGTTGCATATAGATTCTACTCTATTTTGTCAAGAGTACATCCGTCAGTCCGACTCAAACTGTAACCATTGACCTCCACCACTTATCACGTATCACGCCTCCACCTTCTCAAACGCCACCGATGCCGGCAACCGGAACGAAGCACAATACATGCTCTTTTTCGGCGCCACATCTCTCACATCCCACAACGAAACCTCTCCTTCCTTATTCCCATCCCCAATCTTCAACTCCACCCCAATCTCCTTCTTAATTCTCTCCACCACATCGCGCCCCGCCTCCTCCAAATCCCCCTTCACCGCAAAGCAATGCACATGCACCACCGGCAACTGCCTCCTCGTCCCCTCAAACAACTTTTCCTCCCCAGCATACAACCCCCCAAAATGCCTCAAGAATTCCATCGCTGATGCCGGCAAATTCATGACAAAATGGTTCACGGTGGCCGGAATGGGAATCTTTCTCACCGGTCTCTCCCACTTCTTCCCCTCTGCAATTGCCTTCTTCTGTGCCAAACGCTCCGTCTTGCCCATATTCACGGGAACCTCGGCGACCTCTCCCGCGCGATGAACACGGAGGATCTCCCGGACCGACCACGGGATGAACTGCCGGCCATCCTGATTGAACGGGCGCACATGCGGCGCCACCTTGTTCCGAGCAATCGCGACCTCCAGAGCCTTGAAGGATTCAGGATTGTAGTCGTTTGCCCAGACGAAGACGCTCTTTTTTCCAGCGGGGACAGCAAAGGGGCCGATGCCGGCCATGACGTCAACGACGACTTCGCCGGGTTGGAATAGGTTGATGAGGCGGGAGTGCTCGGTTTCCAGCTTGGAATTCCAGTAGACTTTGGCGTAGTCAAAAGCAAAGGTGCAGTTATTTTCCTGGACCTCGACATTGAGGTCGTTGGAACCGAGGAGGACTTCGTAGGCGAAGGTGCGGAATTGGGATTTGGCGCCGACGTTGTCGATTTTGTTGATGACGGTGCGGACGCCGGCATTTTTCTCAGCAATAACTTGGGCGATGAGCTTTTTGTAGGGGAGGTAGCGTTCACGGAGGTTTAGGTGGACTTGATGAAGAAGTAAAGTTAGTGGGTAATAAGACGGAATAGAGAGGGGACAGGACTTACCAACATGACCGATAGAGTTGAACCCGGTGGGGATCTCATCGTGGAGTTCCTCAGGGAGGATAGAGGTAATAATGTCAACTGAAGGGATTGTCAGTATACTATCATAGGATAACAGCAAATATAGACAAGACTTACGGTAACTCCAGTAGTCGTAGTCGAGCTTCAGCTCATAGGGAATCAACCTCAATTCATCGGCCTTGAGAGCCTCGGCCAAGACCGATCCATACGTTGAAGGGTCTATCCAATACCAGGTCAATATGACATCACTAATAATAATCCATTCAGCTCACTCACCATTAATCTTCACATGCGGCTTCAACAACAAGCACTTGCCCCCCTTCCCCGCCACCCCCCCCCTCGGATCCACCGCAATCGGCGAAACCCTCTCAACCAACAATAACTCATTATTCTTCTCCATCGCCTTCCGATACTTGCTAATCGTCTTGTTATCCTTGATCGCCGCCGCCACCAACTGAAACGTCTTGCAAAACAAACTCTTATCCAGCGTCGTCATGGTGCGGGCCACTGGGGCGCGTAGCGGGAGCATGACGGCTTCTTCGGGGGTTTGCGAAGACTGGAGACTCCGGTTAGGTGTGGATTTATTGGAGAGGTGGGTTTGGGATCGGAGCCGGGACCAAGGAAGCGGAAGCAGGGACGGAGGGGGCTGTGAGGATGACAAGGAATGAAGGCATTTCATGGACTAGCAATAAAGTGCATCAAGTGAATTTGTGCGATGAGGTAATGTCATCCATCAGATTATGAACTTTTGTGAATTACTCACCATTTCGTGTGATTCTCAATCAGTCAATTGCAGATGTTAATTAATATCCACTTATTAGCATCGAAAAAAAATTGCATCCACGATATGCAAAAGTGAGCAGGGATTTTAATTGATTTACTTCCAAATAATTCCGATCCTGATTTTTTATCGAAATCTAGCGATTAAATGTGAAGGAAACAAGTAAAAAAGTAATAACATGGCACAGAGAAAGTCTATCAAGAAATTATGCCTTAATTTCAAATGATAGAATATTATAAAACACAAAGATAACCTCAACTTCACACAAATTCGCTTTTATATCAATGCAATGATGATCTAACAATAATAACCTCAATGGATCCCAAAAAAAGAAACTTAAATAAAACCATAACAGAAATGAAATATCAAATACAAATGAAAAACCACAATAAATGACCAGTCTATACAATTACAACGTTCCAATAGCAAAGAAAAACGTTGTCTCAACACCTATCCCCATAGCCCCGCTTATTTACCCTTCCGCTGTTCCGCCCCAGCAAACTTCCTCAGACCCCGCAGGAATACCTGGTAGCCAACCCCAGAGTTATCCTGTTGGCAGTAAATCTCAGTGAGACGAATCTGCCACGGGGGGTAACCCGCGAGTTCGATGTAGGGAGTGAACACGAGCAAAAGATCGGGCTCACTCATGATACCTTCAGACAGCTCGGCGTCTAGAAGCTCAATGTTAATGTCGGCGGGGGCAATCTTGCCCTTCTGGCACATGTCGGCGAGAGTCTTGGTTAGGTCGACAATCGAGTCGCGACCATCTTCCTCAGAGACGATCAGGATAGACATGGCATTAGTAAGGCGCTGTTGGTAGATGCCGGTTCCGGGAGAAGCAATAGGCTCCAAGTGAGGGGCAGAGACGGTGAGAGCGTGGTAGTCGAGGCCGTAGTAGGTGTTGAACTTCTGGATGATGGCACGGTGAAGCTGAGGCATGTAACCCTTGAGCACACCTGGATACGGTCAGCATGAAGGTTTTTGCAGGAGTGATCACCATGTCACTTACCAGTACGCTCGTAAATCGAGAGGAGCGGGATACCCGCACAAGAGGTCCATACAGCGAGATCAGAGGCCTCGTTAATAAGCCTCTCCAGATCGGTCGCTCTGCCAACATTCTCCATCTTGAGGATAGCACTGAGATGCTTTGGCTTCTTGCTCAGTGGTTTCACGTCACGCTCGATGAGGGCCGGAGTACGGTGATGGTAGAAGAGGATTGATGCAATACGGTATGAGATAGCATGCCACAGGTGACGCAGGCGGATGTACAGCGAGAAGAACGAATGCATTATGGTGAAGACCAACAAGTGAAGCTGATGGCGTAGGAACCGACGCAGTCCAAAGCGCGGGGCCTTGGACTTGGTGCCCGAAGTGCCGGGAACTTTAGTGTGCGACCACGGGTTATCGTCGCCAGCATCAGGATCCGGGAGATGGCGCTGTGCGGAACAACCGGGTTAGAATAGATGCAGAGGAAAGCGATGCAAATTAGTGTGGCTAACCAGCACAGGAATCCGAGATAGGCAACACAAAAAGCCCACTGCAAATGGCTGGACAATTGGGAAACTAACCATGACTAGCGCTATGCGCTGCTTCTCATTAAGAAGCTTGTGATCGGCCTTGTCATCCAAACGGTATGATTTGCGTTCTCGTACGGAGACAGACATTATGGTTGTGATTGTTGATATGGTTTAATATAATAAATGATAAAGTTGGAAATACCACCAAGAGACTGATGATGCGCACAGCGCGATTGAATATATGGGTGAACAGACGCCAAGCTGTGGCAACTACAAAAGTGGCGACACGATGACGACAGTCGGAAAAGCTAGTGTAGCTGTCAGAAGAATTGACTAGACAAAAATAGGCAGAAGAATAGAAAAACAAAAAAGAAGAGGAAACAAATATAATAAAACGCAAGTAAATAAAACGAATGATTCGAATGCAAAAGTGTATTATGAAAACCAGGCTGTGTCAAGAGGACAGAATGCAATTCTGTTCCTTGTCTCTGGTTCGGCGTAGGTCCGTCGGTAGAAAAAAGTGAAAAAGACACGCTCTGGGGATTCACAAGCCAAAAAAGAAAATCCAATTAAACGAGAAGAAGACCGAAAATTGATCAGATGCAGAAAACCCAGGGCCGCGCAAATTGCTGCCATCATCGTAGGCCTCGATTGGCTTTGGCATAGAACTATTTGAAATTTACCAGCTGCCAAAAAAGCCTGAAAGAGCTGTCAACAGTCAGCCAGAAATAGCTCCGCCAGCTGGCAAAGCTTTACATCCCACCTTTGCACCCCAGAGCTCCCAAGACCATCGAGAAGTCTGCTGGCGGAATCAAGTGCCGAGAACGCCTGCGGCAGCATATAGAAATCGTCCTTCGAACGCATATTACATCGCGGCGCTCAAATTAATCTGCATTATTATTGCCATTGCCCCTACTATCTGCCCACAAACCACCCGACATCTACAAAAAGTGCCCAAGAAATCACCTGCTTCGACGCCCTGGCTTGCCCTTCCGCCGTGAAGCCACCATCCAATTTCCGCTTCAACCCACGCGTCCATAATCACATGTCAGGAATCATTGGTCCCTAGAACTGGCCCACACGCACACACACATACACTACACACTTAATGAGGACGAGCCATCGCAGGCGACGGCTACGCAATCATAATACCCCGGCTCCTATCGCCATTTGCAACGAACCAAGGCAATCCTATAATCTGGTTTCAACACCCCACATATGATGTCAACTGACCGCTCGGCGGTCGGCGCACCGACTGCCTCTGGGCCGAAAACGCTGTTTCCCAAGGGTCCCAGTTTCACTCTAGAGGATTTCTCCAGTAAAGACTTCATTGTCCAGGACTTTATCAACAAGCTTGCGGATAACGCAGTCCCTCCAAGCCGCCGATCAACAGCCGGACAACCCGGACAGCAAGCTTTTGACCCGAAACCATTGATCCGGACATTCGAAAGTGAGTTGTTTGAAACAAACCATATGCATCAATAACCAGACTGACATATTCTAGATACGGTGGCACAACTGGCGGAGTTGAGCGAAACGCTACAAGATCACGAATCAGAGCTGATGTCACAAGTGCGCCGAGCTGAAATCCAACACGATCAGACACTCGATACTTTGGGCCACAAATTGGACCAGTCTATTGAATCTTTTGAAGCCCTCGACATTAGCAACAACGATAATGCCAATGGATCTTCACGAGGCCGTTCGGGAGGTCAGACTTCTGACTTGGGGGGTATCGTGGCCGTACAGATTGGTGAAAAACTGGAGGACCTCGACCGGAAACGTCGTCGTGCGCAAGATGCAATCTTCTTGATTCAATGTTGGCAGGAGGTCAGTGAGAATGGCACATTGACATCATTGCAAGAGATGCAACGACAGGGTGGATCAGACAACAAGATTCGCTGCGCGGTCATTGCGAAGCAATTGATGCGCATCAGTCAACGACTAGATACAGCATCGTGGGGATCATCAGGCTCTAGAGCTGCTGTTCTGTTGAACGGGACGACTCCAGGTGGATCTATTGCTGCTAATGGCGGTGTCCGTCATAATACCCGAGAGCTTCTGGAAAGATTCTCAGAAGGTTTGGAACAAGAGCTCTTGACACAATTCAACGGAAGCTACAGAAGACAAAACTTTGATGACATGCGTGAATGCGCTAGGGTGCTTAAGGATTTTAATGATGGTGCCTCAGTTATCGCTATCTTCGTGAACCAACACCAGTTCTTCATTGATCGGGACCAGCTTATGGGCGATGAGGTCACTACCGACTCGGAAACCTGGGACCGTGTGGCTGACCCTGATGCCGAGCCGCCAGGTGTTGAGCCTAGTCTTCAGTCACTGGTAGATGAAGTACGCATTGTCATGCAAGAGGAGTCCTTTATAATCAAGAGGGCATTCCCCTACTACGAGACTGTACTCATCAAGTTCATCCAGCGTGTGTTCCAACAATCGATCCAGCAAAGACTAGAGTTGGTCCTGGACAAGGCCGCTAGTATCTCATCTCTAGCTTTTCTACGGACATTACATGCGTCTCGTACTTATTTGAACACGCTCATTGATGACCTAAAACAACATGGTCTCACTGAACACCCCGAGCCTTGTTCAGCGCAGGTCTCGACTACACTTGACCAGCAGATCGAGGAGCTGTTTATCCCTTACCTGATGAGTAACGGTTACATTGAGCGTGAACGAAAGAGCTTGGAAGAGCTATATAACTCACTACTGTTTAAGTATACTACCTTCCACTCGCGCCGTCAAAAGAGACCAACTGGTTTCATGGCCTCCCTCGCCCAGCAAGGTACTCAAATGATTTCCACTGCTAAGGATGCTTACCTCGAACGCCTGGACTCTTCTGATCTTGCTGCGACTCAGAAGGCTATGATGCTTCGAGTTGCCGGAATAACGGAGACCAACAAGAATGATATCGAGTTGGTTGATGAAGACGGTATACTTAGTGTCCAGTATGCCAAGCGGATGCTCACCTGGATGGCAGAGAGTGTCCGCCGTGCCCTCGAACTGGGCTCTGTTACGGAGACTCCTAAGGATGTCAACATCCTCATGAACCTTTTGTTAACGAGTCTCGGCCAAGTCTATATTGATACTGCTCTTGATGCTGCTGCCGATGCTGCGTCATCACTAGAGAACAGTAAAACTGAGCCCGAACTCACCTATCTAGTCAATCTCCGTCCCGTCATTACCGTCACTGCCCTGATGGATCACTTTACCTCCACTGTTCTCATCCGCCTCGCTGAGGGCAATGCCACAATGCGCCGCAACATGGAGGCCCAGAAGCGCACACGTCTCACGGACCTTGAGAAGAAAACTAATGATGTCCTCAAGGCTACGATCGACGTCATTGCGAACTGGGCCGCCAAGGCTCTCAACACGCAAAAGAAGCTCGACTTCAAACCCCGCGACGGTGACGATTTGGACTCGCTGCAAACGCAGACGTGCGAGTCTATCTGCACATTCCTCGCCCGCATCAAAGTGTGGACAGAAAAGGCCATTGACGGGCCCAATCTTGAGCATTTTTCCTGCGAGGTGGCCATTGCTGTTTGCCGACTCTTGTTTGAACATTTCAAGAAGTTCCAGGTTAACGCCACGGGTGGTCTTATGGTTACGCAGGATATCGCTAAGTACATGGGCACGGTTAAGACCTGGAAGCTCACGCGGGATGTCGAGTTGGTAGTGGAGATGCTAGCAGAGGTGGGGTCGCTCTTTATTGTGGGACCGGAGGCGTTGAGGGAGAAGACGAGGACGTTGGCAACGGGGCCGGGAGGGCTGGGGAAGAGGTTGACGAAGGTAGATTTCAAGGCGTTTGTGCAGAAGAGAGATGATTCGAGTAGTTTAGGGATACAGAGTGTGTTGTCGGGGTTGTGAGTTGAGAGGGAGAGAAGGGAATAGTATATATTACTGAATCTATAGGGGCGCTTACGATGTTACGGATTTACATTTTATGTGGTTTTGTTTGGTGCTAAATGGTGTTTTTTGCATCACATATAATTTCATGACAATGGTAATTCGTCAATCTATAGACCAATACGCGTCGGAGGTTGGACTCTTGATATAGTCATTTGTAGTGTTTAGGTAATCATAGTCGATCAGGACCTTTCAAAGACCTTTTGCAGACTTGCTACTGTCAAATGAAGTATTCGTAGGGTTATATTTTATTTGGGTTTATGGCGTCTTGACTCGTATCCAGCAGGTGACGGCGCGAAGAGGATGAAATTAAGATTAACTCCATTTAGACGGGTTCGCTTTGTGTAGGGGAATACAAAGGAGGAGGCTTGATTGATTGGTTGGCTGGAGTTGGTGAGAAGCCCTATAAATTCTTATTTTTTTGGTGTGAGTTTGTTGTGGGCGTGGGCGTTGGTGGGGGTGCATTGTGATGGGAGCACTGGGCAGCCACATGAAACGATGGCGAATTTGGGTTGGTGGTATTGACTTATAAAGAGTGGATTGGTGGTGGTGAAGGAGGAAACAGGTATTTAGATGAACCCGGGATGAGAGATGGAGATTGAGCTGGGATGGGATGGGAGAGAGTTTGGGTGGGTAAGGCGGTATATTGGGTTGTACTAGGGATATGACCGTGATGAAGAGAATGTGAGATGAATTTAGATTGGATAGTTTTTTATTTATTTACAAGCGTCACTATTGTCTAAGAATGTAGCCAAATAAACATTTTTACATTGGTCACTGTGCGTGATGAGTAAATTACAGACACAAGGCCCTCAAAGTCTATCAATCTCATCAGCACTATCCAAATTAGCTATATATATATATGTACAATCATCAACGCAACATAACCCAAACCTATCCAATGAAAAAACTTCAATTCACAACATAACCATACACCATTCACCTCTCCCCAATCTCTGCAACAATCTCCCTCCATCCACCTCAAAAATCGCCCCGCCCCGCCAGCCTAGCCAAAGCAACCCGCAAACTCTCGGCCTCTTCACCCTTGTTCTCGACCACTATCGTGCCAATACACAAAATTAGAAGGTCCTCTAAAAATCAATAAAGAACGCTGATTAGCATGGGAACTGGGAACTGAACTGGTTGGGGTGGAAAAAATCGCCACAACTGACGTGGTGATGGCGGGAGGCTATAGCGGTGATGAGTGTGCATTGGACCAGATGGAGGTTGGCCACGGTGTGCGGCGAGCTTTTAGATGTTGAGCTTATTACTTTGAACTTGTCACTTTAGTGGATCCTTTTTTTAATTATCTTAGAAATTCTAAACTGACAGTTAGCTACATCTAAACTAGAAAACTAAACACAAAACCCCCAACTAGTATACATGCAGGCATATATTTCATATAACCTCTTGACAAGCAAACCACCGTAAGTTAATCAACAAACCTAAATTGCATCCCCGTCCTCCCCCCATCCCCACACCCCACAAGTCTCACTACAGCTTTTTTGTTACCCTTGTGTCCCACCCCCAAACTCCTCTCAGTTCTAGGCTCTTCCGCTCTAGGGGGGAATGTGCAGCCCATGTCCTCTCAATACGAGAAGCCTCCGTCATCCCTTGGCCTCATATATATATAACAGCACCCGTCATTACCATGAACCATCATGGATTCGACAATCAATTTTGCTTTTGTTATTGTGCTTTTGGAGAGATTATTTCACGCATGGAAGCACACGGCCTTGAGATGATTGATTCATGGTGGATGTCAGGATTTTGTAGATACACAAATACAGGTGTATAGAAAGGTCGAGATCATGCGTTATTAATGGGGGGGGGGGCCATGGAATGACATGGCGACTAAAAGCCCTCCAGGCTACTGCACAGGAAAGGGTGATCGGTGGATCAAGTTACTGAAACAAGAAGTGATTGACGCTGCTGACTCAAAAGACAGGTATTTAGGCTTCGCCCTCAATATATATAAAAGCCGCAAGAGAACGAATATGCGCTGGCAACAACGTCGCAGTATGTGGGTTAGCATACTGATGACCATGATAGCAATGATAATGATGAAAGCTTTATGTGGTCATCTAGACCGCTGTTTGAAAAGTATATAGATATGGACTCAGCGAGACCAGCATCTCTGAGCGGATCCGTTGGATGTGTAGCCTTCTAGAAAACAGCGGTGGTCTCAATCATCTGAAGCCAGCCTGCATGGTGGCTGACAAGTCAATGTGGTTGGGGAACAGAACGTGTGGAAGCATGAAAAGTACAGGCAAATTTCAAAATTGACCCTAAAATTGAACTGCTAGTTTTCTTTGCCTTTTGAGAGGCTCGGAACTGACTTGCCTGATATATGTTTAGACGCCGATGGCCTAGAACGAGAGGAAGGGTGAGCTTGTACGCCAGGCTGGGGCCGCATAAAGAAGAAACTGTTATCCATTTTGGAGAGCCTGGAATGGAGAAAAGAAGGGGGAGCATAGGTAAGTTTGAGTTGGGGCCAATATTAAAATATTATGGAATTTCCGGAATGTGAAGCATCACAAGCTTCGTTTGTTGCTATAGCTTTCAGGGAGGCTCGGTGTTCGCTGCAGTCAATAGTCCACTTTGCCCCTGTTTGGCTGCAGAAAGTACATATAGGAGATCTTGCCCACAGTCTGTGATGTGGGTATTTATTCCTAGAAAAATGCTGCCTTGGTAACATGTATCCATATATCAAAAAAATCACTAATGACAATGTGAAAACAAGGCTCCTTTTAGCACATAATGGCGATGGCGGTGAAATTACAGTCTTAGAGTTGTATACTCTCCATCGCATCCTTGGGTACCTGATGAATGAAAGCATATCATGGAATTTACACAGAGGCTTTGTCTTCTGTTATTTAGATTGATGTTGCCATCGTCTATCCGAATGAGAATGATATCACACCTCCGTTATTCGGGTAATGTCCTCGATAGCCATCTCTTATTTCAATTATGGCTTCTTTGCATTATTGTTGTTCCTACATAATATAAATACGCAAAATGAAAAAAAAAAAAGGAAATTGTCTTGACTTCTCTTTGACTAGGGTTACACCGAGGTACGCATTTAACGTTTGAAGGATCGAGTTAATGTGATATTTTGAGTGGAGACACTAGGGGTTTAGTGAAGAGGAAGGAGCGTGCAAAGACAAAAAGAAGGCCACTAGAAGAAAGTTTGAGGGGAAGTAACAAGAAAACAATAGGAAAATGATCATTTATCTAGGAGTAGCTGCAGCTTGTGGCTTTTAGGTTGGATTGAACCAAAATGCCAAAATTAAAGAGAAAAGAAGGAAAGGAGCTCAAAAAGAATTTCAAAATACTTGGTTGAATCTATTTGATTAAGTTATCGCGAGTAAACAAGCGCATCGCAATCTTGAAAGACAGCAGACTTGCTTGTCGTGTCACTAAATATCCATCAAGCGTGCACAAACAATGATCGATTCCGAGGATAACTGACTTGCACAAACCTTACATCAGATGGTAGACGTCAGTGTCATGATTCGCTCTTTTTCTCCAGATTTACCTTGTGAAAGGGAAGCTATAACCCACTCGCTATTGTAAACCCCCCACCCAAATGCCCCAACTAACCAACCTTCTTTCCTGGTTCCATTTTTCAGTGCATCGCTAGGCCCTGCGGTCAGGAACTGAGGCGAGGGACAAGAATAGAAAAGGAAAGCACTCACTGGCGCACCTGCCGGGACACTAGAGTAACACCGGATAAACCAGGTAGCCAATGAAAAACCAGAGGAGCCACCGACTTGACCTAATCAAATTTCATGCGAGCGCAACGGCCACACAGATTTTTTTTTCGCACTCAATCAAAATCGGGGTACTTCGTACGAGCTGCATCTTGGTTTCATAGTCGACATGCATCTAGACCTTTATGCTCTCTGCTTTTCTTAGCCCTATGTCTTATCCAATATTACGCCTCGTCGGCAGACTCCCAGGCTTGTCAGTCGAGAGAGAGAGAGAGTCTTGTCCCTTGACAAGAGGAGGAAACCCCGGACTCCAAGCTATTCGTCCATTCTCCTTTGCTCTCGGTTGCCTGCCTATCGCCAATAATGTCACTTGAAGAACTTCAATGCTGACTACGAGACTCTTGGCTCTCTCCAGAGCACTCACTGCCCTGTGCGTCTGCATCTCGCTCACTTACAGCACCAAAGCCCAACAACACAGTCGGCCATTTTCCGTTCGGTTGTCTGTGGTTGGGCCATCACGAACCAAGTCGCTAGAGACACGCCCAGCAGCCATGAATCCTGACACTGATTATCAAACCCTGTCCTCAGTAAGTGAGCTTTCTCTCCCTCCCCCCCCCAGCGGCTCCGACAGTTCATTTCCTCTTTTCGCTGCCCTCCTAACTAACCCACTGGCTCACGCCCCTCCCATCCCCTCCTGTCCTCTTGTTCCCAGCTTGGAGAGCTGGAAAAATAAAAACAGCCATCATCGCCTTTCTTGGTTCAGCCTCAAATTTTCCTTCTCTTTCCTTCTTTCCTACCCTACGATCCCTAAGCCCTCGCGCCCACCATCGTCTCTCTCAATCTCCAATACCGCTTCACTCATTCAGCGGGCATTCGTTATCCGTCGAGGCCGATCTGCTGAGCTAACAATACACCGTTGCCTCAGTTCCAACATCCAGCATATATTAATTCTTAATTCATCTGCTTTTTTGCGGTCCCGTTCGAATAATCAAATCACATTCCTTCTTCTACAATGAAGGCTGCTTTTCTTACCGCCGCTGCTCTAGCTGGCATTGCCTCCGCCGGGTCTCCCGCCCGCCGCGCTAACCACGACGCTCTCTTCAAGAAGCGTGGCCATGCTTCTGTCACCGCCGCTACTGCCGCCCCTGCTGAAGAATGCGGCTGCTCTACCGTCTACTCTACCTGGTACGGCGAGCCTACCCGTAAGTTTTGAGCCTATCCGAGACAATCATGATCTTTCCATAACGTTCATGACAAAATTAATTAACACTGTATACAGTGGTTTTCCCCTCACCGGTGGCCTACGCCAATACCACTTCGGCCCCAGTTCAGGTCGCCGCAACCACCCCTGTCGCTGTCCCTACCAGCAGCAGCAGCACCGCGATCCCTAAGCCTACCACCGTCAACAAGCCCGCCACTGTCCCCACTCCTGCTGTTGAGACTTGCCCTACAGCTGGTGTCTACACGTTCCCCGCGACTACCCTGGTCGTCACAGAGACCACTACCGTCTGCGGTGCCACTACTACTGTCCTGCCTTCTGGTACCCACACCTACGGTGGTGTCACTACCACTGTTGAGCAACCCTGCACCATCACCGCCGATGTTCCCATTGTCTCCACCGGCACTGATGCTGTTGTTACTTCCACCATCTCTTCGACCGTCTACGTCTGCCCCTCTGCTGGTACCTACACTATCAACCCCCAGACTACCACTGTCACTAAAGAGTCTCAGACTGTCGTCTACCCCCAGGTCACCTCCTTCCTACCTGGTACCTACTCCAAGGACGTTGTTGTCGTCACTGCCACTGTTGATGAGTACGTGACCGTCTGCCCCTGGGTTGGTGGCCCCATCACCACTTCCTACTCCACTGAGGCTGCTGTCCCCACAACCTCTGCCCCTGCAACCTCTGCTGCTCCTTCCATTGCCGCTGTCGCCAGCTCCTCTGTTGTCCCCTCAGCCGTCAACTCTATTGTCTCTGAGGTTTCTTCCATTGTCTCTAAGGTTTCTTCAGTTGTCCCTGAGGTTTCTTCCGTTGTCGCCTCTGCTACCAAGTCTTCTTCCTCTTCTTATCCCACCTCTGGTGCTCTCTTCAAGGGCCAACAGGCTGACCACTGGGCCATCACTTACACCCCCTACACTGATGACACTGGTTCCTGCAAGAGCAAGGATGCTGTCTACAAAGACATTGAGAACATCAAGAACATGGGCTTCACCACTGTCCGTGTCTACTCCACTGACTGCGATACTCTTGTCAACGTTGGTGGTGCCTGCGAGGAGTACGGCATCCGGATGATCATTGGTGTCTTCATCAAGGAGGCTGGCTGCTCTTACTCTGGTGATGTTAAGGAGCAGGTTGAAGGTATCATCTCCTGGGGCAAGTTCGACATTATCGACATGATTGTCGTCGGTAACGAGGCTATCTTCGGCGGTCTTTGCAACGCTAGCCAGCTATCTTCCCTCATCTCCACTGTCAAGTCTACTTGTTCTTCTGCTGGTTACACTGGCCCCTTCTCTACTGCCGAGACTGTCGATGTCTGGCAGGCCAACGGTGAGACCCTGTGCTCCGTCATTGACGTTGCCGGCGCTCAGACTCACCCCTACTTCAACGCTGAGACTACACCCTCGACCGCTGGTTCCTTCGTCAAGGGCCAGATCGACATTGTCAAGAACGTCTGCGGTAAGCCTGCCATCTCTCTGGAGTGCGGCTGGCCCACTGAGGGTTCTTGCAATGGTGCTGCCTGCCCTGGTGTTGAAAACCAGAAGGAGGCCATGGCTTCCGTCCGTGACACTTGCGGTGAGGAGGTCGTCTTTTTCACCTACGGTGAGGCTCTCTGGAAGAACCCCGGCTCTTGCGGCTGTGAGCCTTACTTCAACATCAAGGCCGTCTTCAGCATTGCTTAAAGTTGCTGATTTGTCTTGATACCATGGGGATAAATTGTTTCTAAGTGTGTGTTTATTTTTTTTGGAGGAGGAATCATTGTGTATTTAAATGAAACTTAGATGGAAATAACATGACGAGAGAGCCGGTCGTGGGCAGAGTTGCAGGAATCTATTCTCGTTTCTGGTTTGGATGGATTCCTTCAAAACTGCTCTCAATTCGTCAACCCTCGCTTCCCAACAAAACGTGGCCCTCTTATTCTCTTGGAAGACCTCACCTTTATATCCTTGATAATGCATGCCCATAGTCGTCATCGACGCTGGTCATTCCCGTCACCCTTCACCGTCCCATCCAAGCACCTTTTCCTGGTGGCTGCATCTGTGGTCCGCCCATTATATTGCCTTGGACCCTCGGTCCGTTCTTGTATATCTACATCATACACCTAGTTATTATCTTGTCTGATTATCAATTAGAGCAGACACTCTGTGGTTTCTCTTTGGAGGATCGCGGAAACGAGCGCAAGCCGGAACAGAGTTAAACCTGCGGGCCCCTCGTCAACCGGTTCTGTTCAGAGCAGTCGGTTGTGTTTGGGTTGTCTTTGCCGGGGCTTCTTCCGTGCTGTGTAGGAGGCGGAGTGGGGGAGTGATTCCTGAGGAGAGTTTTTGCAGGGAGGAGTGTTTCCTATGTGGGGGTTTTCTTTTGTAATATATATATACCATTTAACATATATTATTAGGCGTATGTCTTGTTGTATCCCTTTGTGTCTGTAATCTATGTATCTGTATCATTATTCATTATCATCATCACCATCCCAACGCTGGATGTACTTGGAACATACTCTCGATGCCGCGATCGTTTCGTTCCCATCTCGGCTTGAGCCCCCGCGCTCTAAGACCCATCACGCCTTCTGTCTTCTCCATTATTTCCCGGCCCCAATCTCCTCTCCGCTCCATCCTCAGCTTCTGCACTCTCTTGCGCTCCTCTTCCGACTCCGTCTCTTCGTATTTTCCCCACGCCCTCGTCGCATCTAACTCGTACTGTAAAATCCCTCCCTTGTACGCATCCGCCACCAAGACATTCAACTGTCTCCCCTCATCCGCAAAACTCACGCCGCCAATCTCGCCAAAGACATCGATAGTCTGTTTCCGTTGGAACGTGACCCCCTCGATGACATCCACATAGTCTGCTTCCTCGGCGCAAACCAACGCCCTCACGCAGCTCCCCACCGGCGTAAACCGCAAGCTCCGCGCCGAGGCAATCTCCATTTTTACTGTTGTCATTGGCGTCGGCCTTCCCGATGAGTCGGTCCACTTCCTGGCATCCCAGATCTTGACACCCATATCCTGGAAGCCCGTGGCCACTGTGTATCCGTCGCCGGCCCAGTCGCATGCAAAACCAAAGTCATGATGCCCTGTGAGCTCCTGCAGGACCTCGCCGGATTCAGCATCCGTGATTAATGCCGCTTGCTGATCGCCAACTAGAATGCGCAGTCGTTTGTCTGGTGAGACGGCCGAGGCGTTGAGGGCGGCCGGATATTGTAGTGCCTGAGTAAACTTTTGCGTCTCGGTGTCCATGACCCGGAAATACTTGTCATTTGTACAAAAGGCCGCAACCGGTCGGTCGTTGCTGCGCCCTTGATACACCAGGACATGGTTCGTGATACCCGAATGGTCCCTTGTGACACTCCCCGCCTCGCCCATACCTGTCCCCTCGACACGCCTCACGACATAGTTCCCACTAAAGGTCCCGGCAATCAACAGTCCGTGGTCAGCGGCCAAAGTTGAGATGGTGCACTCAGTGATGGGACCGGCGGCGAGAGCGGTCACGTCGGTGTGACCATATGGGTTGTAGTCACGGATGCCGTGGGCGTCAGGGTAGAATATATGCGAGCGGGAGGGGCTGGCGAGCATGTTGCGGAGTTGGAAGTGGGAAAGGTGGATGGTAGTTAGCGGGTGGGTGAGGCGATGGGTGTAGATGGGTTGGGGCAGTGGGGATGCGAAACCGGCGGTGGGATCCTATAGGGAAGAGTCAGTATGCTGTCGTTGTGTCGATGTCGGGGTCCGACTTGTCATCGGAGAGACTGAGACTCACCATTCCTTCAATCTGCCCACAATTGGTATAATTCACATAAATCTCATCCCGCCGCTTCCTTGCCGCCGCCCTCGTCACATCCATCTTGCCCCAGTTGATCCCCTGCACATCGCATCTCCCCTGCTCCACCATCTCTCTTGTGATATCCCCCTCTACCCGGTCTTTAACCATCTCAACAATACACCGCAATGTCAGCCCCGTACTCGACGTCGGCGTTCCCTCGATTTCCTCCCCGGTGGCAGCAGCAGCAGCAGTGATATTAGAAGGTGGGGAAACCCCCGTTGCCTCCGGCGACAAAATCTGTGACGACGATAAATTCGACACGCGGACCGCCCACAAACGCAAAAAAGTCACCAAGTCAGGATTCTCTGGCGGCAGTAACGGCTGTGTCGGCGTTGTAAACACGGACATATCAACTCCGTCCTCGTCGTTGGCGATGCTGGGGAGATTGTCGACGCCTTCAGGTTCCTCGGGGGGCACGATGTGGGTGAGCCAAGTGGTTGGTGGTGGGGGCCATGGAATCATGGAGGATAGTGGTGGGAGAGTCGTTGGGGCTGTTGTCGGTGGAGGTGGCGGTGGGTGGGGAGGTGATAGAGGGGTGCTGATTGGTAGTGAGAGGGGGGCGGGGAGGGACCAGGATGGCAGGGGCGGGGGCGGGGGCGGGAGCGGTGAGAAAGAGGAGGGGAAGAGGGCGTTTAGAATTGCCGTTGGTGGATGCGGGAGGGGCCCCGTGGGTATACCGGTTGCTTCGTCTTCGTATTCTTCGTATTCTTCAAAGTCGTCATTGTCGGAATCATCGTAATCTTCACTATCATAATCATAATCGTGCCCATCATACTCCTCAAATTCCCCCGTTTGAGACTCCGAGTTTCTATCTGCGCCGTTTCCACTATTGCCATGATGCCTCGGATTGTAATTCATGGAGGGGATCTGGCCAGAATCTGACATGTCCTCCGACTGGTGTCCTGATGCCTTTTCTATATTCGGATAAAGAGGACCTTGTTTGTTGGTTCCGTCCTTTCTTTTTTTAAAGACAAGACCGATCGTCAATTAAGCATCGATGGTAAATGGCAAATGGTAAATCAACCAGACAAATAAATAGCGAATAATATGATAATACCACCAGCCGAAACAATATTTTCAATACAATCAATATGAACAAGAAAACAATGCAAAATTTCTATACCTCCACAAACCCTATCCAGAACAACCCTAGTTATACTTTCCAACATACATATAGCCACTACCAAATTCTGATAACGCAAACACCCTCTTACTAATTTTTTTTTCTTTGTTTCCACACGCCAACTTTCCAATATTCTCTGTCCGTCTCAACTTGGCCTTTCCATCCACCTCGACAGCACAACGCATGAAGCCCCAGATTTCCTAATTAGGGAGGGTGATTTTGTTTAGGCTGAGTGTATGCAGGGACAATGTAGATATTTATACCAATACTTATTTATGACGTGTAACATTACAAGCAATAGACACGAGATCATCCAACATCACCAAGTACAAGAACTATCAAGACAGAAACCCCCACAGAAATGATCATGAAACGTCAATTAACGATGGCGTACCATCCTGAATTACACAACGACTATCTAAACAACACAAATCCAAATCCCCCCCTCAACCCCCTCCCCCTTCAATGCTCATTTTAGTAATCCCCAGTATACTGCTGATCATTCTGCCACCCTGTTGGCGACGGCTGCTGCGCAACATTCTCTTTACTATTCGCCCAGTATGCCATGCGCAACCGCCTCTCCTTCTCGAACTCGGCCCACCGCTTCATCGTGATCTGCGATGAGTCGAACTCACCCTCATGTTCATGCGAATCCTTGCTACCGTCAGACGTCTGGCGGGTTTCACCCCACGAGAAGTCGTCGAACTTCCAGAAAGCGTACGTGGGGAGGACAAAGTTCCAGATGGGGAGAGACACGAGGTAGATGAACATCCAGGCGACGTAGGACCAGGAGTGGGCAGTGATGATAATGAGGACACCAGGAAGACCCAAGACTAATGCAAGCAAGACCAGAGGGATAATCTGGACTGGTTGATGAATAATGGAAATAATGACTAAAAAAAATGAAAGAGTCAGTTATATAGCTACTTCACGACACAAACACCTTGCTTCGCTCCACCCGTAGCAAATTTGGACTTACCAACATAGAAAGTAAACGCAATGGCAGCAGGCAAAACCAGAGTACCCATCAGTTCAATAAACACAACAAACTGCATACTGAAGCAGAATGTACCGCAAAGATCACGGACTAGGATAAGTTCCATAAGGTTATGCACAGTCGAGTTGATCCAACGTCTTCTCTGCGACAGCAGCACCATAAACTCGTCCGGAACGGTAGTCTTGCAGACAGCTTGTGGTACAAACACTTGCTTACGCTTTGGGAACGTCCGGAGCATCAGAGTCGTCAGGTATCGATCTTCACCAAGTAACAACAGGTTCTTACGGTGAAGAGTGTCGATAACATTGTCCGAGTAGTGCTCGACGATGTCGGGGTTGGCGAGAATAGGCACCCAGTAGTTCTGAGAACCCTTGGGCGCTTTGATACGGTACATGCAGAAACAACCAGGCAAGCAAGTAACACCACCAAACACAGACTCAAAAGACTTGGCGAGGTGGTGGGAAATGAAGTACTCAAAGACTTGAATGGCAGAAACCCAGGACTGGCGCTTGTTGGCAATCTTCGTCTCACCACAGAGACCCATGATATCAGGATCTTTAACCATGGCAGAAACCATGTGCGTCAGAGAGTCAGGGAAAACCTTGGTATCAGCATCCACCATGAGCATAATCTCATAGTAATCCGGAGAAATGCCAGTCACACGCCACAAGCCGTTAAACATCTCATACTCGAGCTCAGTCATACGCTCATCAAACATGACCTTCTGTAGGAAAGACATGAGAATAATTTGCGAATCACGCTTACCACGGTTACCGGGCTTGGACTTGCCTTGTTCCGCAGAAGTACCACATTTGACAATAGTGACAACAGGGACACGCTGCTGCTTCTCGACGGGAATCGGCGAATCAGCACCGTAATCGTAGAAGCCACAGTAGACCTTGGCCATATTGTGGCGCTTCGAACCACTGGCCACGGCGACGTACGAGTACCCCTGCACCTCCTCGGGAGGAACAACAAAATCGCACATCATACCCAAGACGATCTCGGGGGTCGAGTACTTCTCGCCTTTACCCTTGATCTCACCATCACAAATAACGACAATGACCTTGTGGCTGTTGGGGTAATCTGTCGTAGCGACGGAGTCCAAAGTGGTGCGCAGACCATCATAACCTTCAGAGTAAGCGGTAATCAAGCACATAGTATGCGCTAGGGGGAAACCGAACGGCATGTAGTCAGCTGGAGGTTGCGGGACCACAGCATCGTGGATAAAACCAGCCGGGCCAGGTCCAGCAGTCGCACTGGAGCCGTTGCCATAAGCATCAGACTGCATAAAACTACTACGACTGTCATTACCACTAGCACCGCCGTAAAGGGAACCACGAGGAACCAAGGCACTACCACCTTGTGACGCCATCGTTGTCATGCGCTTTGGAGCTCCAGGAGTACGTTCGTTACCATACACAGCGGAGAAACGCGAAGTGGTAGGCAGGAAGGAGGTACGCTTGCTAACGCGATCCGAGCCACCTACGCTGCTATTGACGCCACCCGGAATGCGCGGCGCAGCACTATAAATGTCCTTGGACCAATCCTCAATCTGCTTCTGACGTTTCCGGGGATCAGATGTCTGGGATGTCTTGTCAGCGGCATAGTGGGGCGAAATAAACCACTGGAAGATGAGGGCCAGACAGAAACGCGAGACGACCACAGCCAGAATAAGCACCAACATGATGTACAGAACAACTTTGGCGGCGATACAGCCGACAGTCTCCGTATCAATGCTTCCAACCTTGATGATTTCCCCCATGCACTGAGCCAGGCGCTTGTCATCACCAGTTTGGAACATGCGAGTTACGTCACGGCCACGGACAGCCTGGTTGAGAGCAGTGCTGGTGTTACGCAACTCTCTAAAGGTATCCGGGTATTCCACCTGGGTATCATCAAACCAATTGAGCAGGTTCAGGTCCAGAACCTGACCAGAGTAAACAATTAGATTGCGAGAACTATTGTGCAGATCATCCCAAGTAAAATAGACTTCAGCATTGGGCTTAAGCTCCTTGTAGAACGTGTGACGAGCAGTGCCGGTGGTGTGGCAGGCCCATCCATTATAATAGGGGTAAGTGTAGTTGGGCTCCGAAGAGCCGTCCTGGTTGAAGGTCTGGCACGGGAAGTACCAACCCAGGTTCTTATCACTATCAGTGGGAATATCAGAGTCGGAGGTGCGAGTGATGATGTTCTTGCAACGCCCGTTGACATTCTGGAACAGGAAACTGCCGTCCTTACCTCCTTGTTTGTCTGGCAAGTCATACAGTACATTCGCGCCTTTGCCGGTAGAAGAAGCAGGAATGCCATCAGCAACGGGATGGGCCGAATTCACCAGGTTGTACGCAACACCGTGGAAAATCATGTACCCATTATCAACCTCATTGATACGGAGGCGCTCGGGCGGTTGACCACAAACAACTTGGTTGAAACCGAAAGTGAGGAAACCGACAATGGTCATGATGCAAAGAATGAGGGTAATAAGTCCCATCTTCTCCCTCCACGCCCGCTTCTGAGCCTTTTGTGGCATACCAAACCATCCTAATACAAAATTAGGAGCCCAGAACGTCACAATGTAACAGAAAGCCATCCACAAACTCAGAGGTTGCGTATCCTCCGGCTGGACCTTCTTGACTCTCTTCTTCACCGTTTTTGAATCCCTCTTGCTCCTTCTCTTCTCCATACGGGCATTGGCAATCTTCTTCTCATCACGGATGCGCTCATGATGGGGGGATGCGTCTGACATTCCATCATGATCGTGGGATCCAGAAATGTCAGTAGAAGCTTCGTCCTCGATGATGGGGTCATTGCCCGTTGTTGACGGCAAGACATCAACATTGCTGGCATTGGCAGCATGCTTGCGGTAGTGGTAGTTAGGATGATCGCGGGTGATGCGATTGCGCTCGGGGCGGATAAGACTCTTCTTGCGGCCGAGGCCTGTAGGGGCATTGGGATCGGTCATGATATTAGACGAAAGGTCGCTAGCTGTGGCTAAGGGCACATGTTCAAGGTTAATAGTCGGAGAGGCGATGGTATCTGAGAGGGCATAATTTGAATGCGCACGGTTGTGGTCATGACCTGAAGTCCCACGGCTGCGGCGGGTGTACATGTCGGGCGACTCATCATGAGGAGAACCTCCGGTGTAGTGGCTGTCGTACGACCGGCCGCCTCCTGGTCGTTCGGGAAGAGACATGGCAGCTCTTTGGTCCTATACACGAAGCGTAATGGAAGTTAGTTTCCAGGTGGTTGAACTTGGCGTGGTAAACCAGGTGTATGTAGCACGACAAAGAGACAACGAATAAAAGAAAGCAATACAGAGACAAGCACCACCAAGAGGACCAGCTGATGACGAATTGTCACAATGGCCTCGAATTGGTCCCAAACTTGCGAAAAGAACGAGCCGATCACAATGACATGTGATATGGGCTCACGCAAGCACCTACATTTCCAAAAAGACAACTCGACAGCACTTGTGTCTTGCTGCCAAAGAGACGCCACTATGGAAGCAAAGGGATGCTAAAGAAATGAGGGGCTTGTATCCCAAGCATCAGCGTGTGGATTGGAAGGGCTCCTAGTGGGAATTCTATGTAATGGTCGATGCAAGGGAGACCGGTTCATACAGAAACATTGGCAACAGATGCGGGCCAGACCTTCTGACAGACTACATAAAAGCATACGCGGTCGTGCGTGGTGGAGCAGCCGCGTAACTGGAATGCTTGGTTTGAATGAAAAGGGAGACAATGGAAGTAGGGAGGCAGAAACACGATTCGACAATCGTCCATAACATGACTATCGCTTCTCGACTAGTTGCGGTGCGGAAGATGCGGGGGGGAGGCTGATGTAGTACATGGCGCACTGGAGAAATCCTCGGTTTTTCCACTAGCACTGGTGGCAGTCGTGGCCGGCTGTGGCACGACAGAAGTATGTTGGATGGTGGTGAAATCAATGAGACATAGGAATGCAGAGATATGTGTGATTATCAAGATAAATTCCGGTCTTCTGCTTCAAAGGTAAGATGACCGGAATTTGAGCTATGCTACAAGGCCCGCAAGCTAAATAACAAGCCATGGCAAACGTCATCAAGATTGACTGGCTAGCACTGTGTTTGCATGCACATTGCGCATATGCTAATGTTTTGAAGAGGTTGTGGAGGAGATGCATATTCAAGTTAGACTGGTTTACTAACCCTTTGTCTAATAGATAATAGCCTGTCTCAACTTCAATGCTGGATTCAGACTGTGGACCACAAGTCTATTATCCAATGAAGTTGTGAAAATCCGTCGCGTTGAGTGCCGTATGAGTCGGATTTTGACGCAGGCACAGTTAAAAATGGTGTGGGAAAACAAGCGATACAGTCAAGCAACGAATTTATAGATGCGAATAATGATCATGTAAATGATTCAACACCAAATAAAACCAAAACAAAAGGCAACGAAGCCTCGACGACTGACTGTATTTGCTTGAGACAGTGAAGACGACGCAATAAGCAGCAGTCCTCAGCAGCAACAATAAACGGAGGAAAAAAGAATTGGCGAATTGACGACTATCAAGGCAAAAAAAAAATCAAGTTGGCGTCGAAAGAGACTCTAGAACACAGAAATCCCAAATGATCGCACAGAGCCAAGGCCGCCAGGCTCATTGATCTGAGCTAAGACCAGGCCTTTGTCCAAGTGCGGAGAGCGTTTGGTTGTGCGATCGCTGGGGGCCCGGGCAATGACAACCTGTGGACCGAAGCGTTGTAGGGCAGATTGTGTATGTTTAACAAATGCGAATGCAATGCTGCAGGCGCATATCGTATATAATTTCTTGACCGGCTGATGATGGCAGAGGCTTGTATTTTCTTTTGTGCGGCACAGCGTGGGTTTGATGAAGGGGGATAGTGTCTGTCTCAATGAATCAATGAATGATTGAATGAATGAATTAATGAATGAATAGGATGGAGAAAATCAGACAATCGGCCGCAGCAGCCGTATCGATGGAAGGATGATGGCGATTTCTCGTGTTGGTTTGAATATTCGCCGCCGAGCCGTCACATTCGTACAGAAACGAATTGTTTAAAATCTGAAATGCTCGTAATCCGTTCACTACAAATAGCCTGGTCTATTTAATGGTAGTTTCCACCAAAACAAGAAATCAACCTCATTTTACTAAATAGATTGGCAAGAACCCTCGGGTAAAATGGTGATGTAGAGTTCTACCGTCCCAGAGGAAGGAACCACCAATCCCAGGTACAAAAGCTGGCAGTAGCCGAAGAAAGTGAAGATGATTTCATGATCTAAGCACCACTGGTTTTATCCACTAGGATGGGTCGTTTTTCTTTTTTTATATACACAGTATTTTCTCTTGCATATGAGGATGGGTTGAAGGAGCAGATAGATGTGGTCAGGGATAGGGCTGCTGATGGACCGCATGATGTTTGGTGGTGGTGAAGAAGACAGAAGGTAAAAGGAATACTAGGTACATAACTTAACGAGGCTAGACTGAACTTACTCAGAGGCCACATGCACGTTAAGCGGGCTGCGGGTTGACCACGATCACCAAATTTTGCTGCACACAATGATTGACGCCCAATTCAAGTAATGAACAGCGTGAATAGCAATGGCTACTCTTTACCTGACGAGTTGCACGTTTGTAGCCCTTTTTTTTTCTGCAAGTCCACAGGGCGTCAATCGCAGCTGATACCGGCCACCGTTGGCCTGTCTTGCTACAATTAATGTTCTTGTTTCTCTGTACAGTAGGTGAGAGAACAGTTTGCCAAATGAAAGGCAGGCTGCCGAGAGTAGACAAATAATTTAATCAATGTGACGAGAACAAGTAATAAAGAATAACCAATTGACTTGGCAAACAATGCAGAGAAAAAAGAAAAATATATGTAAAATGCGCAGATTATAATGATCACGAAGAGAAGGAAAAGAGAGATTTACAGAACAATTTTTGTGGTTTGACGTGCGGAAAGTAAATAATGAGAACATGGGAAATTGAATTCTGCATCAAAGTAAACAAGGTGCGCCATCCACGATGTGACAGGCATTTCTCATAATATTCGAGATCGACTAACTCTTTGGAATCCCCGTTAAGCACAAGTTTTATCGATATTCCACCATACACTTCTTTGACTGCTCTGTTATTACATTGAGTTCATGTTTCCTCTTTTCTTGTGAGTTGTTGATATTTTTACCCCTTTTTTAGCTTAAAAAATGATGTCGCACGAGCCGTTTTTTCATGCTAGATCCACAGGAGTTATAATTAATTTAAGGTTAAAGAAATTTAGTAAATATCCACTATTCTTATAAAAAATGGGAACGACAAAGTCAGAGGTGGGGAAAATCTTCATATTTTTCTTTGGCGCTTTGAGAGGTCATCAAGGTAGGATTCCAGACGTCATTGAGGCCGGTGATGCGTGAGGAAGGAAGTTGGAAGGCTTTTGATTGAAGGAGACAAGAGAGCAGAATGTGTGTGGACTCGTATTGGAGAGGGTGGTGGAGTGAAGTCGTTGACCCGACAACGCAGTGCTGCCAGGTGACAAGTCTTTGACATCAACCTCATCGCCTCAAACCCCATCAAAAAAGGCTTGATATGACAACCATCACTGGAACAAACACCGATCTATGCCAATTTTGATTAGATCTATTGATCGTGTGCAACCCTCTCTACTACTCACTAACCCTACTCTGGACGATCTACAATATCACTCCCGAAACGAACACGTCCCCGTTCCCGTCATACAATTTATGTAAAGACCTCATTACAAATCGACCCCAAGTCCCTAGTATGTGAAGTATTCCGAGATATTCTGGCCTCTATGGGCCATAGATATACATGCAAGGTTCACACTTGATGCAAGACATCTTTCTTTTTGATCTGTCTGATGATGATTGTCCAGGACATGCTTCTAAGTGACGCCACAGGCTGAGACTAGTGGAGAGACCGGCATGATGTGGCGTCATGGAGGTTGGTTTTGAGAGACATTCAAAAGAATTGGCGCGGAGAGATTTGCAATATCTATTTAATACAGGAAAAAATATTTCACGGGTGATATGCCGATGATTCAAATTACTGTTGTAACATTCTACGGTCCTGTATGGAGGTTGGGAGCCGGGATCCCGGGAGAATCATAATGCGGATGCATGTAAACATATATGTACCTATATAGACACACATTGGGCAACGCAACTCCGCGTGCATATTGGATGAGGGTCTTGCATTCAAGGGGCCCTTGAAAGTCAAATGACGACATCCTCGGAAGAAATGGGCACATTGTGTATTTTAATGGGTTACGTTGGCCTCTATGGTGGATATAATGGATACAACTCACCATCGGCTATTGGCATAATGCCTCCATTGTAGTCCTGCGTCCGGAAATAAGATCCGACCAAGAATTCTTCTGCAAAAATCAAGAGTGTATCGTGTCATTCCACATTGATTTTCCACCGGCAGCACAGGATCTAGCCTAGGCGCGGTTGGCAATATATTCTCTGCCTTTTGTGTATCTCAATCCTCATATATACAAATAGTGGGACAGAATTAGGCGAGTTAAAATACACATTATCTTTATACACAAGAAAACAGGAGTTGAATATATCAAATCCGCACCTATATAGATACACTGGAATTGAGGGGGACCGAGCTGATATGTTAACGAGGCTTGGTGCATACAACAACAAAAATAAGCCTGTGACCGGTCCTCCAATATTAATGTCACTATACTGCATAGCCAACATCGTCGCGATTCATTAGCTAGATCGTGGAGTGGGAATGCAGATCAGTGAGTCCGTAACCCCATTACCCCATTTAAAGACCTATTTATTCAAAGACCCAGTCAAAGCTCTCTCTTCTCCACACGTGTTTAGTGTCCGCTCGTCCGTTCACTTCGCTTTAGAAACAAACAGGCTTTTCCCCGGACGGCTCCTTCACTCCCTCACTCGAAGAAGGAAAAAAAAAAATTCTCCAGTGATCATGATCACAACATAAAAAATTACCAGTTCCAATTAAACATAAAAATTGGTTCTAGGAACAGCATGGGGATGGCTTTTACAAAGCAAAGTCTTAGTGTCCTTTTAGCGCAATCGTTGACGTCAGGCTATGGGAAGGAATTTATGGCGCCCGATAATGCTGAGATTTTGAGCTTACAATTACCTGAAAAGATAAAAATCCTGATTCCTGAGGGCCCTGAAGAGACGGTGGACTGGTTGCAAGTTGCAATAGAAAGATGTCGCCCGACAAATTCATGACGTTGGTTTGTATAGAGGTGATGTACTTGGTTTAAAATAGAAATGCAGCTATCTCTATATATAGAAATTAATATCATGTACGGGGCTAGGTTAGCCTATGCTGGGAATGTCGGGAATGTTTCACGAAAAGGAAAAAAAAAAGTGTGATGTACATGACACGGAAGCGGGTAGTACGGAACAATGTTATTGCCACCCGTAAGAAGGATAAGGCTCGAATCCTGGATAAAGATTGATGGGCCACCAACTGGCTGGAGTGTCGGTAATATCAAAATCAGCGGAAGCCGGTGTAGCCCATGAACAAGATACATGGTGGAAGTTGGGTTGGTTGAGCCATAGGATGACGTTCTATGAACTATAGATCTTCCCGATGGAAATACGAGCAGCTAGTGACCGGTTAATCCATTTTCAACGGCAGGTTTTGATACGGTCAGCGGCGAAACTTGCTGCATCGGTGTTGATGGAGGCTTTTTGTCTGCAGGTCTTGTGATCAGGGATCCAAGAACCGTACCCGTACTGTCAAACAGGAAGAAAAAAGTTTGGGGTATGCATATAGGTCGTACTCGCCACCTATCTATCGCTGGGCCTTCTCCTACATCCTACAGGGTCAAATTTCCAAAGAAGGCTTGTTAACACGAATTCTCAACCGATAGTTAGTTCCCATACCGATGGTCTCCCTCGCCCCACATGAATATCCAAAATGAATATTTGGCTCGACATACCAGTGTTTGCGCTGCTATTGTGTTTAAAGGGCCAAGATTGCTTGTGTATACATCTTCATTGATCCCCTTTATAGTTTATAGACTGTTTCTTTCCATGCTTGTCCCTAGAGGTGCATTCTTGATCGACACAGGCCGGTGGACGCCCAGATATTGAGGTATATAGAACAGGTTTATGTCATAGTGCCATGAGCTTGTACAAGGTTGGAGATGGTTGGCACCAGTGGGTGAAGATAATCGGCATGCAAAAAAAAAAACTGCATCTCTGTCTGGATATGGCTCTATCTTGCTACACCATATATGAAGGGTTTTCTGAGGGATACATCTTCATTTTCTTCTGGGCATTCTGATTATCGTCAACGACGCCATTACAGAAAAACCTTGTTGGATCTGTGTCACCATCTACAATCTGCCTCCTTCCCATTTTGTCAATATACACGCTTCTTCCTCAAGTTTTGATTAAGATAGTTGCCATCATTGGCGCTAGATAACGAATTATCCGCTATTTCCTGAACAAGCTACAGGTTTAATTCATATATCCGAACTTCCACATTTGAAAGCGTTACGAGATTGAAGTACCGCCGGTAAATACTTGGCGGGCGTTTTATCACATAACTAACCAGGACTATCATCACATATCTGGCTCAAGCCAAGACCCTTATACATCCTTTGTCTTATTGTTTTTTTCTCCTTTCCTTTCTGGGACACCTATATACCAGAACAACGAGTGCCTGCACAGAGATTCGTGAAGATGACGAGACAGCCCACAGTGTCACCCAATGCTGTTGATGTCTGCATCGGTGTCGGAGACAACGGAACCAGCAACAATTCCGATCCGACCAGCAAACCCACGAGACCCCCTACACAGACACCGGTGTCAAAGCTTCAGACTTTACAGCCAATCCACGCACCACGCCAGCGAACACCCCGGTTTCTGATGCATACGCCGCCCGACCTCCACATCCATCTCCAGCACCACCACCCATGCCCCCCTTCTGACAATTACTCACACCCAACACAACAGGCCACACCACATCCCCCACCATCACCTCCACAGGTGCATCCACTTTCTTCCTCTGCGTCTCTGCCATTGCAGACTACAGGCTTGGCTTCATGGCTGTCGCCGGAAAGTGGTGTGGACAAGGAAATACAAAGTCAGATTCATGGCTCAAGTGATTATGAGAGTAGTCGCACTGGCCAGGGTCGAAGCAGTGAGTCTAGCGCCGCCGCTACTACTCCGGCAATGACGACAATGACGACTCCCGCTATTGTTAATAGTGGGGAGGATAATCGAAAATCTTCGCTTTTTATGCCGCGCATCACACAATTTACTCACAGGATTCGCCGGTGGCACCAATCTAGAGATTCCAGAGGAAGCACCAGTAGTGCCACTGGGCCAGACCCTGTGTTCAGAATAGAAACCCCCGATAGCTTGCCCAAGTCACAGGGGCCTTTGCATGCCAATTTTAGAGCTTCCAGAAGTTGCACTCCCCAACCGTCGCCTCCTGGAGCATCGTCGTTGGCCGCAGTAGCGGCTGCTGTCCGCCAGCAGTGTTCTTTGTCGTCATCAATTTCAGCGCCTTTGCTGTATAGTTCACTGTCTAGAGAGGCGTCTTCAGTGCCTTCAGTGCCTTCAGGGCATCAACCAGGGGACCCAGAGGTGTTAGTTGGCCGGCGCAGGGCAGGGCCAATCCTGCGAGATGCCTCGAGAAGCCCTATTCGCGTTAATGTGAGCGAGACTAACCCGCCATTCATGCAGCCCTCCAATGCCCAAGTTGAGATAGCTTCGCCGCAGGAGTGGTTTTCTTTGCCTTCTACACCGGCACCATACTCGAATAGCCACGGCCGTTCTCTGTCCGTGGATGCAACTTGTCACCCTCCGCCGTCGTCGTCTGCTTTGGCACTGCCTACTTGTATTGGAGTCTTGCCTGATTCTTGCTCTGCTGCCACTTACTCCTGCTCTCAATCTTATCCCTTCCCATCTAGTGCTGCTTTTGCTGGACCCTCGTTATTACATCGTCCTGTCCCTTCATCGTCACATTCTTCTTCCTCTTCTCTCTCACCGTATTCACCCTCATTTTCGCCTATAACCTCTACCGTTACGACGCAGACTGAGTCTTCTACTGCACCACAACCATCTAGTGAAGCATCATCTTCTGTGGAGTTTTTGTCATCTACGTCTGCCTCAAAACCTTTGTTGCCTTTGTCTACGTCAGCCTCTACTGCGATTATACCTATAATTACGACCGCACCTTCGTTCCCCAGTAGTACCAGGCCTGCATCTTCGATTGTAGCAAAGTCCTCTTGTACCCACGAGCCCTCGAATCCTGTAATCCCATCGCTATCATTGCTGCCGCCGCCGCCGCCGCCGCCGCCAGAGATTTCTGTGTCCTCACCAATCGCAGAGTCCTTTTATATACCGATTTCTACGACCAGCCCACACCTGCTTGCTGCATTCTGGCCAAGCCAGCAGGATACTTCACCCTCACATTCCGAACTGTACAACAACTGGATAACGTCGAGGCCACAATTACGAGGATCTCCTACTCCTGCTTTGACCCATCATCAACTCCGCAGCGTATCAGCAGATCCGCTCGCACACCATCGCTACCGTTATCAGTCCCCACTATATACCTTGTCCATAGCCGCAGAAACCACGAGGCAAATGCAAGCGCAAGTTCAACAACAACAACAACCCACAGCAATTGGTGGCCCCACAGCTGCCGGTGCCGGCTCCGGACCTCTGCACAGCCAAGTTTCCAACGTCAAGTCTACCGAGTCGTCTGCCACCAGCGCCAGTTCAATTTCTGGTGGCCCCAACGATGAGACGGCCGAGGGCTCCATCAATGGCTCGTCCGCCAGTTCCCATGAAGCCGAACCCGAGCCGGTTGCTGGCTTCTCTTACCACCACAACCCGTACCCCTATAGAGGTGGCTCCGTTCCGCCACTAGATCAAGATGTGCGCGGTTCTTCAACACCAAATCTGGTGGCTGATGGCACTGCCATCCGGAGACACTTGACCCCCAGCATGCAGCAGCATTCTTCCATGATGCGGTCTGCGTCTACCTACTCTCTTGCTTCTGAATACCGTGGCCGATCTTCCGGGACGGGTGGTGCCGCTTCACCACACGTGCGCAATGCTTCTGTTTCGTCGCGCCGGTCTCCTGATGTAGGACCACAAAGTTACATTGAAATGCTCAACACCCCGTATCCGCAACCTGCTCCGGCGCCAATTTCATTTGACAACTCACATCTCAAGCACTCGGTTGGTACCAATGCCTCACTATTGGGTGCAGAGAAAACGCTAGAAATGTACCGCAGCAATGTCAAGAAGACCAATGACCCGTCAATCCAGTACTCGTTTGCAGTGTTCCTGATCTCTTCGGCACAAGAGCAGGTCATGACCATGAGTGAAGCCGGCAGTGGTGACCCAACCATGACGAGCAAGGATGGCAAGACATCGGCCCATGATCTCATCCGTGAGGCCAAGAGCATTTTGCAAAAGCTCTCAAGTTCCGGGTACCCCTTTGCGCAATATTACCTGGCTGATGGCTATGCTTCGGGCCTCTTTAGTAAGGGTAAGGAGGACTACAGCCAGGCATTTCCATTGTTTGCAATGGCAGCCAAGCACGGTCACGCCGAAAGTGCATACCGCGCCGCCCTCTGCTATGAACATGGTTGGGGTACTCGGAAGGACCCCGTGAAGGCACTCAATTTTCTGCGTGTTGCCGCCACAAAGAAGCATCCCGGCGCTATGACCCGCTTGGGCGTTTCTTGTCTGTCGGGTGATCTTGGTGAGCGCAAGTATCGTGAAGGCATCAAGTGGTTGAAACTAGCTGCGGAGTCGGCCGATGCTATTTACCCGGCGGCTCCCTACATTCTCGGCTGCTTGTATGAGACTGGCGATGGCGAGGACATTTTCCAGGATCCTGGCTATGCTGCGGAACTGTTTACTCAGGCTGCTGATCTTGGCCATGCCGAGGCCAACTTCCGTATGGGCGACGCTTATGAGCATGGCAAGCTCAACTGTCCCAAGAACCCTGCGCTTAGTGTTCACTTTTACACTGGTGCTGCGGAGAAGGGGAATCCGGCCGCCATGATGGGTTTATGTGCATGGTATATTGTTGGCGCGGATCCCATCTTGGAGAAGGATGAAGAAGAGGCGTATGAGTGGGCAAAGAGAGCCGCTGATATGGGTAAAAATTTCCTCCTTTCTGTTTTTATATGTTTAACCTGTTGTGAAGCATGACACTAACTCGAACTCAAACATTATAGGTTACACCAAGGCACAATATGCCGTTGGTTACTTTACAGAGATGGGCATTGGTTGCCACCGTGACATTCTCGAAGCCAACCTGTGGTATGTCAAAGCAGCAGAAAAGGGTGACGAGCGGGCGAAGGTCCGTATTGCCGTGATTGACGCGGCTATTCGTGGCGGGAAGCCGTCAGATGTAAGCTCGGTACGAGGAACCAGCTCAAGTGGAGCCAAGGTGAAGAAGGGCGGCATGCCGGGGAAGAAAGATGGAGAATGTGTGGTGATGTGAGAAATCGAGGCACTGCCTGGAACACGGGTATTGCGGTGGACATGACAAAAAGGTAAAAAGTGTTTTGATGCTTGTGTTTGCGTATTTAGCAAGACAGGTCGAGCTGATCTGGACAAGATGTTGTGCCACGGAGAATTGGGAATTATGGGTGGGGCTGTTCATTATTTGCATGGCCATGGTATATTTGATTGGCTTTATGTTTTGGTTTCATGGTTTCTGTCTTGGTGTTGGTGTCTTATTTTTGTGATGGCATAATGAGGTAAACATATTCTACATATAAAGATTTCTCTTGTATTCATTGTTGTTATTGTTTAATTTGGTATTGGTGTCTTTGAAAACATAATAGAAGATGTCTTGTTGTTAAATTTGCTATGTAGTCTCATTTCATTGTGTATGACTCAATGACATTGTTCAATTGACCTGCAATTCTCCACCGTCACGAATTTCAAATACTAACGCCACAGCGCCACGCATCATGCTTGGCGCGTCCAGACGGGCGGGTGGAAGCGGTTGCGTAACGTTGCGATTTTGTCATTTTGAGAAGGGACGATGATTTAAGTTTGTGTGTGTTGTGGAGTATTTTAATCATTGACGTAAGTGATTTCTTAGATTATTGCTGAAGCTATTTTTTGCCAAACAGAAATTGCTTTTTTTTTTTTGGAAGGAAAGGTGAGGGAAGAAGAATAAGAGAAAAAAAAAGCCAGATTGCATTGAGGGAGCTTGGACCGTGTTTGAGTTTGTAGGTTTTTGAACTTGATTTTGAAGATTGTTATTTCGTTTGGGCGAATCAATTTATTTTGAATAAGAAAAGGAAAATTTTTAAAAAACCAAAAGACCAGAAGTGCAAAGTAAACCAAATCAAGATGACATATCAAGATCCAGTTGAGCCCTTTGCCTCATTCTCTCTCACCCATGTCTACTACGTAAGTCTCTGTTTCCTTTATAGATCACTCTTCCCACTAACTCCTCTTACCCTCTAGACCCCCTCCGACCCCCTCTCCCACCTCTCCGCCCTCCTCGCCCTAATCCCCCACGCCCTAATCGTCTCCTATACCACCCTTATCCTCGCCACCCGCGAAGCCGAACTCCTCCTCCTCCTCGCCGGCCAACTCTCCTGCGAAGCTACAAACTACATTCTCAAACGCATCATAAAGCAAGAGCGCCCCGATGGCCGCCTCGGCGACGGCTACGGTATGCCGTCTAGCCATGCGCAGTTTATGGGGTTCTGGAGTGTCAGTGTCTTATTATTTCTGTGGTGGAGGCACCAGGCGGCTGTGAGTGGGCGCTCGAGAAGGATCAGAGACGGAGACGTGGATGCGGACACCCCGGTGTTTTTGCGGTCGGCGAATAGGACGATCCCAGTCGGCGAGCGAGTGGCGGGGTCGCTGGGGGTGATCGTTTTGTCTTTGGCCGTAGCGGCGTCGCGGGTGTATTTGGGCTATCATTCGGTGGAGCAGGTGGCGGTGGGGTTTTCGACGGGGGTTGTTTTGGCGGTGGGGTGGTTTGTGGGGACGGGGTGGGCGCGGAGGGTGGGGTTTGTGGGGTGGGCGGTACAAGCGAGGATGGCGAGGTGGTTGAGGGTGAGGGATTTGCTAGTGGAGGAGGAGACGGGAGCGAGGGGGTGGGAGGTTTGGGAGAAAAGGGTGGCGAAAATGGAGGGGAAGAAGGGGGAGTGAGTGGTTGGGAGGAGGGGAAGATTAGTGATGACGGGGCGTTGGTGCTTTTTTGCGGATTTATACACGCACATATATATACACGTTTACACAAACACGTTCATTCGATCAGTGTACCAACATGATTTTGAGTGTTATACATAGGAAAAGTATATGGAGAGGATATCTTAAACTAAACAAGTGAAAAATATAAATATACATCTTAAAGTAAGGTTCAAACAAACCCTATAAACAAAACAAAATCATCAATTTCTCAAATCAAACACACAAACACACTCTAAATCGCATCATTTCCTCTCACTCATCATCTCAATCTCAATACTCTTCGACCGTCTCCGTGTCTCCATTTTCCCTGGCTCATAAACCGCCGCATTCAACATCGTCAACTTTAACGGCTCCACCTTGGCACTCGTCTGACTCGCCGGACTACTGGGGCTTGCCAATCCAATCGGAATTGGCTGCAACTCGTCAATACTAAACGATGGGATCCCCGAGAATCCCGAGAACCCGGTGACGCCTGACAGGCTGCTGAAGTAGAGGGATGAGTAGTCGTCGGAGCGGGAGGATTCAGCGGGGGAAGTCGGGGACTGGGAGGACTCGGCGGAGATGGTTGAGGGGGGCGCCAGGTAGATGGTGCTGTTGTTGTTGTTGACGAGGGGAGAGGGCTTTTTAGTGAGGTTGGTGGGGACGAAGGCTTTGGTTTGGAGTTGGAGGCCTTGGGTAGCGTTCTCGTATGAGATAGAGTAGACCTTGTTTTGATCCTTGAAGTAGGTTGAGTTCAACCGAACGTCGTCGGCGTTAGAGAGCCGGAGGCCGATTTGCACTGTGGCTGAAGAACCTAGGGAGCCTAGGGAGGAATTCCGTGTGTGTCGGGGTTTCCCGGTAGTGTTTCCGTACGGAGGGGGGGCAAGGAGGGCAATAGAGCTATTCCGAGATGTCGACGGGGCTAGTTGGATGGGGATGGACATGGTTAATGGAACATCCTTTGACATTGAGACAGCTCCAGAGTTCCGGGATAGCGATGATGACGAGGCCGTCGAGGAGTACGTGGTCGACGGCAGCCCTTCATAGGTGGTTGTGGGAAGACCAGTGTTCTTAGGAGTCGTGGAGGTCCCGTAGGTGGTGGTCGGGAGCAGCGAGGTATTTTCACGCGGGCTAGAGGCAGGCGAGGCGGTGCTGGTGGGTGAGTAGGACTTCATTGGGGGCGACATGCGGGCGGGTTCCGGCTCCTGGGGGAGATTAGACATGACGTAGATGGTGTTGGAGCGCAGAGGATCAAATGTCTGTCTCGCGGTCATGGGAATGTCAGTTTGGTCCAGTAAGTAATCCGTTGACGAGGATGTCTTCAGCCCGGCAGTCGGTGGGGGCTTGGAAATCTTGCTATACGCATATCCCTTCTCATCGTCTCCGGCTTTGGCTCTGACTGTGGCGCCGGTATTGGTAATAGGGATGGAATCATCGGTGTCGTTGGTGTGCACGCGGATGTGTCTCTTGAATGAATCATGCTTCTCGGGAGAGTACTTAATATCCGAGGGGCTCGGGATGGTGGCGGGCGGGATCTTGGAGATGATGCGGGAGCGGAGATAGAGGTGGAGGAGGCCATTGATAATGCCAGAGATGTTGGAAACGATAGAGGAAAGGAGGGAGAGCTGGAGAGCGGTGCTGTTGAAGAAACGAGCGCCCTGGACTCCAATAGAGAAGAAGAAAGGGAGGTACAGGAACTGAAAGTCTGTCAGTTAGTCACGGATTGGTGTGTTGGATTTATTATTAGAAATATTGACTTACGTTGGACAGCATGGCGACAACAGTGTAGTACACCATCGTCTTGGCTGTCATCTTCTCCTCCTCATCGCCCATATTCTTGCCTTCGATAGTCCGCAACTTCCAAAACATAAGCACAGCTGCCATCATTAAGCTGATGGTGACCACCAGTGTGATGATGAAGCAGGCTAGGCTCCAGCGCAAAACGAACCAGTATAGAGAAGCGAAACAGAAGTTGGGCGGACGCACGAAGAGGGCAACGAGGTAGAGGACGAAGAGGAGGAAGACGGTGATACTGAGGCAAATTGGGATGTTCCATTTGGTGCGGCGGGGGAAGGGGGTGGGCAAGAAGGAAAGATAGGCGGTGTTAAGGGCGAAGATTGACTGGAGGAAGGGGACGATGAATATGGCTATAAAGGATGGTTAGTTTATGTGGTCCTATGTTTGTCATGACAGTAATAATGCTTATAAGTGGCAATACATGATGGGAAGGCTATGCTACTACTTACCAGGAAACATCATCTGCGAAGTCACCGTACACCCCAACACCGAGATCCCGCGCAACCCCAAACTCTGTGCCCCCACAAAAACCGCACTCTGCACTAATACGCCCGCCGAAATAACCAAGGGAAACATCTCCATTAAGCTCACAAACTGAAACCCGTGTCTTCCAAAATGCAAATGCCGGTTGCCCCTCCGCGTGCGCACCCACGAGTCCAACAAGATGCCGACGGCCGTCGTGGCTGCGGCCACCATGTTGAAGATGGCAAGGATCATGATGGAGGAGCGCGAGGAGCGGGCAGCGGAGAAGACAAAAGAGTTAAAAGTGGCGACAGAGTAGGAGGAGGAATTGAAGGAGAAGGAGGAGGTGGAGGAGGAGGAGGAGACGGTGGCGTTGGTGATAGCGCGGGCCCAGACGTCATGGCCGGGGATATCGTATACGGACATTTTAGGCGGTATATCGGTGTGATAATTGACGGGAGGCGAAGAAAGAAAAACACAAAAAAAATAAAGGGCCTGCTCACGGAGCGGCGGTAACTTGTAATAGTATATGCAGTCGATAGAAAGACTCGGTCAGGACTAGGTGATACCGGAAAGGATTACTTTTCTTTTGTACGGCGCCCGTCGTACAATGCCGAACAACTCAATCAACGGGGAAAAGACTGTATCTGCGACGTATCTGTTGAAGCTCCTCGACAATTACACTTTCTAACTCTCGAATTAGATAACGAATACAAGAAAAAAAATAAAATATGGTAAAAAAAACAATAAGAACAAAAAAGGTATATCGAAACGAACGATGGCGGTGGAATGGGCCGTGGATGATGCCAGATCTCTCACGTCAGGTCCACACCGAGACCATCGGGATGGAGAATTATAGACGGAGCGGGTACTAAAAAGAAGGGTCAAGAGGACGGGAACCGGTGGGTTGTGCTCAGGCGGTGGGGAAAGGGAAAAAGAAAAAGAGAAGAAAAGAAAGGTGCCCAGAGGTCGGAGACCAAAGGGAAGTTATCGGATGTCGTCAAGACAATGGCGATTGTGCAGAGGGCAGAAAGGAGGGAAGTAAAGGAAGAAAAAGAAAAAAAAGAAATAAGGAATCAAGTGTCAGTCAGCCAGTGAGTGAGTGAGCACATGGTGGTGTTTGGGTTAGAGCAGGTGCACGGGCGCCAGTGGCCGAGTGAGGGTTTGGAAGGGAGGAGAGAACGAGGAGGAGGCGGCGGCATGAAGAGGGACATCGAAACAGAGGATGGTTTGTCAATAGTGACTGACATTTGACTTGAGCCTTGGAACACGGGCCTCGGTGGATGTGTTGCATATCAGTTCTTCACAAAAGGCATAAAATCTGCAAACTCAAACATAGCTTTGTATAGTATAACCATAGACTCTTCTTCCAAGTTCCATCTTGCGCTGCTTCGAATCGTCAGCTGAAATATCTTCACACAACCAAATTTATTGACTGTGTACAGCAACTCCCACATCTATCTCAGAGAATCCCTGTCCACCTCTAACAAGTTTATTTACCAATGCACCGAAACCAATGATTTAGCAAGCATCAGAGTTTTTATATACTACCGTCAAAGGAATTCCCCGAAGCTTGTATAAAATCTAAATATGTACTTTTCAAGGTTAACTCTTGTTATATCAAAGGCCATTGTCAAGTTGTTAAGTGATGCATAATGTCCGAAATGTGGATGGATGACTAAGCTTTTAACAAAGGGAAAGATCCAAACTCGGCAGCTGCAGGATTATACAGGATCAAGTTACACCGTCTCCGATTAACAAACCAAACCAATCAGCATCCACTCACTCTACTTGCTATCCATATATCTCGATATCAAAAGAGTTCCCAGCTTGCCCCCTCTCTCCCCCACTCAAACAGTCGACAATCGATAGGATCGCCCTCGCCATAGCCCGCTCGTTTGTCCCCTCATCACCACATTTTTAGATCATTCACCACCTGTCTACAGATACATATATACCTCATCTCTTACCTTTTCCTCTTTGTCTCCCCTCCCGTTTCACCCACCCATCCTAACCCTTGCCCTCTACGAAGATCAAACATTGCCAGACCCCCGGATACCCTCAACCAGGGAGTCCGTGAGGTGGTACTCGACAGGGGTTTCCAAACAAGAACGAGAGATGCCTGTCTGTCTCTCTCTGTGTGGAAATATTCCAAAATCTGTTGTTAGATTTCTTCCAAGGTTAACGTTCTGTAAAGAGAAAAAAAGGATAGGATTTACGATAGGCAAACACCAGGGCCAATGTGCAGAGACAGACAATGGCGAAGTTTGGTTCGGATGGTCTAGCCCGTGGATTTTATTGAGTTTAGAGTGTGTTACTATGCTATGGGCAAGGGCCCATCGGGAGATTAGTATGTTTCTATGAGAGCTGAGATGTATCGTGAATGTCGTGCTTGTCGATAAGTGGGATTTGCGGCTCTGCTAGATTGGTGGGATTGCTCTGAGTTAATGCACAAATATAAATTATCTTTACACTTGATATTTTGTTAGACGCATGGTCACCAGTAGGGTTATAACAACCCTAAGAATAGACCCATTCCCAACACAGACATCTCTCATGCTAAGCATACCAAAATAAAACAATGCTTAATCGATAAACTACTCTTTTCTTCTAAGAGCATTCTATGTTTACTCCATAGCACCCCAAAATGACAACTGCGCTCAACGCCGATTACTCTGAAATGAGTATCTCGGTGTCATTGATGATCGTCGAGTCCCCCGCAATGATGCGTGAATCTGGATACGGAAAACTGAGTAAAGGGACCACCAAATGGCCTAGACATATGAAGTATGATTATAAATTCTATTAAACATGTACAGACAATTTTCCTATATCTTCGTTTAACTTACATGCTCAAACAATGACAACATCAGAGTCGCACATCTGACATCACACGCAGGACTCGAATATCTTGATAGTATCTAACGGGGAACTTGGATTTTACGGTCGAAAAGAATTTGAAGCCGCAGCCTCTCGATACAATTCTGTCCGTGCTTCGTAAAAAGTCGAATGCACTCGCGCAACTCACACTATATATTATTAGTGGCTGAACATCACCGAAGTCCACATCTATCCTATATTCATTAGTTAAATAAACTCTTTGAAGTCTTCATACATTATGATACGGAGATTTTTGTGGCAAAGTAGACAATCAGCCATAGTGATGATTGAAGAACTTTCATCCCACAAGTTGCATAGATTCATGACTGAAAAGGCGCGCATAGCATACGTACCCGCCCAGCCCATTGGTTGTTATTGACGTTGCATCAGTCGACCCAAGTGGCTGACGGACGATCGTTGCAATGAGGAATCTATGAATCGCCCAAGAGAATAGAATCTCCCTCTTGGCCCACACACAACCAGCGAACGAAAGTCGGTCACCGGAATCCCCAAAAAGGACGACCTCGATCGCCGCGAACTGAATGAAGATTCTCATCTTTCTGCTGAGCTGCTATCAATTGAGTTCAGTGCCAACATAGTTTCCAGCCTCTGGAACAAATCTTGTCTTGCATCTATCAGAGACGAAAAGGCTTTGTTGAACTGTTCATTCCTTTCGCTTAGGCTATTGGGTTGTTTGGGCTTGCCCTCCGACCTTGAACATTGCGGTGGTACACACGTGGGTTGCGAGCGTCGCACAGGAGAGATTGTCCACCGAGGAGGGGGTATGAAGGTCTTTGCCCTCGGTAACCGTGAGAAGGGCCGGCCACAAACTTAAAAGGGGGGACTCCTAGTTTCCTGAACAAATAATTTCTGCCAAAACGAATGGTGGAGTTTGGTATCGAAGGAATTCTCATCCCAATAATCGACGTGAACTCGATACCTGCAGGCATATCGAAACTGCTGAGTATTCTCACTCGAGATATCCGGCTGAGTTCATTAAAACGGACTATAAAATAGTCTGACTCAGTAGTGGATTCAAGGAAACGTGATGTATGCGGTGGGTGAGTTGAACCAGCGTTATTGGCCTGGAGCCCTTCGCCGAGTTCGGATAGGGTTGAAAGGGGATCTGAATGTCTTGTAATTGTTTTCATAGTTCCTTTCACGTTCCAAACACGACTTGGGTTTGCAGAGTTGGGTTGAATGGTATCCATAGTGATGTCTTCAAATATATGTCGTGATCGAAGGGTATCGTAAAAGGGCAGATTAAATGATGAAGCAACAAACAGATGAGACTACGACTCTTAAGTCTAGAAATCGTTTTGAGTAGAGATAGACCTGCTGAATTGAACTTGACAAGATTGTAGTTGCGATGATGTGATGGGTCGATGACGAAGCATTGATGATAGATGAAGAGAGTTCACAGCAACTGAAACACGAAGCAGAAGTCATGTTGCGGTCGGCATAATGAAAAGTCACATTAGGAAGGTATTCAACAGCTACTTTTGCGGCAGTTGCCATAGCCTATATAATTTATATGAAGAGCACGATCTTGTGTAAACTAATCAAGTGATGTTCTGGACTAGCTATACGAAGAAGATTGAAATGTAGTTGCCAAGACTGGAGCTATTCTTGAACTACTGTGGTCATGTTGTATAACTAGTAGAAAGAAACATGTTCTGACCCCAAGATATACCGAAGCTTCATTCACATGATTTGACATTCGTTTCTGGTGAGATGGTTGAACTTCGGGAATTGGATCCACAATTAAGAGTATAAATATAACTACAAATTTCCCCATTGGGATTTTGTGAGTTGATGAGCAGGGGGCTCTTATATTTGTGGGGCTGTGACACGAAGTTTGTTCGACATGGGTCTAACGACATATTTTGGTTTTGTGAGTATATTTGATATCCTGCAGCATTAATTGGTGGGAATGGGTTAGGTGGAGTGCTTAGAATTAATGCCCTTTACCTTTAATGAAGAAGCACCTGTTCTTCAACATGACAGGTACATTGAAACAAAAGTGTTTGTTGTCCACGGTGAGATACACTGAGGAATACACTTTCCTGGCCAAGCTGAACATCTTGGTCAACTTAAATATACCTACAAATCGGCTGCAGATATTCCAAAATTGTCGAATTCAGAATATCACATCATTTAGGGTGAATCATTAGGTTATGATTCTCTGATATCTAAACTATGTATGCAGACTCCCAACAAAATAATGCAGCTTTCATTTTTAGAATACCCCAAAATCACTTATGTGTTTGGCTTGATTTTGATTCATATACAATACTCCAGGCAAACAATGTGGGAAAGAATCGAGTTATTGTATGGAAAGGATCCCACAACAATATCTTGTTCAGCAATTAAATTATGTCAGTGTGCCAAATATCCAATCGTCTTATACCAATGGCGCTAGTAATGGTAAGTAATAGTACTAGACTTTGTGGTATTTGGATTGTTTACATTTAAGGGTCCTTTTATAAAAAAAACACAAGGGTTTGTGAGAGTTGGGTGTCAATGATCAAGAATTTAATATTTGTTGATTTAAGCGGACATAATCTTTGGCCCTTTGTAAAGTGGTATTAGATAAAAGAAGCGACGTCCCAAGTAACCAGAAATTTAACCTTTTCGGTGACCATAAAATGATATAGGAGTAATCTAATGACGAGTGGGAGCGACATTAGTCAAAGTTCCCAGCCTCCGGTAACTCGTGATGAGGTGATATGTTAAAACGTCACTTGAGGCTAAAGTCAATGATTTCAGGATAGCCTCATAACTGTTGCCGTACCACGAATTAATTTTTACTTATGCCTTTCTAACTATATAAAGGATTTATGATTATTCAGGGATTATTTCACTAGTCTAAACATACAACATCTAAACGACCAGAAACTATGAGGATCGACTCTCGGAAGAGAGTGTCGTAACAAGACAGTTAGTAGGAGGAAAACGTTTGGTGGATCAAATGTGCAAAGTTTCAGTCCGCAATGCCAACTTGATCAAGACGTCATCAAGCACCTTTCTGATTGCATCAAATTGTTGTTAAAAGAGTCACCCCAGATATAAAGCACTTCACCCAAAAGGCCTCCAAACGTGACTGAATCACGAGAACGAACATCAACATGAAAACAAGTTCAAGTTCGAAAACGAAGTCTCTGTCCACTCGGCGCAACGGGCATCTCACAAACCTCAAACTTTATCTTCCCTACAACCTCATTTCCCAGGTTACATAGTTAATCTGAATCGGGTAATTCGTCGTCCCCTCCCGCATTTAAACAGAGGCAGGTGAACCAAGTTTCGTATTGCTGATGCAATTAATACCGAGCTGAAGGTGGGATCCGAAGGTTTGGAACATCAAGTCAGATGATGGGCGAAGTTAACAGACGAAACCACGCATGACAATGAAGATGCGAGAATCATCGACGCGTTTGCATGTAAGGCCGGTTGGAAAGTTGTTGAACTTGTACAACTACATTAAGTACCAAAATGATAAATTTAGCTAAAATTAGGGTTGTTGAGGTTGAAAGTTAATATATATTAGTATCAATTGCTGTGCTGGTACTGTGCAATTACGGTTTATATTGAATTGATGTAGCGGTTAATTTTAGGGTTGGAAAAGGGTTTTACTTTTTTGGGGTAAAAGTGGAACTAATGACGACTCGGTGACCTATATGACGTTACTACGACGCTGAATGTGGTAAGAACATGGGGCTGTGGCTTATGAAGGGCAAATTATATGTGAGTTGTATCTACGGTAATCCTCAAATTTCTTTTTAGTTTTATCCTTCTAGTTCTTCACCATCTTTGGACGGGATTAGCATAATGATATGTAAAGGTCTCTAGACCAAACCTTAATAATCACAACCCTATATGTCATACACACCGCATAATGAATTGTCTCATTTTTTAAATTTATTTTAATAAAAGTGACCTAGAGATGGAGTGTTTTTTGAAAGCCTGTTATGGAAATGGTTGCCATTGACACGATGTAGATGTTTTTGTTGACGTTGGACCAATCAGTGCTCACTTTAATGCTGTTAGTAGCTAGATTAAGTCGATATACCGGATAATGTGTATGCAATTCAACAACATTTACAATGATATGGTGGTGTCTGAAATTCTAGAATTTTGGCTCTAGAAGTGTTTAAGTTGTATATGGTAAACTGGATCTGAGTATACATGCAATATGTGTTATGCCGCCTCGGTTTTATCACTCTCTTTCACCATCACGTGTATGCTAGAAATCTCCAAGCAGCAAATGTAAACGTATCTCAGACCAAATGGCCCCTGCATCCCATCTTGCTTAGCTAAACTTGGTCCAAAATCAAACCCTCCCAACCTTGGCAATGGAGGTTAACCCGTCACGGTTGCTCTCGCCAAGCTAGGGAGGTAATTGATCTATTTTAACCGATCACTGCACATGACCTGCTTTCAACCCTCGGCGTGTATGGGTATAAAAGCTTTACGGCATTTGGACCCTCCGATCGCACGTAAAAATTGCGCGAGATGAGTGCTTATGACGTAAGTGGGGTTGTCTACAATGTGGATACCTTCACAGGCCAACCACACGAACATGATGAATGGGCACCTGTTGATGTCTAAAACGAATATAAATAGTCCAGAGTTCCCGGTCTTCAAGTTTAGTTTTCTTTTCCTATTATCGTCTCACACACAACTTTCTAATTGACTATCACTACATCAAACTTTATCAAATCAACTTAATACTTCAATCTTTTAAAATGGACTCCCTCAAGAACGCCGTCAACTACGTCGCCGAGACTGCCCAGGGCGCCGCCTCTGGCGCCAACAAGGAAACCAACAAGAACATTGCCAAGAATGATCAGAATACCATTAGCACTCGGTATATTTCTCCCCATTTACCTCCACCAAGTGATGTCTTGGGCTATAATACTAACTAGTCTCGTCTTCACAGCCTCGATGCCGCCAAGGACGCCGTCTCCAATAAGGTCGATGAGTCTACCCATAATGGCAAGGCTGAAGCCTACAAGCACAACCCTTAAGCTGTTGATACCCGCACCAAAGGCTTCCGTGATCGTGTAACAAGATCATCGCAAGTCGGGCCCAGTATTCAGCACGGGACGATTCTGTTGCACCTTGTGATCCCATAATTATCGTTTTAATAGTACCATTTTCCTGTGGCAGTATAGTCAATTATTGAATAGTGGATTTGTGAATGTAAACTGTGATAACGTTATAGTGTTGTGCAGCTGTCTGTACCACCATTTACACTGAAGATAGTAATGTAACGTTGGACAACCAGGAATATATAAGGGTTTCTCGTATACAGGGTTAATCTGCATGTGATGTGTTGTACAGACCCACTTTCAGCTCCAATTTCAACGATGGTGAAGGACGTATTTATAAAGTATTTTCAACGTGTTCTGAGTGATTCTTGCGAGATATTTTTGTTCTGCTTGTGATAATCGTGAGATTACGAGTACTGGCCCAAGAGCACCTCATTTTTGTTGATCTTCTGAATTTGCTGTGATCGTGGTGATCGTCAGTCTTGTTCAATATAACCAGATTTCTGAAATCGATTGCATACCGGACTTAGTGGATATTGTCGTGACTTACATCTTGTTAGTACTTTGTGATAGTGGCATCTGCGTCAGCGTTAGACAAAGATTCCTGCTCAGAACCCTGACATCACAATAATCACAAACAACATAATGGCGCTTCCCCCCGATCTCTTGGATGCCACCACCCTGTGCTCCCTGGCCAGCACGCTAGCCATCGTCTTCATCAGCATTGGCCTCGCCAAGGTCCTCCTACCCACTTCCGCCAACGGCACTATCCGCTTCCTCTTCGTCTGGCACGCCGCCGATGCCCTCACGCACATCATCCTCGAAGGCTCCTTTCTGTACCACTGCTTCTTCAGCTGGATGACCGAGGCTGACTTCCTGGACGCCCGGGGCGTCACCTCCTTTGAGGAGCTCGGTGGCCGTGATGTCTCCAAGAGCAACTGGGTATATTTTCCTACGCCGGAAGGCTTCCTGGGTACTAGTGGGAGGGTATACGGAGCCCAGGCGGGAGGGAGTAATGCCTTTGCGCGGTTGTGGATGGTGTATGCTAAAGCAGATAGACGTTGGGCGGGTATCGATCTAGGAGTTGTTAGCCTGGAACTTCTGACGGTGTTCTTCGACACGTTCCTGGCTATCCTGATTTGTCGGGCTCTCGTTAAGGGTGACTACAAGGCGAACATCTGGATGATTGTTCTGGCAACAGCCGAGATTTATGGAGGTATGATCCTTAAGCATGTGCAGTGATTGTTATTAAGAATGGAAATCCTTAAGCTTCATTTTGACTAACACAATCATCACAGGATGGATGACATTTTGCCCAGAGTGGTTGACCAGTTCGCTGAACCTTGACACCAGCAACTTTATGTACCTCTGGGTATATTTATTCTTTTTTAACACTATTTGGGTCTGGATTCCGTTATATACGATTTGGTATTCAATCGACAACATCCACACAGCGTTCAAGGCCCTGGATGCGAAGACAAAGAAGCAGTAAGCCGGGGATGTTGATGTAGTCACGTGACCCAATGTGATGGATAAATTGACAAGGATACGGGTCTTAGACTTGTGATTCGAACTGCATGTCGATCATTGTAACCGAATAGCGGCGACGACGACGTTGGAGTTGAAATTAAATGAAGATGCGCCTAGGATCTTGATACTGTAGCAAAACTTTGTTATTATCTGAATATGAAAGAACATTTGCATAGTAATTTTTGACGCGTATAATACGGTGTATGCTGTAGAAGCTCAAGGTTATGATGAGTGACAGTTAAAAGATGGACTTTTACTGTGAAAGATGAAACCTTAATCGTTATAAACCTGCTGGAGGTATGCCGAATGTATCTCATGAATCATTATCGGGAAATGGGCATGGGGTTCCGATTTACCAGAGCGTTGTCATGCAACTGATTGATCGAAGAGACTGAAGGGCAGAAAACAAACCCGAGAAATGGCTGCCCAGAACAGTATGCGGCTTCCACGTTGACTGAGATTCAAGCATCTAGATGGATGACACCTGTAGAGGTAGATATATGGTGTTGGAAGCAAATTTCTAATATTCTATCAGAACTTTCCAAATCAGTCGACTTCGTGGGCATTGGTCATAACCTTAGAATAGATTCCTATATATCCATATCAAGGTGAGAGCCGAACCATCGACTATCGTATAAATGACGACAACCTTGTGAGTTAAAGCATGTGAATCTGTTCTAAATGATATTTAGACCTATGAGATTACTTTATTATCTCTAGCGCAATCCCATTCGCTAACCTTATTTACTCCAGAATTCTCGATTACAGTTGATAATGGCTTCTGCTTCAGTTGATGTCAGCCACTATCAATTATTTTTATAGTACACTAAAGGCTATTCGCCACGGCAAGATCCTAAAAGGCAGTTGTAAGATTTGGGATCCGCGAACACCAAGTTCCAAAGCAATGGCGTCCATTTGCGGAAGGAAAGCGGAGCTAGGTAACTACAGCTTGGATATGACCCCTGTAAGATCCGGGAAATAATTGTGAGTCTTGATGTTATAAAGAGGGTAAACATCTGAGCATCTATCCTTCAGCGAATTGTCCCATTCCTAGTCAAACTCAAGACAAACTCTCAGAGTTCATGGAATTCACTGTCTATCTACATTCACCACAATGTACTGCAGAATGAACTTTCAGGTTCCACCCGACAGGCGGATCCCACGAACCGTTGACGTGCCGGCCGATGATGTGTGGAATGATTTCGTATATGTAAGCGCTTCTTGCGCCGTCTGAACACACAGCATTCTCCCGTGCTAATGATTATTTATAGCGAAACATGCTTGCCGTTTCGTCTTCTGAGAGTAGCAACTACATGACTTGCGAGGCTGCTGACACTGGATCTCAAGCTGAGGAGCTGCCCGTTTCTGCGCCGGAATCGAAGAACCGACTAGAGACAGCCAAGAACTCAACTGATGAGCATTTTACCACAACAGACTCAACCGATAAGGGCTCAACTAACGAAAGCTCCGCTGGTGAATCTTCCCAGGGAACTGATCAGCAATAAATGAAGCTGTCAAATCCCAAGTTTTATGATAGGTGGCAACTTGGAGTTGACTATTAACGGGATAAATCTTTAATGTTGTGAGGATATCCATTTCGACCCTAAACTCCGACTTTTGGTATCCTTGCCTACTAGTTATCTAATAGTTGTGACAAGCATAATTAAAGTCGGACTTTTCATCTTGACATCTAAATGTGAATGAAGCCCAACTACCGTGGCCGTAGTTTTCCCATGTAACATGTAGTCTAGTGAAGGTTGCCATCATTTGGCCTTGTGCGTTGTAGAGAAATTACTGCCTGGACGGTCCGGCAATTGTCATTACTAGAAATTTCCTGTTTTGCACAGCATCCCGCCGAATGCTGTTATCTCTAAATCAAAGGTATGAACCGTAATTACCACAATTACTCTAGTCATTGTATAAACAACCCAGTGGAACCTCGTGGAGACTATTTTGTTTTTTAGTCATAGACTTCATCTTCTGGCCACTGTTATCAACTTACTCCAACAACCTGCATCACCATCCATTCCTCAATTTTTCTCATTATATATTTTTTAATATACGTTAGTCCATTGTCATTTGAGATAGCGCTCCGCTACTAGTCCTGTATCCATTGCCTTGGTGGCTCTGCTGTCTGAGTCAACACAGACACCGGAAGTAATCATGACTGTATCATTTTCGATTGGCGTAAGTATAATGAACCAGTCCCGCGACAGTCTCAATGATGTCTTCACGATAGTTTCGTTTCAACGAGGCTATCATTCTTCCCCAAGCGCTGCACTCGGACGACACTGATAGGGACTTTTGACACATCAAAGTAGATTAAGTATGAAGTGTTCTTCGGAAGGACATCTACCAATCATCGTTTCCAACACACATTAGCCCTTTGTCAGGTTACTAATATAATATGGCATATCAGCTCCGTCAAATCTACGATCAAGTATCGATTCTCCATCATTTGGAAGCACTTGAATGTTGGGACTTTTCCCCCTACTTTGACTATATCAATTACATCAATTACGCTTACTCACTTTGGGTTTGTTGAACTTCGTTTCTCATCATGAAGTTAACACCTTCTCTTTTCCCTTGTGTTCAATACATACAATTGTTGTTAATAGGTAAGTTTCAAAATACGCCTTGTAAATTCTTGGGCCATTCTTGATTTTTATTGTGTTAATACTTTGCAAGTACTCCTTGGCAGATCGCACATATGATTTCCTTGCACGACATGCTGCATACTGATAATGGCAGCGACATCAATATAAACGCTGTTCGGATTGTCGACTTATTTACCCATCCATTGCAACCTATACAATCTCAACTAATCGTTTCATTTGTCTAATTTGATTCCATTAAGCTTAGATAGGATGAATATTTCATCGTCCAAAATATGTTCACTTCTAAACCCGAGCCATGGGAATTGATGATTGGGACCCCAATACTTGGATACCTCGTTCCATCCAATTTATAACTGGTTATATTGTGCTTGTTGAGAGTATTCTTCGATATATTGTCAGGCAACTGAATAATTGGAGATTTTGTGGGGGAACTGCATCAAGGGCCGTAGGACGGATGGCGGCCGGGTGTGCGGAATAGGTAGATTTGGGGTTTATTGCGGGCTGAAGGTCGAAATTCAATGGAATATATATATACTTTATGCATAGATGCAGGTTGTTGACAATATGTCGATTGTAATCTTTTCGTGTTAAGCAAGAGTGTGTTGAGTGAGCTTCATTTTGGTCTTCATAAGTCTCATCCACCTTGTCAACATGCTCTTGCTAAACAACAATGTTTTACAATCCCATGAATAATGCAGAGCTTGGGGTACTCAATTGAGAATCTATCATTTGATTTTGGTTTACTTTTCTTTTTCTTTTCTTGACGTTTTCAACATTACTAGTTGATCGAGTGAAGTGATGTCGACGAGCCTAATTACGTAGTTGTCGGCTGATTTCGATAACGTTTGTATAACCGACAGGGATACCAGGAATTGTCGAGGGATCTGATCGATTGAGGGATGAATTTCAATTGTCGAGGGGCAAGGGAGAGACTCTAGTAGAGGAAGACTTGTCTGACATTTGTGTGGAAGGTATTATTTAAAATGTGAGTAGGATTATGGTTGGTGATGAGGCTCTTGGAGGGGCAGTAGATTGTAGATTGATCTCTGGTTCTGGATGAAGTTGTGTTTGGGTTGGAGATTGGGGTTTATGGAGGACATATGATTGGCCGAAGTCGGGGGATGGATACAATTTAATTTTCCTTTTAGGAGTTTAACTAGAAGAATTCAGAGGAGATCTGGAAGCTGCAGGAATAGACGTGACTGCTTTTTTTTTAGGTGCACACCTCCGACACCAATCTAATGTGTTTAACGCAGAATGTGTCACAACTTGCACCCTTGTCCACTCTCGAGAAAAAGCTGGAACTGGAGACCATATTTCGTTATTTTCCATTTTCCATGGAACAAAATATATGGACCCACTGGCTAGATGAGCCGACATTTTATCCAATACACGGCATCAAAACACAAGAATCGCTATGTAAATAAGTCATAAATCATTAACCCCTCCTTCCTCCATTCCTACTGCCTATCATACAACCCATCATCATACTGATACCCTACCGGCAACACGCCCTCCGTCCCTGTCTGCCTCTCCCCATACGTCTCAATCGCCGCCGCCGACGACGCCCACGGCCCCCCATGTTTCGGTGGCCGCGGCGGGGGTGCCTCCGGGTATCTCTGTCCCGTGGCATTCGGACTACGGTAGGGTTCGTAACGTTGCGGTGATTGTTGTCGGGATGCGGGGTTTTCTGAGGTGTTGGGGCGGCTGTCGGGGTATGGGAGGGGGCGACGAGGAGGGGATTGAGCAGTCCTGTTGGGGATTGTGGGGACGGGCATGGAAACGTAAGATGTTTGCGAGGGGTTAGTGTGATGAGTGTACATTTGGTTGGAGGAGGTGGCGGGGGTGTCGTATGTCGGGGTCGAGTGGTTGGTGTGCGCATTGTTGCTGTACGGGTCAGGATAGGAATTTGTGTGGAATGCCGGGTAGCTTTGCGCGTGTGTAGCGTTACTGTACGTTTGGTGATGGGGAACTACGTACGCCAAGTCAGAGGCAGTGTGCACATGGTGGGGCACTGGCGGGTTCATGGGAACCGGGGTATCATAGGATTGGTGCCCATCGTAGGGATTTCTAATCGCCTGCTGGGGATACTCCTCGACACCACCCGAATTCACATGGTACACCGGCGCTTGGTACCCCTGCGGCTCCATCGGCTCGGAGATAACCTGCTCGTACTGATCGCCCGGTCGGTGGCCCAGATCGGTGACAGTCCCGTGAGTCGGCGGCTCCGGGCGTTGCGTCATTTCGGAAGGCGTCGGGTGTTGGGGTAGCGTATTGTCGCTTTGCGCAACGGGCTGGTGTTGCTTGCTGTTGAAGAAGCGGGACCAGAAGCCGGGTTTGGGAGCGGTAGAGGGAAGGACTCCGGGGGGTGGGGGGGCCACTTCGCCAGCAGGGCCGGTGGCGAGGTGGTCGGGGTCGTTGGCAAGGCGCTTTTGGCGCCAGTGGTTCCTACCAAGGGCGACTTCGGTGAGCAGCGAAAAGCAAAAGAAGAAACTGAAAAAAAAAGAATTTGGTTAGTACAGGCGCAATATGCATTTTCTTTTTGATTTGCCAAAATACTCACAGCGCAATGATCGCCAGGCCCAAAACAGCAGACTCAAGTTTGCAGGCCTGGCCGTAGGTCGGCAGCTTTGTAAAGCCTCCATGGCCTTCATTGTCCACCTTCTCCGTCGAATTCCCCTTCCCAAACATCGTGCTAACCTCCCCATTACAAGAGCTCGCTCCGGCCTTATTCGCCGCCGCAACATAAATAAACGCAATCAAAAAAGCAAAATCCAACACCATCGCCGCAAACGCTGCCAGCGTCCGCCCTGCAATGCAGCACAACAGAATTATCGAGGCAACGGCATACAGCACAGCAAACCCGGAAATGCCCTCGACGGCCCGGGCCGAGTTCTTGATGGAGAGCTTATGGTTGTGCAGGGTGGCGAGGATGTAGGAGTAGATGGCGAGGATGATGGTGGCGGCGGCGCATTGGATGCCGCGGAAGAACCATTGGAGGCTTCGGAGGCCGAGGGCTTTCCGGTCCATGTTTGGGGGGAGATGTGGTGGGGTCCGGAATGGAATGGCGGGCCGTGGGTTAGTTAGGGTGTGAAATGCTGATTTGTGGATTGCGGATGATCAATATAAGGGACTGGATTTCAGTAGTCTCAATCGTAGGCTGGTTGGAATGTGGTTGTGTGATTAAAATATTGGACGAAAGATTCCAATGCCGTAGAATGATGTTTGAAGATTGTTAAGAAACTCAGATTAAGATATTTGAAGTTTTGCTGGTATTTGGTAGTGTGTCGCAGGTGCTTGCGTAAACAAAAAATAATGATAATGCGAGTTTGTTATTACTGGGCGCACTTGGCGGCAGAGTGACGTTGGACAGCAGATTAATTTAATAAACAAAGCCTGAATTCGATCGACTAACTACACAACAAAACAAAGCGATCACAGTGTATGTTGACGATGTCAAGAAAACAAAAACAAAAAGAAATTAAATAGATACAAAGAAATACTTTATAAGCTAAGGAAAAGAAAAAAAAAACCAACCATCGTATAATTTCGTAAACAGCATTTCACCACTCTTTTATCCACATAAACATACCTCAGCGTCACCCTCTCCTCCAACAAGGCGCAGCCGAACTTCTTCATAATCCTTCTTTGTCAACATCCTCACCTCAAAAAAAGCCGTTATTGCCGCCGCCGCCACCGCCGTCACAACCACCCAGTATTAAGCAATTCCCATTGCTCTTTTAACGGCCGCCTGGTGATCTTTAGCAGCGGGTCGTCATTAGAGTGACGATCTTCCATTGATGATGATATCACCCTACCATGTCAGCTGGCAACCACTTCACTTTCTGTTTTGGATTGTGGTGGCAATTAGGGTTGGGGCGTGTTGGCGGACCGTTAGGTGCTGCCTAGGGATTGGGATTTTTTGTATGAATAAAGATATCCTGGTTGGTGGGGCGATAGAACACTTGCACTGCCCTGGTTTAGGACATGTTTGGTGATTTGATAGTTTGTCTTTTTTGTGATGGTTTCAGGCGCATTGATGAGCTGTGGACAAAGAAGGGAAAAAGGTGAAACAGAGGGCCATCTGTTTGCTCAATTTGAAATCCGCCAAACAAAAAAATAATCATAGCCTTGAGCAGAAAAACCCATCATATAAACCCTAAGTTACTAGCTGGGAAAAGCATGTGTCAAAAATAGCAACCGGATTCCACAGCTAGATCCATGAGAACTTTTCGGCATCGTGGTAACAAGCACAAAACTTCAAGAATCCACACAAACCCTCAAATCTATTGTCGTTCTTTGTTAGACACACAACACAAGCACACAAATGAGCGTAATCTGCTTGATCTTGTTTGCTCCGATTATGCTTGTGTCTTGTCAAGTATTTGTACCCTGTCAACGCCATCCTAGCCGATTCTGCTGCCGCTGAATGATGTGTTTGCGGAATCGAGAGATAGACTCAAGTGACATCACCAAAAAAAAAAAAAAAAAAAGAGGCTAGAGATGCGGGGAATTGAACCACGGACCTAATCCATGCTAAAGATCCGTCATACCACTAGACCACATCCCCAAATACGGTTGACTGAAATCGCGACATTAGCTGTTTTCAGAATCACAAAGTTGGGCTAATTTGTATGACATAACCCTAATGAACCACATAAAAAACGTGGAAGATTTAGACTCATCTTATCAAGAACAGATTGAGAAGCAAAGGATCATGAATTATACGATTTAACATGGATGTTCTGCCATGTCATGCAATATCTTTACTTGTACTTCGGCACATTGTCTAGAGGAACCACCGTCAGGGTCACCTTGCATCTGTACCTTGCGCCCACATCAAGACACAAATGCAGCCCAAGAGCGTATTATTAGTAGTTTTTCCTCGTATATGCAGTCAAGCTTTTATAGAGGTGTTAGGAAGTTGTAAAACGAGAATTTCTACTGGTTGAAAACACTGGAGAGAGATGCATTTCACTGATTGTGATATTGGTGGGGTTCTGTGATGGGTTTCTACATATAAATGTAGTTTTATAGTTTTTTTCAATGTAAAAATTCTGGTTGTGCAACGGAGACTTTGTGTAGTTGATTGCAAGGTTAATGCTCTAGAAAAAAAAGAGTTAGCGACCCACCGCTCGGTCCCCCACTGCTACCATCTGACGTCTTAATGAAGTCGACCCTCCTCCCAAGACGACCTTGCATCGTGAAATTCATGCATGCTTTATTGATTTCCTTCTTGTTATATAAAATATATATCCCACTACGCTGCAGGTCAGTGAATCAGAGGATGCTTTCGATGGGATTCAGGTTTAAGCTTGAAAATTTTGCTATTTGTGTGCGGATGTCTCGAGGATCAAGTCGCGGAGGACAGGATGTTGTTTTTCGTTTGTTATTGTGAGGAGGACAGAGAAAAGAGGCTTTATCTTGACAAAAGGTAACTTGATGCAATTCTAGAAGATAGAAGTTGCAGGATATGTCCCAATAGAGCTATCCGTCTTGGTAGTGGAAATAGGAACCTCAAGGTGGTATATATGAAAGACGAGGCCCTGCATATACTTATCTGTTTTTTTCTTGATGTTGTGCAAACCAACAACAACAATTATAACGAGATGCTCAATACTCTGGCAATGGTGGTAGTGGAACACGTGGTTGACGGGCAAAGTTGGAGCTAGATGCAAATATGATGGGATGATCGTCACTTATCTTTTTTTATTGACTAGATTGACTAGCTAGCCGCCGCCACCTTAAGCGAGTTAGGCGGCGCCCGTATTGCAAACTCTGCATTGCCATTCCACGCAGAAAATGTAATACATGACCGCCAAGAAGAGAAAATAAATTATCAGATATTCTTTTGAAAAGAAAAAATCAATGCCCGGCTTCTTCGTATCTGGATGAGACATACCTGATCATTGAAAAGTGGCTTCTGTAATGTGCCCACTGTTGAGAAGATCAACTTGTTTATAAACTAGCTTTCGTTAGCGCCGCTGCCAGGTGAACCCATTAGTAGCAAACTTTTAAGCTTCTTCTGTGGGCTCGCATATAGAATTACGATGAACTACAGCAGAGGATACGAATAGAATGACCGATCGCTGGCTTCAAGAAATGTCGTCAGAGATGTTCAGCAATGCTTCCAACGATGCTGTATTTCTACCGGGGAATCTTCCTACGAAGCGACAGTATCTGAGTGTTCTGTCTATACCAAAGCCTTGTCAATGCTTTGTAAAGATCCCCATGGGCTAGCGAGCTGCACGTATAGAGCCGCCCATTCAAAATTTGAAAGTTCAGCTGGACGATCCAATGGGTGTTTTACTGATGACCAACTTATTGATCCGTATAGAATCTCAAAATCTTGGATTTTGTTCAGGCCTAACTTACATACATTGGGCTTTGAGCTATATCTGTGAGTTTCTAGCCCAAGATAATGCTTAGAAACGTATGATGTTAGTTTGCAGAACCAACTTGCTATATACACGACCTCCGTCTGTGGCTTCAGCTGGCGGGACTTTGCTTCGTATCGTCTGCTCACCAATCTTAGGTTACCAATATACGGCTTGCCTGCATGATGGAGCTCAGAGTTGTCTCTCCGTTCACCCCCCCGTCCATACCCACCTGCATGCTCGTATGCCCACCCTTCATGATAGTTGTGACCAGGGTCCTATCGTCACCTTACAGCAGGGCGACATGTCCGGGGCCTCAGAGAACTTATTTTACGGAGCCTTCTCTTGACTTTCGTTGTTCCAATACTTTCTTTCTTTCTTGTTTCTAGCTGATCTGTGACCTGTTGTTTAATCTGCGGATTATCGTCGAAAACTTAGTGTCAATCACTGCTTTTCAAGATCAAGCCTTGACTGGCCTGTGTTGCCCTCTGGCCTGCACATCTTTTATCCATTGTTTGCTGTTGCACTGCCGATCCAAAATCCACCAGCCCTATAACCCTTAATAGATATAACCCTCGACAAACCAACGACATTTCATTATGAAGTTCCTTACTGCGCTTGGTCTCGTCGGCCTTGCTGCCCAATCCGCCGCCGACCCAACTTGGCCTAATAATATTGATGAACTTGAGGAGATTGCTTTCCAGTTATTTTCGACTAATGCTCGGAAATTCGCCGACAATGTCAGTCCTTGCTCTGATCTCCCGTTTGGCCCCGGCCGTATCGCCGCTGCCGAATGGGTGCGCACTGCTTTTCACGACATGGCCACCGGTAACTCGTACACTAGGGTTGGCGGTGCCGATGCTTCCATCCAGTTTGAACTTTCCAATTCAGACAATTCTGGTATTGGCTTCCGGTCTACATTGCAGTGGATGAATCCGTTCATGACCAAGAAGACCTCAATGGCTGATCTCTTGGCCCTTGGCATGTATGTGGCCGTCAGATCTTGCGGTGGTCCTCAACTTGAGATCAAGCAGGGCCGTGTTGATGCTACCTCCAGTGGCTCTACTGGTGTTCCTCAGGTGCAGAACTCGATCCAAATTCTCAAGACCCAGTTTGACCGTATGGGTTTCAATGCTACCGAAATGATTGCCCTGACTGCCTGCGGTCACACGATGGGTGGCGCTCATTCTGATAATACCCCCGATGCTGCACCCGCTGGGAAATACAGCAATGGCCTCGCACAGTTCGATTCTACTCCGTCATCATTTGATAACACAATCGTCACCGAATATCTAGGTGGCAACACTTCCAACCCTCTTGTAGTTGGCCCTTACACAAGAAATACCTGGAGGTCTGATCTTAATGTCTTCAGCAGCGACGGAAATGTGACAATGCAAACCTTGAAGGACCCCAATGTCTTCCAAGAGACCTGTGGGCGTCTTCTGAGCCGCATGGTTCAACTTGTTCCTGATAGTGTAATCCTGTCCGATGCTATCAAGCCCTATGTAATCAAGCCCTACCGCATTGCTCTGACTCTGAACGCCGGAGCTGGTCAGGTCACTTTGACTGGTTATATCCGGGTCCACACTGATACCATCCCCAAGAACTCTATCAAAGATATGAAGATTACCTACAAGAGTCGTTCTGGTGGGATTGGCGGTACTTACACTACCAACCTGCAGGGATATGGTCGTGGTTTCGATGATGAATTTGCTGTAAGTTTAGGATCCCGGATCTCACTGTTGAACAGCAGCTTACGTTGACCTTGCACAGTACTTCCCTCTCAATATCGCTATCGATACCTCTGTCGGTATCTCGTCTTTTGCCATTGATGTTAACCTCAACGATGGTACCATCAAGTCCTTTGATAACAACGGCAACAGTTATCCTGTCCAAGACTACGTTTTCCTCCAAAGCCCCCAGAGTTGCCTGCTCTCCGGCTCTGGTGCTTTCACTCCCATGGCCGCTGTCCACAATTCTCAGACTAGCCCTAATGTAACCGCTGTTGTTACTTACAAGAAGTACCGCGACACTGGAACGAACCCTGTCCCGCAGCTGTTAACACTGAATGTCCCGATGATCAAAGGCGACTGCTATGGCGACTACACTTTCTACAATGCCAACGCTACAATTCCTGGAAACGTAACGGCGGAGGCTACCATTGATATTGTTACCACTGCCAACGGCCAGACATACACCGATGAGTTTCGCCGTGCTCGAGATCTTTCTGGTTCTTGCCGTTCGTTTGTCAGTGCTACATGCAACGGTGGTAGTTCCGGAAACCTGTCGACTTCGTCAACTGCGGCAAGTAGTATCACCAGTATTGTGGTTTATTCTACAACAAGTTCTTCAGCGGTTATCAGCGAGACCAGTTCAGTTACTAATGGATCTGCTACTGCGACCCCAGAGTCTTCTACACTGGGTTCGACTACGACTAAGATTGCCTCGACTATGACTTCAGCTTCGGTGACTTCTGTGACGATGTCGGTGGCGCCTACGGAGACATTGGCGCATAAAGATGTTGTAGGGGGATACAAGCTTGTGTCGTGCTGGACTGAGGGATCTGGGGTCAGAGCTCTTGATGGTGCCGCTACGGCCAGTGACGACATGACGCTTGAAAAGTGTGCAAAATTCTGCTCTGAGTACAATTATTGGGGTACCGAGTATGGCCGTGAATGTTATTGTGGCAACTCCGTCGCTGCATCATCTTCCTCCGCCGATCTTTCCGAATGCAGCATGATTTGCGGCGGCGACGATACTGAGTACTGTGGTGCTGGGGACCGCCTTGAGCTGTACAGGACTACTGCCTCTATCGCGACTCCTACTGGAACTCTTGCTCATGTTCCCACTGTAACTTCTAACTGGAGCCGCATCGGCTGCTTCACAGAGGATGATGGTGTCCGTGCTCTGAGTGCGGCCATCACTACTTCGAATGACATGACGCCGGAGAAATGCGGTGACTTTTGTTCTGCGTACAAATTCTTTGGCACTGAGTATAGCCGTGAGTGTTACTGTGGTGATGAGCTTGCCTCGAGCTCGACGAAGGTTGAGGATAGTGAATGCAGTTTGGTTTGCGCTGGGGATGAGTTTGCTTATTGCGGTGGTTTGTCGAGATTGGAGTTGTATTCTGTTGTTCTGAGTAATGCGACGGCGTCCGCTACAACCAGTCCTCCAGTTGCATCTATTACGTCCACGGTTGAGGCCGAGACCACTAGCAACTCTATCAGCGAGAGCGCCACATCCATGCCTTCTTCTGTCGAGATTACTTCGTCTGTTATTCCCACTACCACTACTGCTTCTGTCGAGTCCAGCTCTACCATCACTTCTACCTCTGCAACTGCAACTCCCACCCTCCAGAACTACGACAGCATTTCTCCTGACTGGACCTTTGTCGGCTGCAAGACTGAGGGCAACAACATCCGGGCCCTGTCTGCCGTATCTACGGCATCTTCCAACATGACCCTCGAGTCTTGTGCTGACTACTGCGCCGACTACAAATACTTTGGTACTGAATACGGCTCTGAATGCTACTGCGGAAACTCCTTCGCTAGCTCCACTCTCAACGCCACCATCACTGACTGCAGCATGACCTGCTCCGGGAACGCCCTCCAATACTGCGGTGCCAGCAACCGCCTCACCGTCTACCAGTCTCCACACACCGGCCCCACCATGCCGACAACCGTCGGCAACTATTCGCTCGTCGGCTGTCAAACCGAGGGTTCCGGTGTGAGGGCGTTGAGTTCCAAGACAACGAACTCGGCCAGCATGACGAATGAAGTGTGTGCCGAGTTTTGCGCGGGGGCGACATACTTTGGGACGGAGTATGGGAGTGAGTGCTATTGTGGGGAAGAACTGGGGAGTGGATCGGAGGGGACGGATGCGGAAGATTGCTGGATGGTTTGCGGGGGGGATAAGCAGGAGTATTGTGGAGCGGGGGATCGATTGAGTTTATATAAGTTGGGGGCGTAGGGGGATAAAAAGAGATGTTTGAGTATATTTAATAGATTATTTGTTAATAAAATAATGTAACAGTTGCGATAAAAAATAACATGGTGCCTGGAATTCATTTTTCAGATGGTGTGATATAATGTTTAAGCTGAAAAGGTCAAAAAGAGGAATGACCACGATGGGATTCGAACCCACAATCTTTTGATTCGTAGTCAAACGCCTTGCCATTGGGCCACGCGGCCTCCTTGTTATTGGGCTGGCCAGAGGTAATAAGTATTATATATGGAATTTTCAGGAAGGGTACGGCTAACTCTAATACTTTCTGCAAAATATGAGAATATCTTGTGAAGTGTCTTGTGAAGTGCAAGTTGAACAAATTTTTTTGCTAAATCATTAATCATACATAATTACATACATAAATACATTTACATAGCCCTACAAAGCCACGCCTACTTCCAAAACCGATAATGCCCACTTGCCGCCCCATCCAATTCCTGCAACAACTCCCTCCACAACTTTCCCTTCCTCCCATTCAACTTCGTCAACCCCACCTCATCCAAATACATCCTAATTCCCCTGAAATCCCTCCGAATCTTCTCCCCACACCACCAAATCTCTACATTCCCCATCACTGCAAACATGTACCCGATAATCCACAGCGCCCGCACATCATTGTGCGCTAGCATAGTCCGAAACTTGGGCTGCAGGCGTCCAATGACTTGGAAATAGGGCATGAGTTGATCTTGCACGGTCAGCTTTTGCCCGCGCATGGTTGTCAGGACGGTTAGGGGGGGGATCAGGTATTGGATGCCCGAGGCGTCCGCGTCGCCCATTGAGAACTCGGCGAGGGCCCGCCAGCGCTCTGGTATGCGATCGAGGTCCAGATCTGGGCCCGTGCCCACCACAGGACCCCCGGGGACCCCCACGGCCTGCCCGCCGATGTGAGAAGTATTTGTGAAAACTTTCCACATAAGTGACTCATCCTTATGTGGATAGGTGGCCATGAGGACTGGCCGCAAGCCCATCATCATGGTTAACCAGCTGAGTTTGGATTTGTCGTGGGCGGGCAGGTAGACCCAGGATTGCCGGGGGTCCTTGGGGGCCGTGACGGCCCAGGAGAGCATGCCGAGGATGAGTGATGTGAGGATGAGGGCATCAGAACGCGCGGGGGTGAGTGGTCCCTGGAGGGCTTTTTGGAAAGCGGGAAGGGCGATGGATTCTTGGGAGAGTTCGGCGAGAGTATGTGGGTGAACAGTGGATGTATGGAGGCGCAGATGGCAGGCGGTCAACGCGAGTATCGAGGAGTGCAGATAAGGAGCATGGTCACCGTCAGTCCAGAGGCGACAGACAGTGGAACTGACAAGATCGTTGCCCATCATTTCGCCGCCGGAGCCAATGAAGTGGTGGACGAGTTCGTGGATGCTGGTGCCGCTGTGCTGGTGGCCCATGTCAAGGAGGGTGTTTTCGTAGGAGATTGAGAGAGGGCGGGGGCATTGACGGGGGGATAGAGAGCGGGTGGCGGAGCGGGCGATAGAGGTGGTGGGGGAGGTACTTGTGAGACTGGAAGTGCGGGAGCGCGAGCGGTGGGTAGGAGATGAGGATGAGGAGTGGGAATTGGAGGGGGCAGGGCCGGAGTCGGCGTAGACGCAGGTACGTTTGTTGCGGGTACAGCGAAGGCATGACGGTTTTGCTTGGTCGCACTAAAGGAAACAAGGTTAGCGTTCTGTGTCAAGTATATCCTAGATAAAAGAGCATGGCGAGATAATCCTGATTATCGACTAAGGGAGATTCTAGAAAAAGGATAATGGACGCGATGATCTGAGATGGAGTTCCATTTTATCGGATAATCTTATTGTTTGTTCATCCATTCATGCGGATGATGAGGTGCAGAATGACGTCAAGAGGCAATAGTGGGTCCGGCGGTTGGCTGAGAATTCCCAAACAGGAAAACGAGAAATGTGGGGGTAAACGGACATGAGAGAAGAGGGATAGGAGGGGAGGGGAGGAATGATGTGAAGTACTTTGGGTGAATTTTTGAAGGTGCCTTGCAGACGGAGAGAGTTCTGGTAGGTTATGTGGATGGATGAGAAGGGACAAAGGGAAGAAAGAAAGAGAGGGTTAATTGTAGGAGGGCGTGGGAGTTGGTAGAGGCTGATGTAATGTAGAAGGAGGGGTGGAAGAACAGTAAATCTTATGGCCTAGTGCATTGCTGAAATCATTCTAACCAAGATATACGACAGATCAACGTCGCAGTCACACACATCTATAACGATTTATCGGGACCAGGATCCCACTGATCGGGCCAACTCCCCTTCTTCTAGAAGCCGGCTGGAACCTTGGCACACTCACAGACTCACCTTTACTCGTTTCTGTCGACAGGCCGCACAGCCTCGCCGACTCTTGGTGTGATACCTACGCCTCTTGTATTCGCGGACCCCAGGGGTCGTATTACTGTCGACATTCGCGGGGCCGCGGAGCGACAAGACCAGGAACGACGGATCCATATCCGGAATGTGTTCTTGAGGGTTATAGATACTTCTTTCTGTCTACTTTGTTATGGATAGATAGATAAATTAAAGACACCTACAGTGCGTGATATGCAGGTGGAGAGGGTGAATCCTTAGATCTAGGATGGTTAGGATTAATCCGATGTATGTCAGACAAAGCCACGCGGGACCCGTGGTGCGGAGGAAACGTGATCCTGCCGGCCGATACTCGTTTGCCAAATCGGGAAATACGAGAGCCTAACCGCAACCTGGGAACTGCGAGCTTGAGGGCTTACTGGATGCTGGTAATAATATATATATGGATATATAGAGATTTATAAATTATTGACCAGATGTGGATATCTGATGTTGGAATAAGGCGGGTGTTCCCGATACACGAAGTGGTGCCAGGCAGATCTAGATCTGTCTGGACAGCGGGCGGGATGGATTTCCTTGATAGGAAGGAAGCCCTGTGGGTAATTTAACCGGGTAATTACCGGGTAATCGGCATTGGGTTGCGTTGCAGACGGAGAAAGAGAAAATAAAAATAAAAATTCAAGAGACGGCCGTGCATAAAAGTTCCCGAATCGTCATAGTCTGAGTCGTATCGAACCAATAGTCCAAGTCCCACGGTCGGCGATCAAAAAAAAAAACAGAGAGACGGGGGTATGGATTGGATTGGATTGCGGTGGAGATAAAATAAATGTGATAGATGTCTAGCAAAAAGTGACAGAATATGTCGGTGGTGTAGGTGGTGTGTGGTGTCGGTGTGTCAGTGATCGATTTTGGATGACCAGTATCAAGTAACTGATGGCTTCTGGATTTGTGGCTGTTGGCTGTGTCTTTATGATGCTGTTTATTGGCCGCGATGACAAGATAACGTGTCCTGAAAAGAAGCCAGATTGTCTAATCGTCCGCTGTTGGCACCGAAGCCGTCTTGACACTGACGGGACCAAGGGTAGGGTATAGTGGAAACACCCGCGGAATCAAGTTCACAGTAATTTTATAATGTTAATGACGACGGCGGCGGAATATCGAGGGACGCTGGGTGCGGGGAACCAGTGGACAGCAGTTGAAGGGGGGCGATCAGTTGGAGGGGATGATGGGATGAAGAGAAGAGGGGAAGATTGTGCTCGCTTACCTTACCTTTATTGTCGTGTGTGCAGGTGAGCTTGCAGGTGACGGGGGGAAGGGAGAAGGGGCAGAGTAGGTGAGGTGCAGAGGGGCATACAGGTAGGTAGTGTAAGTGGTGGTGGGTTTGGCAGCTAGACAGTGAACACAAAAGACAGAGTTGGTAGAAGATTGATGAGCGGGATTGCAGTTATCGACATTATCAGCACGCACAATAACACATCAATGGCAACAAATCTCATGATACCACTCATGATGATCATCCCCGATCGTCACCGGATGCGCAAATGTCGAATCGTAAATTTCTGTAAGGTTATAGAAATTAGGGTTATACCATAAGGGTCTTGGACCTGCGCACGACCCTATCTGTCGCTTATAGTAACCCTAACAGAAAGCAGGGCAGCATCCACCAATCAGGTTTTGCGATTCAGAGCATATGACGACATGAAAATGTTAGGAAGGATGTCAATGCGTGATGTCAGCAGTTCCGTCGCCACCAGATATACAGACATAGCTTTTGGAATTGTGATCGCAAACAAGAAACTCTATTTCGTTGACAGCAATACATGACGTGACCTTTGTTTTTTACCCTATTTGCCTTCGTGCTCTATATTTCCTCATCAAAAGTTCCAACCATGCCCTCACTAACACTCCCCCCCGGCCTCCACGCCTTCTTCACCACCCGTCCCCTCCTTTCAAACCCCATCCATCCCCTCTACACCATCGCCATTCCTCTCCTAATTCTCCTCCTCACCCTTCTCTCCCTCGCCGTCCATAGTGACTTGAACCTCCCAATGCTATTCTCCCAGTGCCACTCGCACTCCCGGTTGTCCGCGCTCTCCCGGATACCTCTTCTAGGTCCCGTCAGCTGCTATGTGATTTCCTTTTTACAGTTTGCCACCGCGACACCGTATGCAAAGTACGTAGTCGCCCCCATGGTCCCGCTGCTTGCCGCCCTCACGACCGTCCTCCACCTCGAGAACGCCCGCGTCACCCCCGAGGATCCCGCTACTAGTCTAACCAAGACCATCCCCCAACGCATCATCGCAAATCCTACTGGGCCCCTCTTACTCGCTAATCTCCTTCCAGCGCTAACCTGGCAAACTCTCCTCATCCCCTCCTACCTCCACGGGACCGCCCGGCTCCTCTCGTCAGGTTTAGCCCGCCCCCTAACTATCCACAACACCGCCGAGGCCGTTGCGATCCCCGCCGCCGTCGCCACCGGCTTCGTCCTCCCCGCCGCCCTCTGGTTCGCCACAAACTCCCCTTGGGCCATCGCCGCCTGGCTGTTGGCACCCGTCTGGGTCTCCCTTCTTCGCATCGCCATCCGGAGACTCCTTGCGCACTCGGAGGCACCTGTTGTGTCTGGTGATCTCGCAGGGTCCTGGGCAAGGATCTTGTCGTTCTATGTGGTGCCGGTTTTGACATCCATAGCGGCGCATTTTGCAATGGTATGGGCGGTGATCGGGAAGCAGGATGACCGAGGGGAGATGGCGCGGAGTACGTCGTTGTTTTTGGAAGTGGAGATTGTTTGGACGGTGGTGGCGGTAATTTATTGGGCAGTGATTGAGGTGGGGTGGTGGGCGGGGGTGGTTGTGGGGGCAGGGACGGTGGTGGGAGGGCCGGGGGCAGGGGTTTGTGCAGGGTGGGTTTATCGGGAGATGGTTTTGGGGAAGGGAATGGGGGAGGAAGGGGGAGAGAGAGAAGAGGAGGAAGGACAGGGTGGGGAAAGGAGAGCGGATGAGGAGACTCCCTTGTTAGAGTGAGTTCATACCGATGTTTGTCAGTGGTTGTGTCCGTGGTCTATTTTCATCTTATGGGTCCTGTGAAGGTCACTGGAAACCGAATTTTTTTAATTTCCGGTGACAGAGAAAACATTGTGTATTGAAGTCAATTCAATTCTATATAAAGTATATATGAAGTATTACTTTCTAGTTCCAGTTCCAAGTCCGGTATCCTGATATTGTGTACATAGCCCTATATTCGAACTGTTCATTAACATCAATTATCTGGTCTATATCTTGCTTATGGTAAAATCTGACCCGATCCATGGTTCTACCGGACAAAGCACGCCCATGGTTCATCTAGCTCCGAATTGAGCCATGGGGGTTTAATGTTACACAGGCTTCCTCCTTCTGACGTCCTGACATGTCTACCATGCAAACTTCACGCCTTGTATTGTATTATGGTGACATTGCAAATTGTGAGATTGACAATAATGTTTGTAAGTCGAGAGATGGAGTATTACGGTTGGTATTGTAGTGTTGGAGAATCCCGGAGTGTGGGGTCGGCCGATTCCCGAAGGGAGCGAGGACTGAGGTTTACGATGGGTATAAAGTGAGGGTTGTTCCCGTCACGCCCCAAGAAAAGAAATCGTGTATGAGTGACCATTTCAATCGACTATTCAATAACAACATCACAATCCTTGAATTCCCCAAAACTCTGTCCACAAACTGCCAAAATGGGCATCCCCGTCGCCTGTCTCACACACCTCCAACCTAAATATGACCATAAATACTTATAGTACCTTCACCTGTCTCCGTCAAACTGTCAAACGCCTCACCTTCCTCAGTCGTCGTCCATTCCTGCTCCACCCATTACCGCCCTCTCCGGTAAACACATTCTTCCCTCATCCGCCATCGGTAGTAAAGCATTGCGTGCCTCGGATTCCCTCATAATTCTGAGGATTATATTCTTCTTTACGGAGGTCGCCGATGCTGACGTTGAGGCAGTCTCACATGCGGCAGCAGCAGCAGCAGCAGCGGCGGCGGCGGCGGCGGAAAATGGAGAAAGTCAAGATCAAGTTGGCAGTGGTTACACCGGGGGATTTCAAGGGGGTTAGTGTTGAGGAAGAGGAAGAAAAAAGGGAAGGAAGGGGGCAGAGGTTATTGTGGGAGTTGTGAAGAGGAACTTTATTGAGGTGTTGGGAGAGCGAGTCTGGAGTCGGAAGGATTCCGGGAATGAGTGGGGCCGAGGGCCGAGGGCCGGGTGTCACGGAGTATTCACGTGGATGGGATGGGTTTGAGTGAGTTGAAAAATACACTTAAGCCCCATGGTCTTCCGTGTACTACGCTATCTATCCACTAGAGGTTGTCAGAGAGATATATCTATGTATACTTATCAATACAACCTCTCCGTATCGATATCAAGATATCTCATCCACGGAAATCAACATATCACAAAGTCAGAGGCTAGTGCCAATTAACTGACTGCCTGTATTCAGGATTCAATCAGGCAATGTTTCTTTATTTCTTCAGTCGAGATCACATGGCTTGAGCAGCCCGTGTAACACAAAAAAGGTGCCTCGCGGCATCCCAAGCTCATTTGGTCGGACACACGTTACGCCTACAGAATATAAATGAAATAGAATGTCATGATTCCTTAATATATATTTACATTGCTAACTCCTTATTGATGGAGCAATCCAGACTGTGTTTCTACATACCAATACATTGACGCAAGGGAGCCCCTCAGCTTCCTCCCTATCCCTACACTTGTCCACCCTTGTCTCACCACCATTTTCCATGACACCACTAAATCTTCATATTTTCCCATCTTCTCCCATCAGAAATTCTTCCCAATCTGAACCTCAACTTCCTTATTATTTTGTCCGTAACCTCACCATCTCATCCAAAATGCCCCTCCCCTGGCCCTTCACCCACCCTGGCCGCCCCTCCGGCTTTCAACCCCTCGCCAATCCCTCCAACGACTCCGAACTCGCTATCTCACCGTCAACAACCACAACACCGCCACCCCGCTTCCTCAAAGATGACGACCATCACCGGCAATTTCCCGGACCAACGTACTCGATTACGTTGCTGTTAATCCCGTTGGCTTGCTTCATGATGGTGGTGTCGGGATATACGGGGTTTCGGCTCGGCCGCGGGGACTGGGGACTTGACAAGACGTGTGCAGCGTACACTTCGCAATTCTGTAAGTCTACATTTCCATATATCTTAATCATACACACATGCTAACTCTCCCCCTCCCTTCAGCCCCCGTTCTCCGCGACATCGCCATTACCTACACTTCCTACCCCTTCAACGGCTCCTTTTACCACCCTACTCCCTACCGCCTTCCCGCCTCCCCCCCCGTCGATAGCACCTGGGCCGACCTCGGCCTCGACTCCACTGCCGCTATTATCCCTTACGCCGATGGGCTCCGCGCCGGCTTAACCCCCGCCCACGTGCAGCGGAATGCCAAGTACGGCGGGGGGTTCATTGTAAATGTGGAGGGGATGCATCATTTGCATTGTTTGAATTTACTGAGGCAGGGGTTGTGGTTTAATGTAGAGTATTATCGGGGGTTGGGCATGGGGGCGTTTAAGAATGAGGAGCCGATTTTGCGGATGCATATTAGTGAGTTTTTGTGTACGATGGTGATAGGAAGAGCCTAAAGCTAACAGAGATAGCTCACTGCCTGGACACCGTCAGACAGGTCCTCATGTGTAATGCCGACACTGGTGTCCTTGGACAGGTCTGGTACAACCGAAGCCACCCAAAGGCCTTCCCCGACTTCAACACCCAGCATCGCTGCAAGAACTTTGACGCCATCCGCGACTGGGCCGTGACGAGACAGGTATGGAGACAATATAATCAAAATTTAATAGATACACTAACTCAGCCAAACAGATTGACCGGAGCAAAGAACTGCCCAAAGACTTCTTGGCCCCACCGAAACCCGGGTCCGTGTTACCCAAGATTCCATAAATAAAACAAATATCCAACTAGATAGATCAATAAACAACCCATTTCATCAACATCATACCACCCCCCCTCCACCCTCCACCCTCCACCCTCTAGTACTCAAACTTCTGGCCCACCAGCTTCTCCGAAAGCTCCCACAGTTTCTCCGCCTCCACATCATCCTTGGCCCATGGGAACAACTCTGCCTTGCGCTGGTCAGCAGGCCGCAGCTTGTCAAAGTAGACCCCATTGTACTCCTTAGTAACCTCGGGGCTAAACGAGCACAAAATGTGGTTCGCGTGTCCCTGGTCGTGGTTGATCATCGAAATCTTGTCAATCGGGTATCCTGTTCTGTACAGCAGGTTATAGAAGCCGTTGAATGTCTCGTCTAGGTGCGCGCCCAAATTCGTTTTGATGCCACCGGGGTGGAGGGAGACAGCAAGGACGCCCCGAGAGCCGAGCCGGGAGGCAAGACTACGGGCAAAGAGGATGTTGGCTGTCTTGGCTTGGCCATAAGCAACCCACTCATCGTAGTATTTTCCATCCTGGAAGTTGTTAGCAGCCTGCTTTTTTTTAAACTCCATGGTGAGAAAGAAACATACCTGAAAGTCAATGTCGAAGAACCGGACAGGTCCGGCCAAGTGGCCCATCGAGGCAACGGAGACGATGCGCGGGGCAGGAGCAGCGAGGACCTTGTTAATAATCAGGTTGGTAAACAGGAAGTGGCCAATATGGTTTGTGCCAAACTGAGCCTCGATCCCGTCCACCGTCTTTGCATATGGCTGCGCCATAATCGCAGCATTCAGCACCAGTACGTCAATCTTGGCCACATCTGCCCACCCATTGACCACCTCGGCGCTCTTCCTCACCGCCTTCTGGCTGGTAAGGTCTAGCTCGAGGATCCGAAGGTTGGCGTCGGGGACCTTAGCCCTGATGGCGTCGACGGTCGCCTGGGCTTTGGCAAGATTGCGGCCGGCAAGGATGAGAAGGGCGGGTTTGTGATGGGAGACCGTCTGGGCGTAGGCGGCGCCGAGAGAGTTGGGGGAGACACCAGTGATTAGGATGGTCTTGCCAGCGATGTAGGGGGCGAGGTCAGCGGCGAGCTTGGTGCCCTCGATGGCGGAGTCAGCGTACTTGAAAGGCATCTTGAGAAGAGAGAGTTGATGACTGTGAATTTTCTAGTGAATATAGTGAATAGTAGGTTGTGTGTGGTTTCAAAGTTTGTAATGATGCTGTGACGAATAGCTATGTCTTGTCTTTTATATTCTTTCTCCTCTAACATGGATATAATAGCTTTCGTAAACTCCATCTCCTTTCTCTTCCGTCCGTGCCTTCACCAACATCAACTGTCTTATGTACCGAACTCCATCTGATTCCGACTCCGTAATTTCCATCATCACAAACTTACTATCTTTGCAAAACCTTCTATGTACAACATCTATGTTCTACAGAGTGGAAATGGCTTTGTTAATTCCATAATTGTCCACTTACACCATAATAATCCTACGCTAAACCTTACCAACCCATGAAACAGTGAAAAAAAAAAGAAAAGCCAAACCACCCCCTGGTCCTGCTGGAATTAACGGATTTTAAATTACCAGATAATCACAATGTGATGCTTGCTTGGGCAATTGACAGCCGCTTGCATTCTTGGACCTAACTCCGCAAAGGAAAATATTGGTGTCTCGGGGGTTATAAGGACGCCGACAGATGAGTCTCTTTGATAACGGTGAATGGGAGGGAAGTTAGGAGGAGTAGTATAGAGCAAACATGGAGCAAGCGGCGGAATGGATTGTGCCGGTTCGCCAGGGCGGATGGACTTGTGAGGATATTGTGAGGAACTTGTGGAGGAATAATAGATAGAATCATCCGGTTAGGAATTTTAGTCATGATCCTTGCTCCATTAACACAGCAAGTTTACTTAATTCAGTTTATCGCTTGAAATCAGCCCTATCATGACAGCTAGGGTTAGGGCCCAATAAACCCAATATGCGACTAACTCCAGAATCCTTCGAAAAAGTCACAAAGATGTCAAAGATGGTCTTCTTTGATGTAATGCATCCGAACTCGTGAGGTTTCACTCCCAGCCTTTCATAGCAAATAAATTGCAACGAGAATTGTTCCATGCCCTTCTACGACCTTGCTTACCAATCACCTATTCATCCCCACGCGACATACTTCTCATCCCTACAATGGACAACCCCACCATCATCCGCCAACTCCACACTGACCTCCAACGCCGCTGGGCCAACCACGGCGCCCGTTGCCGCACAATATGGACCTCCCTTGGCAAAAAAGAACGCGAATCCGTCATGCGCGCTGGCGCTATGGATGGGGCCATCCTCAAGTCCCCCCGGGACCCTACGTTGGGAAACGTGGTCAACTTCTTCCCCGAGTGGAACCTGGAGGACTGCACGAAGCCGTCGTCCATGTTCTTGATGGACTTGATTGAATATCGGGCGACGAGGAGTTTGGTGGAGCAGTACATTGAGGGGGTGGGCGGCGGGTTGGGGGATTATCATCATATTTTGGAGCATGTGATGTCGCAAGGGTTGAGATTGGCTCAGCAGCCAACAAAGGATACGTGGACATTATTTATTGATGGGCCGGAATATGGGACGAGCTATACGATTTGCGATGAGAGGGCAAGAGTAGGATTTAAGACGGCCATTGAGCGGAATGTGTGTATCCCCAAGGAAGTTGGCAGTCTGGTGTTGAATAGGCAAGGCTACCTTTTACAACTGATGAACATTGTTATCGAAGATATTCTGGACGCCGGAAATCCAATTTCTCCGTTACCAGAAACGAAAAAATCTAACAAGAAGCCCCGGGTAGTTTCCGCCGCCACCGGCAAAGAAAAGCCCTTTGCCCCGCAAAAACGGACCATCTCCGAGCTCGTCTCACTAGCTGACGACTATGCCGAGACCGCCAAAGATTACCTGAACCTCATGTTGTCGACCCCGGCTCTCCTCGCCCACCACGTCAACCTACGCTTCTTCAGCCAGTCGGAGCTCCTTGCTGACGACCGGGGCCGCCGACTACCTTATCACACCGACAACTACATCTCGCCCATTTTCCTGGAAACCCTCTATGCATTCTTCAAAGAAGTTGCCGTTTGGACCTACATGGCCCGGCTCCTCCGGCACCTTGAGGCCCATGCCTCCGATAAGCTGTACCGGCCCATTATTCTCCAGGAACTCTCCAATGTTCTGCACATCGGCTTTACCCACAGTCTTGCCGAGTTCTGCCGGAATGTCCAGTGCCACAACAGTAATGCCTTCAAGCGTGTCGGCGGTGACCAAAAGGATTCAATGGGCGCTGCCCGTGCCGTCATCAAGGGGAAACCCAACGCCTATCTCCAAAAGAACCCCCAGCTCTCCCACATGCTCCAACTCTGCCAACCATCCGTCTCCTTTGCCACAGCCCTGCCGTGGCTAGTCGCCCTGGAAGCTATGCATACCGACGAAGACACGTGGAAGAACCTCAGCGAAGGCGAAGTGATCGCCCTTAACCGTCTCGGCGCCTTTGCCTCAGTGCACGGAGACATTGCTGCTTCTTTGGCCCTCCCTCCACAAAGTCGAAAGAAAGGGGCCATGTTCGCTGCGAGATATGCCGCCTTTGACGCAGACATCGCCCGCATCCGCCCCGACATTGATCTTTCCGAGTATGTCGCCCCCATCGACAACCTCAGCTTTGAATCCTCGGCGCGCAAGGCTCTCGCGGGCCTCGATGAGTATCTTAACCGGACTCTCGGCGCCACATTTGACTTGCTGTATCAGGAAATCATGGATGAGTGCATGGCAGAGTTAGAGAGGCAGTATCAAGGGGTTCTCGATGCGAAGCGGGAGGCGGAGGAGAAGAAGATGAAAGTACCGGAGTGGGTGCCGTTGCCTAGTTTGCCGGAAGAGGAAAGGGCCGTAGTAATTGCTCGGCGACGAGAAAAGTTGAAAACGCGACCGGCCACATCGATTCTGGGGCTGCCAAGTGATGTACAAGACCAACTTGAAACAAGGAGTGCTGAAGACAAATTATCGAAGCTCTCCATTTCCGAAAAGCCCGCCGTCAAACTCCAAGTCAACAAAGAAACCGCCGCCGTCTTTGACACCATCTTTGGCAAAAAGGACGCCCGCGGCAGCGTCTCGTGGGCCCAGTTTGAAAAGGCTATGTCCAATGTTGGCTTCACTGTGGTACCCAAATTTGGCAGCGTGGTGCAGTTTCAGCCGAAGACAGAGGCTCCGGTGGGGAGGGGGACCAGGGCGGGGACCGGGAAACCGGGGGTGGTGAGGGCCATTACGTTTCATCGGCCGCATAAGAGTAAGATGGAGGGGATGCAGATTTTGTGGTATGCGAGGAGGTTGCAGTTGGTTTATGGGTGGGGAGGAGAGACGTTTGAGGTGGCCGAGGGGGAGGGGGGAGGGGGCAAGGCGGAGTAAGGTAGTGAGATTATTACTATGACTATGACTGCGATTGGGTTATTTAGGCATAGATTTATGAACTTACATTTGCCGTCATATCTACCACAGAGATTCTTCCCTCTTTCTCTTCTTTAACAGCAATTCCCCCCCCTCATCCTCACTGACCCATTCCCACCTGCCATCCTTCCACCATCCTCCGCCTCCCCATATCTATCTCCATACTGAATCCCACTCAACGGGTCATCCGGGTCAATCTCCCCAATCTCAATCTTGGTCACAATCATACTCGCTAATCGTGCAAAGACTTCCGCAACACTAGCCCCTGTAAACGCCGACGCCTCCATGACAGCGGGAACGCCCACCTGGGCCGCCCAGCGGGTCGCTTCAGACGCGGAAACCTCGCGGCCTTCGGGTTGCACTCGCGTTACGTCGCGATCGCGATCCCGCTCTCGTTCCCTAAGAGACCCCGTATCCCTCCAGCTACTCGCCACGCTACTCTCGCCCGTCACTGTGCCCGTCGTCGACGCATAGCTACTTGGCCCCGGCGCCGCTGCCGCCGCCGCCGCCACGGAGACGGCTTCGTCGTTGGCAAGGTCGGCTTTGTTGCCGACGAGGACGAGAGAGAGTTTGGGGGATGCGAGGGCACGGGCATCGTTGAGGAAGGGGGCAAGGTTGAAGAAAGAGGGGTGGGAGGTTAGGTCATAGATGAGGATGGCGCCGGCGGCGCCACGATAGTAGGAGCGGGAGACGGAGCGGAAGCGTTCGGTGCCGGCGGTGTCCCAGAGCTGAGGGAAGGGGAAAAGAAAGTGCGGTCATGGTTAGTTTTAGGGAGATTTCAAAGGAGGGGGGGGAGGGGAAGGGAGGAGAGAGAGACAAACTTGGAGTTTGATGCGTTTGGGGCGGGTACCGGTGCCGACTTTGATGATTTTGGTTGCGAATTCGACGCCGATAGTCTGCGATGACAGAACCCTCCACTCATTTTTGACAAACCGGTGCAAAAGACATGATCTGGTGGTAAAGCACATTAGTTTATGGCCTCGTCCGGTTGTCCGGGTAGATCCCGGCGGGTACGTGAGTAGTAGTTGCTTACTTTCCGGTTCCTGAGGGGCCGATGAGGATAATTTTGGCGAGATAGTCGTACATGGAGCCAAGTTCCTGGAATCATTAGGTTAGCAGGGAAGGGCAGATTGACAATACAAAAGAGAGAGGGAAAAACGAACTTGTTCCCGGACGGTGCCGGTACTATTGTCACTCGCGGTGGACCCGCGGTGGGGCCGTGTTATCATCATGTGGGGCAACGTCGGTGGATGGCTATTGTCTTTCAAAATTGATTGATTGTTTGGGGCGAAGTGGTACGATTGTGATTGTAGTGTTTGGCGGGTATATTTCGGGTCGCAAGGATGGCGGTTGGCGATGCGATGCGCTTACGTACAGGGTGTAGACAATGGGTGGGTTTCTTCTTTCTGGTGGTCGATCGTCGCAATCGCAAATGGCGCAAAGGGCAATTGATGGGACGCTGTCGTCGCAAGTTGTTATGCTGTATAGTGGTGTGCGCAGAGTAGTATGATGTGTGGTTTATCCGAAATTGGAGGCGATTGGGGTTGGTTTGTGTGGTGAGGATACGGTGTTGGTTTCCCCTCTCACTTAATGATCACTGCGAGTTTGATATAACCCTCACGACAGTGGATATTTAGGGTTTTATAGCTAGGATTTCGTGAAATCAGCGGTGGATTTGGGGCTCGTGCAGGGCCGCATGATACAGTTGGAGTACCTCAATGCGTTTTTTGTTAAAATTTTCGCAAATTGATTTAAATATCCGGTTATCTGATTTTTCCATCGTTACTTTTCCTTTTTTCCCACTTTTCTTGTCATATAACAATTATTACCTTAATTTTTTGTGGTAGCTAACTTTTTTTTGCTACTTTATTTGAGAAACATCAGATAATCGGACCCCTCAATTTCGCCTATCCACCATGAAAGTCTCCGGCCGCACCTTTGTCATCACCGGCGGGTAAGTCCCTCAACCCCACTTATCGTCTCCCTACTTCAAGCTAACTTGTCCCTTCTCCCCCCTTCCCCCACCTCCTAGCTGCAACGGCCTCGGCCTCGCCACTACCCAAGAACTTGCCGCCGCCGGCGCCTCCATCGCCTGTCTTGACCTCAAGAAACCTGAAAGCCCCCTGCCCCCCTCCGCCACCTGGATCTACTGTGACGTAACCTCCACCGCCTCCATCGCCGCGACGATCCCGCAAGTTAAAGCCTTCATCGCGCAAACCGAGCACCCCATCGGCGGCATTATCCCCGCTGCCGGTGTCGGGTTCCCGGGTCTCATGTGGAATTACAAGGGGAAACCGCTAGACATTGAGCTGGCGAAGCTGACGATTAGTGTGAATGTCACGGGGACATTGGATACTATCCAGCAATATCTGTCATTATTAATGGAAGCGCCGAGAGAAGGGGAGGATGGGGAGCGCGGGGTAATTGTGATGGTGGCGTCGGCATCGGCGTATGATGGGCAGCGGGGACAGGTGGTGTATTCGGGGACAAAAGGGGCGATCCGGTCGATGACGTTGCCGATGGCGAGGGATCTGAGCGAGCATGGGATTCGGGTGGTGTCGGTGGCGCCGAGTTTGTTTGATACGGCGATGGGAAGGTCGATTTCGGCGAAGACGCAGGAGAGTTTGAAGAGGTCGATGGAGTTTCCGAATAGAGCGGGGAAGGCGCCCGAGTTTGCGAGGTTGGTGAGAGCGATTTTGGAGAATGTGATGTTGAATGGGGAGGTTATTCGGTTGGATGGGGCGATGAGACTCCCGAGTAAGTTGTGAGGATGAGGTCGAGGTTTATTATGAATTAGAGTTGACTGAGAGAGAATTTTATGGCCTGAATTCATATTATGTATTGACTATCCTTGAGGCTTATATCCCATGACCAGGTTGTTTCATCGCCATCTCCACTTCCCGGCCACAACACATCTACATGAACATTACCTAACAACTATATCCCGGCCTTCTTCTTGTGAACCCAAAGTTTGTCTACCATGGTACTCTGACATCATCGAATTAGCTACCTTAGATCTATCAGCCAGTCGGAGGGCAATATCCTCTTGGTGTGACTCTCGACTCTGGAGGATCTCTAGAGAGTACGAGGATATCCTTTCATAAGGATTCGCCCTATTATTATCACGCGACCAATCATAATACTCTGGACACTCCCGATTCTGACAAAAGTAGTTCATCGCCTCCCCCACCATGGCCCCCTCCCCACCATCCCCATCACCACCTTCCCTCTCCTCCCGCCCCCCAACCAGCCCCGGGACGTCCTCCACATCCTCGATTGGCCGGCTATTGTAGATCATCCACTCTGATGTAATCTTCGCCGTGCGAGTCGAGTCATCCGTTGCTGCAGTGGACATGGTGGACATGGTGTTGTCTTGGCGGTGGTGGTAGCGGTGGACTATGGGGGCGAGGGGGGTGTGGCAGGTGGAGCAGTGGTTGGTGGGGGGTGAGTGGGGGATTCCTGGGGCAGAGATGGAGGGGAGAGAGGAAGGGGAATTGTTGTAGAGGTTGATGAGGGTAGACTGAGAACTGAAAGGGAGGTTAGGGTTAGTCATGGGATTTGGAGAGGAAGATACGGGGTTTCTTACGTGTGGGGAGTGTTGGCGGCCATTTTGGATTTTATATTGAAGCTCGTATAGGGTATTTGAGTAAGGATGATATTAGACTTGTAGGTAGAAGAAATGAACCAAGTGTTGTAAAGGTAAAGAGAGGGTAGTTGAAGATGAAAATTTCAAACAAAGAACAAGAAGCAGATGCAATTCAAGATATATAATATATATACTTAAATTTGGCAACAAAGTTCAGCTCTTCTAATGCTAGAACACCCATCCTAAACTCGATATGATATCCTTTATTATACTATCACAGATTCTTCTCACCTCCACATTAGATCCTGTCAATATCTCGGCCTCTCATCCTGTGCCATGTGTCACTATATCATCCTCTACTATAAACCTTCCATCCATTGATAAAACTATATCCCATGGTTGGGCCATTTAGGAATCTGATTGCCCCTCTGTCTCGTTGTGATTGTAATTACCGAATCCAAATCCAGCAAAGTAACCGCACGGCATACCTCGCTTCGGTCGAAGCACACATGTGCATATATATCAGCTATATAATATATGATCAATCGGCCTAAGTCTTCCCGACCGTGCTCCGATCGTGCCCCGATGAGGGAGCGAGGTGTTTAATATCGAAAGCATTGCTTGAGGTTACGTAGTTAGTAACGATGGTATATAGCCAGAAACACAGCTGTCTTTGTAAAGTGGCATGAGGACTGCAGCATGTCGTCTATCTTGCATGATGTGGGGATAGCAACAGTTAAGTAGATTAACCTGTCACTTTGACGGGTATGAAGGTGTGTATGAGCTACTGTAGTTCTTGTAGTTGGTAGAAATCGTCAAGAGGGCAGAGGTGCCATTTCAGCGGGTTTTAAGTGGAGACTATATATATGTGTAGATGAGGGGACAATGTATGTATTAAAGGTGACAAACAGCTGGGACTATACTAAATGCCGACAGTTCAAGGCTGACCCCCGCATTTTACCGGCTTGAGTGGGTACTGGGAGCGTGCGTTGCCGGGCCTTAATATTCTGATGTAAACTATATGAACTAAATAGAAAACTTGTATCTAACCGGGCCAAGTGACGTATTGTTTATCTTATTAGCCAACTTGGAATGGAATCTAGATGTATTCTCATCAGTGGAACTTGAGTGGTATGGAATCTGTTGCAGAGGCACAGCAGTCATATCGCCTGTGATATTTACAATGGGCAACCAGGATATTAGAATACCAAATATAGCTCTGATTTAGAACAATATAGTGCTAGATACCAGGTTCTATGAATAGTAGCTGTCAACAGAAATAATTGACAGTTTATTTTGAATATACAGCGGTAGTCCAACTAGACATTCGGAGATTAATGGCATAGTTTTTCCCTAATCAGTTGTCACTGACTTGACAGCTGCTTATGATTAATAGTGACTGAGTCCCACAGTCGATCTTTCAATAATCAATCACTACTTGACGTCAAAATAAAGCATGACGTCTTAAAGTCGTGCCATGTCTATTATTCTCAATACATTCATCTAGTTAGATCCTCACAGCAACTGCAGAATTACAATTATATTTTTGGAATGTTGCTTTTAACAGGGGTCAAATAACTCTATATCCTTTATTCACCCTTTATCCATCGTCACCTTGTCTCCCTTCCCCACCCACAGTCATGCAGAACAGCTCACCATACCCCACACCCTCAGGTCTCCAGTCTAATCACATGCGCTCTTATGGTGTTTCACTACGTTCCTGGCCTGACCTGACACGTCTACCTTAGAAACTTTACCAATCCCGACGACTTCAAGAAGAGAACACTCGCGTTATGACATCGCAGTTTACAGCGGCGAGTTGGCACATTAATGTCTGTCAACTTTCCATGCGCTTGCTGTTTTCTGTGCTCCGTGCCACACGTCATTGTGAGACGACATTTACAGGGCTGTGTGGATGGTCAATGCAACGACATAGAGACAATAGATCAAAATGTAAACCATGAATAATCATGTAAATATAATTCCATCTTCACTAACAGAAGCGATAATCATGGCATGTCGATATTTTTTATTCTGTGATGTCCCTTCTTGCTTAAGTTTAATGTCAACAATTATTATTTTCGGAGCTTCCCTAATAATAATAACAATACATTATGCATGCATCCACTCATGCATTGTACATAAAAACTAACTCATACATATGGATAAACACAAGATTTACGAATTATTTTATATAGTCCATCAAACTCACCGAGGCCTTATTCGGCAGTCAGATTTCACTCTTAATCTAGGGAACATCTTCATAAATTCAGCTAGCCGCGATTACCAGAGACCTCGGGTCTCCCACTGCCAAGGTCCTTGCAGTCTGACGTATCATAAACTCTACATTGAGTAACCCCTAAAGCCTTATATTGAACTTTCATTGCAAGGCCTGCACACAAATGGTAGTTTGTTTGTCTCAGGATACGGGCTAAGTACGATTCAGAAGGTCAATACTAATGTTATTATTACACACCTTATAACTAATAATCACCAATACTGAGAAGCAGCTGATGAAATGCCGATGAAATTATCACATAGTGATAAGGATTGCATGTACACTAACACATTACGCAATCCCAAGAGACTTCAAAGTGATATTGAATGAATAATCACCGTAAAAGTATCGACTATACCTTTCAACATTGTAACTAGTCTATAACCCTAACAGAAAACAACAAATTTCCCAGGCCCTCAGATGAAACTAAACTAAACAGTCCTCACCTACTACTCTGCCATCAAATCTATTTGGCCGTCTCAGCCCTCTTCTGCTCATGATTCTTAGTCTTGATAGCAGGCAAGGAAAACTTCTCAGAGACACCCCCAATAATGGGTCCCCACTTGTAGAAAAGCGACGATAGATCCCAAGTAAGGAACCCAACCCACGGCTGCACATTATAATGCAGCTTCAATTGGATATCCTGTCTTTCAGCCAGCGGCACAGGAGCCATAAGCTGATACTTGGGTCTCTGATTCTTCAAGCTAATCAACCCTCTGCAAACCAAAACATCGTCAGCAATCAACCATCAACCTAAAGCCTACTCTTCCCCTCCCCTTTCTCACTTACCTCGAAGGATCAATCGTCTTCCCCTTCGCACTCTTCACTAACTTCTTCCTCGTCGCCGGTCCCACATTCGCCAAAAAATCTGAACTCGGCGCCGTAATAATCGCATCCCAAATCACTGCCGACACTCCACCAGCGGGCGCCCCCTTCGCCTTTGCCAATTTCTTAGCATCATGCCCAGGGGTCCCCACAGGGTCGTTCCACTCGGCCGTCACATACACATAAACCGACTTGGTGTTCCAGGTGAAGAGGGACGACAGGTCGGCGTCGAGGTCGAAGCGGATGGAGGCGAGGTCGGTGGTTGTGCGCGAGTGGTAGTGAGCTCTACCTTTGATTCTGCAGGTGGGGGTAAAAGTGTTAACAAGGATGCGCAATGGGGGAAAAAGAGAAATGGCAGTGGAAATGGACATTCGTACACGTTAAGAGCTCGGGGGCTTACTGTTGCCGACGGGACCCGGGGGGTAAACAAGTCCGACAGGGCAATCAACCCCGCAACGGTAAAGAGAACAGTGGTGAAGAAGCCAAACACCGTTTGGAAACGGCTAAGCGAGGAGTTCATTTTTGTGTATTGACAAATTTCGGCGTTCCGGCCGGCGGTTCTTTGGTGGGTTAGTCAGGACATAAAGTAGCGCGCAACTCGAACAATGCCAAATAAATATGTGAAGGACCAGGATCATGTAGTAGCCAGATTGCGATGGGGGTAATCTTCGGGTAAACATACATGAACCTTTTTTCTAGTAAAAGAGTGTACAATATGGAAAAATTCTCAGTAGGGGGGCATCGGCAGAAAGTAATAATATAAATAAAGCCTAATAACCCCTAATAACCAAGAATTTATCCATTTTTGCATTGGCTCTTGGCTACCTCTTCATCTTCATCGATGTGGAAGTGACGTCCAAGACAGGGGTCAATTTGCTGAATCAGCAACAGGCCCCACTACAATGGCATCCGCTTTTTTTTTCCACGAAATAAATTTGTCGCAAAACTTTCATCGTCAAGATCTGTTTTTCCCAAAAACAAAGTTTACAGTCATTTTGTCTTTTGATATTTCCACATAATATGCCTGTCAAGCACCATTGTTCCATCTGTCTATTGCTTGAGACCCTGTAGTCTCGTGTAGCTTCAATCTAAGCTATGTCGCCAAACACAGTATACACTAACCCCCAGCGTGTATGTCCGCAACTATTATTCTCTGACCACCCGGCTCTGCCATTTGCCTACATGGGTTCCTTTGGACGCCTCGATCCGCTCGTACGTCTTGTACGACGGCCTGTGGCGGGTTAGTGATCTCAGGTTGCAAGAGAGAACACGTCCTACCAAGGGACAGGGCCATCATAGTCCATGTCGGAGGTCTCTTACACCGGCAAGGCTCCAGGCGCACCGACATTTATCTGAATATGAGTATTGTAATATGTACACTTTAATATATTTATTTGTTTTCTGGAAAGTTATATCATAGACTGCTACTATTTTTGTCTGTTTCTTCGTTGACTAAAAGTCCATGCCAAGGTATTTTGTCGTAATGGTGGCGTCGGAGGAAAGGCCTTCTGCCGTCACTTCGTACTCATCACCCGGCATCAAGTCAAACCCGTTGTCACTCCAATGTACTCCATCCGTATCAGTCTTCAATACCAAGGCTTTGACCGGTAAATCAGTAGACACTGTCACCTTGTCCCCATCATGGACTACTTTAAGTTGTTGAGGCTTTTGCAACCTTAGCTGTCGTAACGGCTCAGGCCAAATGACAGTTTTAGCAAGCGATTTGGCCTTGTTGTTAATGACATAGACAGCGACCACGGTGTTCCAGGCTTTCTCGGGAATGATGACGTCCGGAAGATCGGTTACACCATTTGTTTCCGACGACATTGGACCGACGACGGATCTCTGTATCCGACGCCCTGTGTCAATTTCAAATAACTCGACTGTGACGTGGAAAATAGCCGACGACCTGCCAACATTGGTAAGCCATAATCTCACACTGCACTGCTCCTCCGAGCCTACTTCCAAACTTGACAACGAGTCCGATCTTTCAAAGCCAATAGAAACTTCGGCAAATTCTCGCTTCAACGCCCAGTAGGCAATCTTCGGCCGAAGGAACCTATCGACGATGCTCCATGAGACTCCCGGCCAGACATCATTCATCTGCCATACCAAGGCTCCAGAACACAGTCTCTGTCCGTCGACATCCCAGTTGCGTTTCCATGCTCGCACCGCAGTGACAAGAGCCTCGGCTTGCAAGACCTGGGTAGCGTGAATATATGCCGGCAAGTCGGACATGTTGGAGCGAATGTTCTCTGCCATGTACATTCCGAGCCGCCTTGTGGAGCCGGTAGCTTTGTTGTGGAAGTCAATGGTCCTACTTCCAACGAATCGATCAGGATCCTTGGACCCTTGGGGTAAAAAAGCATCAATGGTACGGATATCAGGATATGCCTGCATCCCAAACTCCGATACGAACCGGCCAGACAGTTGGCCTGCGCTTTGGTAGGGCTTCTGATCACCATGCCAGATGTTCCACTGGTGAAGATCACCAACCGTGGGGTCTCCCGATGATGACCCACCATACGGACTACCTGGATGATACGGAGTCTCCGGCGTCATCGACCAAATGATGTCACGCAATAGCTTTTCGTAAATGTACCTAGCCGGAAAGTCCGTCCTCAACCAAGCATCGGGGAATTGATTCTTCGGATCCCAACGAAGGCCCTCGGACTCTGCATACTGGTAATCTTCATTGTTTCCAGCCCAGATGACAACAGACGGATGCTTGCGTAACCGCCTCACAGCATCTTGAGCTTCCCGTTTGATAGACTGCAGGAACATGCCATGCGCTGGGTAATTACCGCACGCAAACATAAAGTCCTGCCAAATCAGGATACCCATTTTGTCAGCAGCCGCGTACAAGGCTTCGTCTTCATAGATGCCTCCGCCCCAGATGCGAATCATAGACTGGTTGCTGTCACGGATTAGGCGCATCCAGGCTTCGTAATCGGAGGGTTTGACGGAGGGGAGAAACATGGACGCGGGGATCCAGTTGCTGCCGGCACAAAATATTGGGGTATGATTGATTTTGAGGTGGAAGGAGGTTCCAGGAGTGCTATTATCGAAATGTTCTTGAATAAGTTCGACAGTCCTGATACCATGATAGATGGTGGCTTGAGAAATTGGGTCGACTGACCCGTCTGACTCGGCAGGGTATATCTCAGCTGTTATTTTATATAGGGGCTGGCTGCCATGGAGGTACGGATACCATAATTTGGGATTATCTAACCCGAAGTTGACATAGCCAAAAGTAGTTGTGCGTGTCATTGAGAAGTCATCCAGCTCAATTGTGACTCTTGTCTCCAACGATTCAACTTCATCAACATGATCCTTGGTTATCCTGACTGATACTATTGTTTCGTCATGGCTGGCAGGAACAGTGGAGTAAACATACAGGTCGGTAATCTTCGCACGGTAGATGTCCAGATACGCGGGTCTCCACGGGCCTACGGTCAGGACCTTGGGCCCCCAATCCCATCCCTATCACGGCGTTAGTAAACATGTGTGTACTAGCACACACTCGACCGGGAACACTCACCCAATGATACTGAGCCTTCCGAACCGCCAATCTTTCAACACTCCCATTCCAGCACCCCCATTTATGCCCTTTAAATCTATTGAGAATATCCTGGGCTCTCTTCTCGATACTGTCAAACACAATTAGCACCTCGTTAAGTCTGCCGTCTTCGTGCAGATGCTTGGTAATGTTGACTTTCCAAATCCGGAACATGTTATCGGCATCCAAAACCTTGCTCCCATTCACGTAAACCGTAGCAAAGGTATCCAAGCCCTCAAATATCAACACCGCCTTGTACCCCGAAAGCTCTGACGCCGGCGGTGTCGTGAACACGGTGCGGTATTCCCACGAAAGCCCGTTGATATAGGCGACCTTTTCCTCATGGCGACCCACAGTTGGATCTGGGAGAAGGCCGTGGAAGATCAAGTCCTGGTGGATGGTAGTGGGGAATCCAGCAGTCGGTAACCATGATGGGGGATTTGGAAGGGGTAAAGGGCCAGTTGGGGACGATAAGCCCCGGCCAGGCGGGGCATGTTGACGGAATTGCCAGGTGGTGAGGGGGATATGCGCTCCGGATGGGGATAGCTTTGGCGGCAGCTTCATCTCTACTGGTGTTGACGGGGTCAGTATTGTAGGTGATGAACTTTCAGATGATAAAGATGGATCGCCAGAGACACCATCTCTGTCGCATATGGTCAGTTTAGATAAAGACATGGTCAAACATTTGTAGAACTAGGTTTGTGGATAGAAGCTCAGTGTGCTCTTAGGATAGTTGGCACATTTCGAAGACAAGGCCTTGCGTAATGGTAATGTGGCTGAGAGCCGCAGCTATATGCATGAAGGTGTTAGGTAATGTTAGTAGTGGTGTTTGTTCGGTATATTAAGTTCCCAAAAATGCGGTATTAGGGTCTGCCTGTACATCTAAGGGTTATACAACGTCAAAAAAGTTCTTAAGGGTTATTACGTAAGCTGGGATTAAATATCCACATCCCGATCAAACTTGGACCAAAGTTGAAGAATTATCATTCCCTTGCTGAAAAACTGCTCGATCGATTGGTTACATCGTCAGTGAAGACGTCTTCAATGATCTTCATAAATATTGAGATGTCTCTGACTTTATTTCTGGTTGGATGCCACCTCAACACGCGCATAGAGGCAACAAACTAAAATTACCTTTAGAATTCGCTCACATTCGTGTATGAAAAAGTCCCCTACCGATACAGTACGGGGGGGAAGACGGACAGTCAATTTTTAGGAGGCCCCAGCCCCCGTAACGCGCAACGAGGTCATCAGCGGCCGGCAAAGTGAGACAAGGATGATACGGGTTTATCGGTATACCGGGAGAGTTCCATCTGAGATTTTAGAAACTTGACTCGACTTGACGATCTAAGTATACATGTATCTAGACGAGCGAATTTGCGAAAAACTCATTGTGACAGCCAGCCATGAGAACATGGAGAAGATGGATAAATACGACAGTTGGAAATTCGGCGGGATTCCGCTGGTTGCTCCAAGGTTTTACCTCCGTAATCCCAGCAATCAGGGCACCAGATTTTTGGCCGACTGGCATTTGCAGTCTCGAGGGGACAAGATAATATGACCATGGTGCTACAACGGAGGACGGATAGGAGATTTAGGAAACTTCAGGCTTTTCTTGACTCTTGATTGGCTTGGCTGTGATGGTGATATGGATCTGAGTGCATAGTTGGTGAGGTCATGAGCCAGTGGGTGGTCTTTTTTTTTCTTTGTTTTTTTTATACACGGCTGTCTGTGCCTAGTGGCCTTTCTCAAACTGAAGAAGAAAGCTTGGCGGCGATGGCAAGTCTGGCTTTTGAAGATCTTCCTTGAAGTCATTGTTTTTGATAAGAGGAAGGAGGTTGAGCTGCGTGTTTGCTGAGCGTTCTTGTCATACTTGACAGTTAGAAGCAAACGCAAACATGTCTAGGGTTAACTTGTGTTGTTCCAGTTTCTTTTTTCGCAAGTGATATTCATCATTCATTCTCTACAGGAATCAGAATAGACAAGGCCTTGGTGATTGTTGGAGAGCCGAAGAATCCCAGGTATTTGTATGCATTCAGACTATGCTAATACTGTGTTTACTGGGACGTCAGTAGCTAGACAGGCATCTACATTATATTCTTATGCCGAAGTACCTGCAGGACGCAGATGTTTGCTAACCAAAGGATCTCCCGGGCCGTCGCAATTACTAAGAATCGAATATTGAGAACTTAGAGATTAGAGGATATTCTGCAGGCCTTCAAGACAAGAGAGGATTTGTTGACTATTGTGATGAGCGAACTGCCATGCATTCGATTCTGAGGCGTTCATGATTGTCTTGATGTCGTCATGAAGAATGGAAAGAAGGGTGACAATTCTTTACCGTTGATGGAATAGTTCATTACAGTGGTGTTGATCTGATCGTGGACATCACCTTCTGTTTCGAGGTAGAGAGGGTTACACTTGGGTCTTGGGAGCTGGCGTGAAGCAAAAATGGTGTAGCTACAGAAGCCAAGATCTAGCGAGACGATCAGCGCGGTTTGTTTTCTAACGAATACCTAGACGACCCTGTAAGTTCACAGTGTGTATAGGGGACCTGTTGCCTATGTTTACCTCTCACTAGTACTTCCGGAAGAAGCAGACACTTAGATTATTTAGAGACTGGGTGTCTGTGCGGTGGGATCAATACTAGCTTCGTAGAGGGATTAGACTTGGGGCGAGCTAGTATCTTTAAATCTACCAATGATTGGATCTTGATCCATGTTTAGTGGTCCAGTAACGGTCTAGTCTGCGGGTGAGGTTACATGACATTGACTATACCATTGATTGGTCAAGAGTCTGTAAGACCTAGTCGTCGGCAGAATTTACCAGAAGAGTAACTTCATGGCTGCATCGTAAAAGAGATAAAGTATGTCGCTATCCAAGACTAATCTTACGATTGCACAGTTGATAAAATACGCTTTCCCAGAGTCATTGGTAACAAGAAGCCATCGCTTCTTCAACAGTTCTAGGACAATGCATTCTTTATCAAGCTTGACCACGAGAAAACCCGAGGGACGATCCGCCCCAGATCTCACGACAAGCCAAGAACTGCCCTTGTTTAATCCAGAACCCATTAACTTACTAGGATATACGTCAGCCGCCAGGGATGTGGGTGATGGGAAGGGGAGTGGTCTCCGCTGTGCTAGCCAGGATATGTGAACCGGAGAATCGAGGGGTGTGCGTATGTGCGTATATGTGTGTGTGTGTGTGTGTGCGCGTGCATTTGTAACTGAAGAAGATGATAGCTTGATTTTGATTGAAAGGTTGATTGATTGTCGTTGAATCTGTGTATTTTTAAGTGTGCATGCATGCATGCATCTTGCTGCATTTACAGTTGGGGAACAAGCAAGGATGGAGGAGAGAGAAGAAAGATACAAAAAAGGAGACGAAGAAGCGACAGCTACACTGACGGTCGATTGAAAGGGAGCGGCTGCGTTTTGAACGGAATCATTCGTGACACATGTGTCGGAAGATGTTGCTTTGTGATGTTTCGCGTGTTTTTGGCAGGAGGTTAAAATTGTGTTTGTTCCCGGATGGCAACTACTTAAAACGACTAGTTTCTGATAATTGCTGGTATGGCAGATATCTCAACAAGCTCAATACATCACGACTGTGGAGATATTGACGACACATAGCCATTGTCGACACTTGTATTATGAGTCCGGGCAACATAGTCAGGGTTGTCAATTCGATGTGTAGTGTATTGAGGAACACCAACTCTATCAATCTTAGAGAGGTTCTCCATGCTCGTGGAGTGTAAGGTTGTCAATCTCGGCATAGCCAAGACATTCATGGCCACAAAAATCAACTCTAGAATATATATACAACTTAAAGAAATCTGACGAATCCTATATCAGATACCTCATTAATGATTGACGACAACCCTCGTGGGCGGTTTCCGTTATGTAGGCCTCGTTACCAAATGCGGCTTAGTGGCCTCTTAGACAAGGATCAGAAAGCCGGGGAGGGCGTGTCAGTTGGAAAGTGCAAGGGGGGGTGAAAGAGTGTATGATAATCTGATGTGACTCGATTGGGAAGTCCTCGATAGTTGGGTATGCATATATCCAATTTTATCTTGATCGGGTAATGTAGTTGGAATGGGGGGCGCGTGCTTCGTAGGTTGATTGGTTTCTGGTGGGATAGAGATGGCTTTAGGTTGGGGTTTGATAAGGGCAGTTGAAAGAAAGATGATGATTGTCGAAATACAAATTGTTGGCCAAATGCATCAATAGCGATATCAGACCCTGGTTAGTTGTCAACACGATAATGAAGAAATGGGTTTGAGATTAATATTTCTGTCGACATAGGTGTACATATATATATATATTGACATTTTGGACAGACTAACACAGGGCATTGCAACTGTGGCTGATGGCAAGATCTACTCAGTGTATCTAGTTATAGTCCCGGTGACCAGTGCTCAATTTGACATGGCTTGTGTCCTTGATAGTGTGTGTCGTAGCCGATCCGGTCGCTGCGAATCGGTTCTGTTTCCATGAGTTTGCTCCCAGAAATATCGAGGAATGGCCAAGATGCAAACACAAATGTTAAGCATCGTTTTGTCGTCTCGCGAGTTCTACGTTTTCTTTCTGTCTCGTCAAAAATGGCGAATGATCCGCATCTGTGTTAATTCTTGCTTTATTGTTAGATTTGATGTTAACCAATTTATCAGCTGTTTTCCCGTTAGAAAAAGGTCCTAATATATAGATGTATGTGTTGGATTGGCCTCTATATGAATGAAGTTTGATACAATGAGACTAGAGAGTCAGCGGAAATAATCGGAATAAATAGTTTGGACCTGTTTGCTTGCCTTACTGAGATTTGATGTTCCTTCTTTTTCCTGTGTGCGGAAAGGCATGCAAAAGTCGTTCTCAAATGGAACTGATTATATGATAACTTTTTCTTTTTCTTTTTTTCTTTAACAAGAAAAAAAGAAAAAGATATTGTTCGCTCAAGACATTTCGACTTGATAGGTCCAACGGATTTAGATCAAAGACATGTTTGTATAAATAGACTTTAATGGCATTGTCTCTGTGTATAAACACTTCTGTGTCACATTCCCAGGAAAGTCTAAATATAACACAAAATTCCATGTAAAAATTCAAAAATCATCAGTTAATGCTAGTGTCAAGTTTCCAGAATGTCATGTAAAATGCGAAGTATGGAAAAGGAAAGTGAAGTTCTTCCGGGCTGAAGATTGTGACATTCATTAGCCAATGCTCTTCATTGTCTCTTTTCTTAATTTACTTGCCCTTTTTGGGTTGGTCTCTTGACGACATCTCACAAAACCATTTGCGATGCATTTGAGTTGGTCGTTGGACGGGTGGTGTAGAGACCGTATACAAGGTTTGAAATAAGCCAACTTAATCCCATTTAGATAGATCTGATTAGGAGTCCTATCCACAATAATACTCAAATAAAACGCATACTGTATTCTTGTTCAAACCCCCATATTCAGCGTATCTTCATCACATACTGACCGCTCTATTGCATACGTATTGGTCATACGAGGTCTATCCCAATGACACCACAGACCTTATGTCAAGCAAAGTTTGCAACATGCTGCAAACCTCATAAAAGGAACATCCAGATGTACCGGCAAGATTTGAGTACAAAGAAGCTTCCAATCCAACAGCCACGATAATCAAAAAGCTATTACTATCGATAATTTCGAAGCTGTCAATTATAGTACAATCGTCATTGATAAAGCCCGGTTGAAATGTCTATAAGAGTGTAGATGGACCTTTTGGCGGGGTGCTGGTATGTTCCTCGCCTAGAAGAGCCCGGACTTCGTCAATGGCCAGGACAAAGTGCGGTCCGTTGACCGGAGTGTTAGATTCTTGACTAATTGAGATTTTGTGGTTGGTGATGGTATCTGTCAAGAGGTCATAACAGAACTTTGAAAACATTTCTTCCGAGATGTCGGCCTTGGCAGTGAACTGTGTCAACAATTTGGCCCATGTGTTCCTGGAAGCCATCATATTAATGACGAATTTATAGATGCCAAAAGTCCAAACTAGAGATTTTGTGAGCTTTGACACGCTGGGCCATGATGAGATGGCCTTTATGATGCCTATGCCAGAGAGGGGTAAGTCAGTCAGTCTCTATTCAGGGCGTTATGATGATAACAATTGACCTTAGTAGGCAAGCCTGACTTTGAGCATTGGTAAGTAACAACATAGGAGACGTAGATTCTATGAGTGACGGGAAGCCCCTTAACTAGGAAGGACTTCCCAATACCTGAGGATCTTACAAGTAACGTATACGGCGCCAGCAAATTGTTGTCATCATCAAGATGTTATTTATAGGATTCCAGGATTTGACAGAGCAGATTATGGCTGTTAGATGTATGACCAAGAAGGGTCTTTTCATGCTGATAAAAGGTGCACTTAGGAAGACTTAGACTCCGAGTCAGATAATTGTCCAGATTATCATGTAGGTTTGCAACAATCCGCTCTGTATCAGGTACTTGTGGTGGTGTTGACAGGACAATGTTTTAGGGCAATAGCAGGAAGTTTTGGACAGCAAAATTCGTGTCATTTTGAAGATTTGAAATAACATGTTTTCTGCTTCCAGTCTCGTTGGCAATTGTTTCCCAGTAATTCTGAGCAAAAACTGGCAAGAAACCAAGATGAAGTAGTCCTTCAACCATAGGCTCGTACTTCTAGCCAGTGTATTCGAGGACATTTTACTATGTCTCGAATTTGGGCAAGGTATCGGGCTCGTTAGATGACATACTAAGTGAATAATCTCTGGAACTGTTCGTAGTTAGTGGTGTATCGTGGACTTTCAGAGGACAAAATGGGATTTTTTCACTGGGTTTGTGGTGTAATGATATAGTGGGATGGGGAGTCTGAGTTTAACGAGATTAGTATGTGGGAAATAAGAGTCAGATGATACTTCAGCATAAAAAGTGAAGATTATTAATGTCACTCAGCAATACGTCAAGATGAAAGATGACTGAAATGTGAAATATTAAAGCCAAGTGATGCCATTGTACTACCTCAGGTTTAACGTGCTTTAGCGGACTTTCATTACTAACCCTGTTCTGGTAATTATTAGGGTTTTCATGGCCATGATGCAAATCTTGTGATTCCACCTTTAAAACTGGTCATAGAATTCAGATGGATTGAAGTAATTGACTGTTCAAATCTAGCACGCAAAAATTCGAGGTCTTTCATGCAGGTGTCTTGGACTTTTGAACAATTTTATGAAACTTTTGATTTTTCGTGGGTACAGAGGCTAGGGTTAGAAGTCCTATGTTTGTACAAGTTTGGACCAAGCGTTCTGCTCCATTTCTAGTATTCCCCCAAAACCAGAGATTTGGATCTCATGATCAACAACAAGTTTCTGGAGCAAGGTGTATGGGGTGCACGAAGAATTCCATTTTAATCCTAATATAAATACAAAAAAGAAGAAATAAAAGACTTGGGCGAATTAGGCGAGGGTTGGATTCCTGTCCCTTTGTAATCTCCCGCGAACGGCCAAAACAGAAGTAGAAGCAAACATGGAACGCAGTCAGTGGCAAACACAGCGTTTAGTGGCAGGCGGGGGGGGGGGGGGGGGGGGGGGAGGGGAAAACGGCATTGGAGATGAGACAAGAGGGATGGATGGGCGGGCTGGGATATGGTGGGAGTTGAATTTGGCGATGATGATAGTGAATGGATTGTAGAATGCATAGGGCGGGCATGGGGTGTGGTTAGAGAGAGACGGACAGAGATAGATGATGCCCTGTGATGAGATGAGTTGAGCGGGGAAGTTTGGTAATGTATTTCTCTATACACATCAAGATATATCCTCACCGTGGGATGAATTGATTACTACGTATGGTGACAATTGGGAAGTTCTGATGGAGGGTTCTGGCCGTTGCTGGTCAGTTCACCTAGTCACTCAGTGCATCTAGACGCGGAGGAGCCCCCGAAGAGGCAACGAGGTGCGGGCGGGGTGAAGTGAGATAGGAATTATGGTGGAGTGGAGATGGCGTGGTAGGCATGTTTATGTTTCTGCTGGGGGAGCACTGTGGGAAAGGGTAGTATTGAGTGGATGTTTAGTTTCTTGTTTATCCTGTCTCGGTCATGCATGGTGTTGTTACTATTGGTGAGATATATATTAAAGGCGCTATTTGTTCTATGGAAATAGAGTGTCGAGGCTGTGAAAAGAGATAAGTCAGTGGCAGGTGGAGGCAATCATGAGCGCTGTCGATGCTTGTGTCAGTGGAACTTGGCCTAAAGTTGGCCAGATAGGCATGATTGCGGGCCAGCTCCAGGGCTCTATTACAGGAATATGCCTTGTTTGAGAAGTGTCGTGATGGCAGGTTGTGGGTTTTGAGGTATTTCGATATCAGTATCACGATGAAGGGGCCTGAGGGGAAGGAATCCGGCAGGGCTCGGAGGTGATCAGATCGCAATGGCGAGCCAAACAACATTCACGGAAATTACCATTGGTGTTAGACATTTCAAGGCGGCCAGTAGACAGTGGCCAAGGCTGTAAGTAGAAAATTTGTTTTATGAATGATATATTTATTGATGAATAATGAGGATGAAGACTAGAATCTATGCATGAAGACAAGTAGATTCGATCCTGAGGCCAAAAGACGTCGGGAAACCCAAGAAAATCTAGATTCAAATATCAAAACATGAAGATGGAGGAAATAAGAAAGAGATCGTCAGAAGCCAAAAGGTGGTTTCCGGGTTTCAAGCCAAAGCAGAAAGCCGGAAAAACAAAAAGAAAAGAAAATAGAACATATCAAGATAAAAACCGCGGGTATACAAACAAGAAAAGAAGAGAAAATAAAAAAGAAAACACTGCTCATCACCAATGAAAACGTCCAGAAAAAAGAAAGAAAAAAGCCAATCTCAAAACACCAAAAATAAATCCAAAAAAAAAGACATAACATCATGGCAAACAACCACCTCTCCTCCTTCCCAATCAATAATACGGCCCCCCTTCATTCGCAAACCCCGCCGGATACTCCGCCCCCACATACTCAAACCCATGCTGCGGCCCTGCGGCCTGCCCCCCTTGGTATCCCGCCGCCGCCGCCGCCGCATACGGCATCAACGCCGGCATCCCCATCTGTTGCCCCCCTGACTGCCCGGAACTTCCCGTCGCTGCCTCATACCCATAAAAGTACCCGTTGTTCCCCTCATTGGCGCCAGCTCCGCCGTATGCGGCCCCGGAGCCACTGCCTGAGTAGTGCACAGGGATATGCGGCTGTTGGTGCGCAGGGTGGTGGCCACTGTGCGGGTTGTGCGGATGGTGGTGCGGGTTATGGCTGTGCGCAGCCGGATACCCGCCGTACCGATTCATGACGGCAAACTGCTCCCTCTTTCTAATCCGCGCATTATTCGACGTTGCACATCCCCCCTTGCGCCCCGAGATGGCCCGAGACGACATCCCCTGATGCGTGTGAGCGCCAGAGACTGAAGTATTGGCGAGGCAGGAAGAGGAGAAAAGGTGGGATGCGGGGGCCATGGAGACGGAGACGGCGCGGCGGGCAGAGTTGTCTTTGCGATAGCGAGTGGTGGACTGGACGCCTTTTTCGACGGCCCAGTTTTCGAGGACCCAGACGGTGGACTTTTTGCAGTCAGTAGATGGGAGGGGATAGCCGGAGGGGGACTCGGCGCCAGGTTTCCGGTCTTTTTTGACGAAGGCCTGGAAAAAGGGATTTTGTGGTTAGTTTATGGGTGATTTTTTGGTAGATAAGACAAGAATAAGATGGGGGAGATAATAAAAGCGAAAAAAAAAAACTTACCCCGTTCATACTCAAATTGTGCCGAATCGAATTCTGCCACCCCTTCCCCCCACTCCTCGGCTTATCCGTATTCTCCCGAAACCACTGGTAAATCTCCTGCAACGTCAACGCATGATTCGGCGCCGACATAAACGCCCTATAAATCAACTGTGCATACGGCTCCTCCACCTTTTCCTTGTCGTCCCCCTCAATGCCACTGACGCTCTCCACTCCAGCCGTAACTACCCCGCCGTTACTCTCCGTACCAAAGATCCCATCGTCGCTGTAGCTACTGCGCTGGGCGCCAAGAGGCGACGAGGCTGTCGGGGAGCCGTTGCTGGGGCCGTAGCTGTTGCCGCCAGAGTAGAGGGAGCCGGGGTACCGCGGGGAGTATTCGGTGCGGGTGAGGGTGCTTTGGTTTTGAGAGAAGGGCGAAGCCTTGAGGCGGTCATAGGCAGAATTTGTAGGGCCAGTGGACCAGGAGGCACGGGGGGAGACGGTGGGGTAGTTGTTAGGGAGTTGGGTGGTGGGGCCGGTGGCAGTGGCAGTGGCGGATGAGGATGATGAGGAAGTGGAGGTGGATAGGCGGTGGATATGGTGGGGGGCGGGAAGGACAGAGGATGGATGAGTTGGGTGTTGTTGATGTTGTTGCTGGAAGGAGTAGTTGTCTGAGGCATCGTAATCTTCACGGGGGGACGGTGCGGGCCATGTGCCGTTGGTGGTGTTATTATTGTTGTTGATAGAAGCCGAGTCCCGCGAGTGCAAAAGGCTCGACACGGTGCTAGAGACGGACGCCGCCGTCGGCGTTGGAGTCGGCAGAGAGTTGGTGGCATTAGTAGCAACGGACGATGACGAAGAAGTCGGCACGGAAATAGACGGGAAGACGGAATGCGACACGGGCGACTGACTCTGTGCGGGCGTGGGCGCCTGGGCTGTGGAGAGTGAGGAGGGGATCGGCAGGATGGAGGTGGTGAGGTTGTGGAGGGACTCAGCAGTGGTGGTGGTGGCAGTGGTGGTGCGGGGGTACATAGCCATGGTTGGTGATGGCAAGGAAGAAGAAGGGGCGATGGTGGTGTTGGAGGTGCTGGTGGAGCCGGGGGCCGATAGGGCGAGGGATTCGACTGAGGGAAGTGTTGAAGGGTAAGTTTGGGTGTAAATTTGGTGAGCATAAGACTCCATGGTGGTGGTAGGTTTTTTGTTTTTGTTTTTTTTGTTCTGGTGGAAGTCAAGAGTAAGACTGCCGGAAGAAGTCAAAAAGTAAACAGAGAAAGAAACAATTATTTCTCTTGTTTCTCTCAATGCTCTTGGTGATTGGTAACAACGCTTTTTTTGCCTTTTATTTGGTTGAGTTGCGGTCAAGGCCAGGGGAACGGAAGCTTACGGGAATCACAATAACCGCAGCCGAGAAGCGTTTGCTTTTTGAGAAGCAAGTTGCTTTTCTTGGTCGAGCCACTCTCGAGAGTTCGTATGGGTGTTGCTGTTGTCAAAGAAGAAAATAAAGAAAAGAAAACCAAGATGCTGTTGTTGTCGTTGTCTGTTTTCGATGATGATGAGATGTCCACCTCTAGACACCAATAAAGAAAAAAAAAAGAAAACAGACACCCAACAACAAAAGAGGGGAAAACTCAAAGTCTTATAAGCACACTTTAGCCCCAACAGAGAGTGACTTGTCTAGAGCAAATGACAGACAACAACAAGAGACACAAGCCCTCTATCTCTCTCTCAACAACGGAATGAGATGAATAGCTAGCTCGCAAATTCACCAGGCGATGCCGATGATGCAGAAGCGGAGAGACGGGAGGAGAACTAGCCTCAGGATATGGATAAGTGAGTAAAGGGAGGCAAACAGTATTCCGTTTCAGCTGTTCACACACACAAACACACAAAGAGAGAGAGAGAGAATTATGTTGGAGAAATATGAGATGAGATGATGGCGAGGTTGAAGAGATGGTGAGATAGAGGGGAGAGCGAAAGCGGATACGGCGTGAGATTGGATAAAGAAGGTAAAAAAAAAAAACAGGATGAAAAGATGCGGGAGTGGTAATGCCGTCGCTTCGCTTAGATCGGGAAGCTTGTAGATAGATGGTGTTGTTTCTGGTGATTATTTTTCGCCAAAAAAATTTGACTGTTGCTTTGCTGATTTAGTTGCTGATATTTCTGATGGTGATGTCTCTGTGGTTATTCTATCTGTCCCTTCATGTACAAGTAACAATAACAATGACAACGGATACCAACTGCTGGACGACGCTATTTTCTGGTAATGTAATAATCGTGATCTGCTACCATCAATCCAAATGCAGCAATGTAGTTTTTGACATCTTGAATAAGAAACAAACGACCTAAAATAATGGGAACTGCCAGCCTTAAAACGAAACTCTATTTAATATCAAGGAAGGGAAAAAAAACTACCAACACCACCCCCCCGTGCTTCTTGTCTCTTAATTCCTGCATTTGACGGACTGGCTATTCATTCACTCTGTCTTTCTCTCTCTCTCTATCTTGTCCTCTTCCAACTGTACACACACACACACAGACACCAATATAGCCTAACGCCATCATGTCCACGACTACCCCAATGGTTATGGGCAATGCTCCTTCTCTACCGCTACCAGGGTTGCTCCACCATAAATGCACACCCTTCCCGGTCCACGTAACGCAAAACAGCTGTGTACACGCTTTGTTTTTTTTTTTTACAAGTACAACGATAAATTCTGTAAATTGATTGGAGTCTCTGGTTCACCTATCAACCTCCATAAATGCATATGTGCCTAAACTCTATCCTCTCCACCCTACCTTGTCTATCTTCTCTGGCGGTTGGTTGTATTCACACACTGAAAATCTCATCCCACGGAACATCAAGCCCTTCCAGAAATCACCCAGTGCAGAACACACAGAATTTCTTACAGCTAAGAAGTCATGGTTACACGTGGACAGTGAGGGACCGTCTGTAAGCAGTAACTACTCGCCCTTTTTTCTCTCCCGATCGGCCACAATATGGAAATGATTTACCAGAAAAAAAATCGCAGTTTCCTTTTGGCCTCGTTTGAATGAATTGAGGAAAAAAAAGAAAGATCAAAGAGAGAAAGAATGTCATGTGCAATGTGCGATTGAGGCGGGGTCCTTCTGATTTGGCAAGATGTGTAAAAAACGGCAGTTGCTGGCCCCCACCCAACCCTGGTGATGATATGCACTTCACACCATTCTTATCAAGCCCACATGCAAGTGAAAAGTATTCTTTAAGCATCTGTCTTGGAAATTTGCATACATTCAACAGATTTCATAGTCTATTTTTAATCTCATGGATATAATTTCTCTTATACATGCTCATTTAGTCTCTTTATCTGGCAAACGACCTTGTGACGTGATTTCCGGTTCCATGATATGGAATCTTCTGCATCCAAGTGTTCGGTTCATTAATTCATCCGCCCATTCACCACCACATCCTTTGACCTAATTTTCGTTTGCATTTTCTCATTCAGTTTTTCTCTCTCTGTCTCTACTCAATACCCACATCAATCAATCAATCACTCGCTTACTCACTCTCTCTTATCTCAAGCCCCTCTCCTCTACCCCAAGCTCCCGAAGCTACATCTTGCATTTACATATATATATGTACACAGCTATCTATATACTTACGTGTTTCGCACTGATCGCTACCCTTTCGAGACCCTTATGCCGTGCTGCTATAGCAGCTAGAGATCGCTAGCCACAAAACTCTTCGCTTCCCTGCCCTGCCCTGTCTTGCCCTGTCTTGCCCTCCAACCCCAAGCGTGACGAATGCTTCCAGGCGCAATTGAGCAGAGGCCAGGTGGAGCAGTAGCCCATGGTTTCTTTTTTTTTTGACGGTAAATGGACACTCTGGTCACCCGTAGGAAAGGTAAGATTGACCATGACAGAGACGCTTGGGGTCTCAGTGGGTTGGTGAGTTTGATGGGTTTGATGGGTTTGGGAGGTCTAGTAGAAGATTCTCAAGACGAAAACTTTGTTAAAAAAAGCCTAACTGAGATTGTCGTCTCGCCTCATTCCCGCAAACTAACTCGCTTTGTTCTGCGTCTAGCCATTCTTACTTAATCTTTCATTCTTTGCGAACAAGTGTCAAAGCAGATAACTAAATTACAACAATATCCGTAAATACATGCTTGATTTCTTGGTCGATTAAACTATAGGCTAAGCCTAATATATAATTAATTGATAATTGCTACATATCTATTTCCCTATGGTTGCTGTCTGGTTATCTGCATGTCAGAACAAGAAGTCCTATTTGGTTTTCCCAGCTTTTCCTCATTCTGTTAGTGCTATTTGACAGCAAGAAGACGAGTATCTGTTAAAGCGTTATACGCCCCCTGGTGTGTCTTTAACCTATAAGCTTCATTAAGAACCCCTAGAATCCTGGTCCTGGCAAAATCAGTATCAGGGTTGGTGCTGAGCGGTGAACCCTTATGTTGAAACTAAATACATTGTGAAATATTTGAAATGATAACGATGCTACTTATGGTCAAATCACAGGATTAATAGTCGGAAATTTGATAATGCGGAGGCACTGGTAAGTTTGTTGCACAGTCTCTTTTTTCTTTCTTTTTCTTCAATAATCCTGAATATCACTATAATTTGTTTGTATTTCTCTCAACAATAGCTCCGGAAAATCTCATCCATGACCCTTCTTTCCCCGATTTACATAGATGGTTTCTCTCTCCTTTCTTGACCAAACGACACACGCTCTCGACACTCAGATCATACTTTCCAACACATAAACCAAACCCTTTCCCCATCACTGTTCTGTTCTCATTACAGAATCAAGAAAAAAAAACACCCTTGCTTGCTAGTGACACAATGCTATCCTTCGGTCAGACTCTTTACTGTTAACGCTGCCACACGAACTTACGTAGACAGACAGAAGCCCACTCTCTCACTATGCCTGCCCGGCACATCACGGAGCAAGTGCATGATAGGAAGGGCTATTGATAAATATTTACTACATATGTTTCTTGAGAGGTTATCGGGAGTCCTCAGACAGTGTTGAACGTCATCAGAAGAATAACCAAAAAGGAAAAAAGAAACAAAGAATTTGCAGTCTTTAAACTCTGAGTAAAACATTGTACCCAAGAAAAAAAAAAGTCTCATTACAGAATCCTCAGTACAATGAACAATGATATAGCAGTAACTTTCACCTCATTCAATCCTTCCTTTCTCTCCCCTCCTCACCACCCGCTCCCGCATCTTCCCACCACTCTGTCCGCCCCCGTGTCGTTTGCTCTACGCTCAAACATGCAAACATCATCACTTTACTCCATCAGCCCATTAAGAGAATATGAGATGAAGGAGATTGCCTTTTCCTACAAAGTTTGCCACTTATTACATTCCCATCGTAACGGTAACAGTCAAGCAATAACTGCATAATTTAGTCTTTATATTCTTGTGTGAGTGGAGGATAGTAACTAGGATAATCCAATTTGGGAGGTGTGCCTTGTTTGCGGACAATGTCTAGTGGTAGCTTTTTCCTGAGATCTTGGGAGCACCCAGATCGCCGTATGCACTCACCCGCCTACAATATCACCAGCCAAATCAAGTCACCTACCATCACCTAACCACTAAACCCTAAGAATATGATGTCTGTCTATCCGTCTGTCCATCCATTCATCCATAGTCTTTCCCCCAAAAGCATTGCGCACAGATCACCACCCGTGTTCCCCTCCCCTCCCCCGTACCGTAGCTTTTCTTTTCCCAAACCTCGCTTACTCGTAACTTCCCGAGACCGCTACACTATCTGACTGCTAGATGTTTACCAAGGGTTGCTTATTGTACATTTATACGCTGCGGAATGGCTTGAATCAAAGTTATATCTCCTTTTTGAGTATTACCATAGCAGTGACGGATTGCTGATCAAGGGAATGGAAGATGGGCGACAGATGGGGGAGAGGGGGATCGACGGTGTGTAACAGGCGCGTTTCTGCGCGGTTGGGCGGATGGATAGGGATAAGTGGATGACTTTCTATATACGATGACGATGGATCAGCTCAGGTTAGACGTTGTATCCAGTGGCTTTTAGGATTACGGAATATCAGTCCCGCCATGTTGTCGCCGACACTATGTATCTATGTACTTATCTAAATGCATATATACTTACATACTTGCAAATGACGAACATCTCCGCATTTCCGCACCCACACCATAAATCAGAGTACGCGGCCGCATATATCACCGCCATTATATCCACAACACCACTGCCCCCCCAGACACTCAAAACATGACATACGTAACCCGCCCGCCCATCCATCTATCCCCTCTATCCGCACCGGCCACCAGTAGCCTCGAGCGTCCTCTTCCTTATTATCATCATCATGAATGACCATGCTTTATCTTGACTTCAATCGTGAACTAAGTATAACCTGTATATCTGTATCGACTGGTCGAAATCGACAAAATGGGCTGGCTCGCTTGATGTATAGCTTGTTTCGTGATTTGATGTAGTGGTACATTGTCAGAAAAAGACTAAAAAAAGGTACATTCACTTTTACAAGGGAGTTTGCGGAAGAGAAGACAGGGGGGGAAGAAAAACATGTTTGCTGTGGTACCTGCGTTAGGCGTCGATTGTTTTTTTTTTCTTTCTCTCTATTCTTTAAAGGAATACACGGGCGCTCATTGGCAGAGACGCATTATATTAAAACCTATTTACAACAATATTACGGTTGTATTGTGTGTACGCACATGGTTAGCGGCTGGCTGGCTGGCTGGCTTTCCGATTATTAGATAGACTCCGTATATGTATTTACAACGACAGAGGTATAGCAGGTATAGCATTGGTGCTATCGCCCTGGCACGAGTCCGAGATGACAGTTGTGGCTGGCATGCGTCGTAGTCTTGCCCGAGCCCGGCTATTTCCTATATAGAAGAATCGTCATCATCTAGTCAGGTCTCATAAAATCAAAATAAAATACACTATACATGTCATTGTTAGACATTGTTAAACCCAAGGTCTCTCTCTAGGTCATCCCCAACGGCAAGTCCCATCGGCTGCCAATTCCATGTCTTGGCCAAACCCCATTCATTGTTGATCAAGTTCTATAAGCTGTCAACCCAACCCACCCAAATGTCTCACCCTCACCTAAGATGCGCAATATGCAATACTGTACCCTAACCCTATACGTAACAGACTAATTGACGACAACAATAATAGCAAAAAAGAAATCATACCTCAGGCAAACATTTGCTGCATAATTTTTCGTCCTCGCAACTACATGCGCCATGCGAAACCACCCACCCACAGACTGATGACTGATACTGATACGGATACTTCCCGTTGCCTCCTGTGACAGACATATAATACTAAATGGTGACTCGTGATTGGTGTAGGAAATTCTCTGTGTGGATGTGACGGTAGACATCGGCCGGAGGGGCGATTTATCCTGCTGTTTGGCTGTTCGGTCGCCGGGTTGGCACGCCGAGCCGTAGCCGGCGGGAAGGATGGTGGGGGGTGAGGAGAGGAGTGAGTGAGTGGGTAGGGGAAGACTATCTTTGAAAAAGAGATGAAGCCTTGTGTATGCAGACATAGTATGTCTGTATATGTGATATGTAAGAGTGTATTTATGTGTATGTTCTGTGTATATATGCAGGATCTAGTTACTGTTGTGATGATGGCATTCTCAGTTTGGTATCCCCTGTCTCTCCATATCTTTTCTATCCATCGTCACTTTTGTACTCCGACCATTCATTCATTCACCGATCACGAATCTCCAATAGTCAATGCCCCCATTCATCCACCGCGGTTATGCTTAAAATCCCACTTTAATTCCTTGTGCAAACCATCACCATCTCCATTTTTCCTGTTTCACCATGTTACACAAGGCACGAAAAAAAAATCAATATCACCACTGCTTGGCAGAACTTCTCCTCATTCTTGACACACACACATATACACACAAAGCTCCACTATCCACCCACGCACCCGAACAACCAGAAGCCACGACAAACATCTGGACGTTCCGGGAGAGGGGAAGAGGAGAAAAGGGAAAGAATTCTTCGAATGGGATGGGACCGAGCCGAAACTGAAACGGAAAACAGGCGAGAAGGGGACGCTATGTTGTTGTTGGACGATGAAACGGGCTCTGCCGTTGCGAGACTAGATGAAAAGACGAGACAAAGACAAAGAGGACAATCCCTCCTAGTCTTGACGTTGGTCATGATGGAGAAAGGCTTAGGCGAGAGAGGAGGGGCGTGTGCCCAGATATAGCCACTAGATTGTATGTATGTACATATTGGCACAAAAGATACAAAAGCCAGCGTCAAACAAGCAAATAACGCCACAACCATATGGGAAACAAACTCCGGCCCGTTATGATGCCTAACCAAGACATGCCAACGTCTACCTCTTATCCCTGATATCAAAAGCCCTCCATACATAAGCAGACACATGCATCTATATATATATATATACATTGACATCTCTTGTGCAGACCTCGTTATCCTCGGACACTAGGGAGCCGGAATCCTACCGTGTGTCTTTGCACAAAAGAGGATCACGCATAGTTAATGTAGCCACATACACATTCGTCTCTATATATTCCCGGTCTGTTCCCCAGGGCCGCGGATGCGGGAATGGATTGGAATGAATGTGAGAGATATGCTCCTTTAGGGCCCCTGGTTGTGGTCGTTGTGCACGTGTGTGCGTGTGTGTGTGGGCATGCCGGAGGATGCAAGTATATGGGGGATTATATATATACTAACTGTATTTTGTACACAGGTTCGGTTATAAATGTGTACAACTGTGAATATTCAATGTCAAAACATAGTCTTGTGCGATGTACTTCTTGTGAATCCTGGATACCCGGCACCGGTGGGGCCGCATTTTGTGAAGAGATATCAACATCTATGTATGTACATATGCACCTATACACGGTCCGCCATATCTCAATGTATCATAATCTTCCCCATCCACAAATCCACCACGAACCCACCAACGCACAACGACATCCCATCCTATCTTATCCCTCAACCATACTCCAGTCCACACTTCCATCTCCCATCGCATGTCTATTACCTTTTTGTTTCTGTCTCTCTTTTTCTTTCTTTATTTCAGCTCACCTTTCCCATCTCCTTCCCCCTCCCCTCCACTTCCTACTTCCCATCCGCCTAGGAAAAACCCTAGTCCAACCCCACGGGCATCCTCGGCGCGTACAAACGGCAACCCCGTCCTACTTTCACATTCACGCCCTCACGCCCTCGCGGCCACACACTTATTGCCTCTTCCCGCTTCCCGTTTCCCTACCGCCCAAACCTAGCTCAACTCTTGTTGATTTTTTTTCTCCTTTGTTTTCCTTTTTTTTTTTCGTTCCGGCAATCCTAACCCGACTCAACCCAACGACAATCGACACGCCCCTCCGGATACCCACATGCCCCTCTACCACGTGGTCTCTATCCCGAGGCTATGTACATATCGGAGTCTCCACTTCCTCAGCACTATCTTCTCCATCCACTCTACTCTTCTCCATCTCCTACCCGCCAGGATAGCCTTACCCGGCCCCATACAGCTCCCCATAACCATGTATGTCTCCCCTCAACCGTTGTCCCTAGAAATCAACCCACTAATATCTCATATCTATTCTTTTGTCTCTCGGGTATATCCACTCTAGGGTTAGGATCCCTTGTCTCAACGACAAACGCGCCAACGAACATGTTTATCGCTGTTCGTCCTCGTCACTCAGGTCCCCAACACCCACCTGTGACCTGGCTTATCCTGTCCACTTAACTGAACTAGTGCAAACTATGAGGTCAACAATAGTCATAGAGAAGAAAGACAGAGTCGACTGTTGCAGCCAATCAACGAAGTCCATCTTAGCACAGCGTCTGCGAGGATCGATCCCACGGAAGGCGACATCTGTGAGGATGGATGGGAGTTGCGAGTGTGTGTATCTTGCTATGGTAGGATGTCAGACTGGGACAGATGACGAGGTATACAGTAGCAGACACCAGACACAAGCAGTAAGTGGAAGATGAAGAACAAAAACAGGAAGGGCAGGATTGCCCAACAACAAATGGCAAATGACAAATAGTCTTGGTCGAGGGTACTGGCTTGCCAGGTTGCTGACTGGGTTGTATGTGGTACAATGGGCGATAGGTGTGAGTGTGTGTGAGTGTGCGTGGATGTGCATCTGCTGCGTCACGATGAGACGAGGCAACCGATTACCCACCAAAGCATTCCCTTTTCTTTCCTTCTTTCTCTCTTCCCATGTCGACAACGAGGCGGTGACGCTGGTTGGCTGCGGGAACCAAGAATTAAACAGGAGGCGGAATGGCAAGTGGGAACTGGGTGAGCAGGAAGCGTCATATGGGCATGTCAGATGTAAATCAGGCTCGGAAGTGTCGGAAGAGGTTGTTTATTATCGTGTGTTTTTTGTTTACATTTGGACAAAGGAGATAGCAGTGAGTTGTCAAATGGGAAAGTGGCCAGCGGATAGTCGCAACTTCGTGGCACGCCGGATCCTACGATGATGATAATGAATTTACTTGCGGTAGTAGACCTGTATCGGATGTTAGTATCGCTGATGATGATAGCCATGGTCAGTGTGTCACCACTTACCTTTTTGAACTGGAAATACAGTTGCAAAACGCCCTATAACAATCAACCGTGTTAGTAATCATCTCACGATCCTCCTCTTCTCTGCCTCCTCTCAACTTACATGGTCAAAGCTACTCTTGAACCCCCGCTCCCTCTTCGAACTATAATCCCACTCCTGATCCAAAATCCGAAACACCAAATCCTGATACGGTGGCCCCGCCGAAAACTTCAACAAACAAGTCGGCGCCTCCCCTTCCGCCCCATTCGCCATCGTCTTCTTATCCCTGATAATCCGATACGTCGGCGCCTTCGTCTTGTCAAACAGCTCTGGATAAAAAATGTTAAATTTGTACCCCTGCACCACCCGCGGCGGCAGGTTCTCCGAATCATAGTGCGTCTGGTTGTACTTGTTCCATTCGTAGCCCATCTGCACTCGGTTGAAGTACTTGGCCTTCTTGAGCTGGTAGCCGCCCTCGGCCGCCTTGGCAAGCGCCTTAGCATCGGGGGCAACTTCTTCCTCGGCCGTAAAGACCTCTTCGTCATCGCGGATACCCCGCGCCATCTCGCGTTCGTAAAGAGCCTTGGACGCCGACGTGAAATCCGTGGGTCCATCGACGGCGAACCGGGACGCATTAATCGGTTCCTCCCACCGGGACGTATGCTCTTTGAGGATCCTCTCAAGTTCTTTGTTGCGGTCTCTGGACGGCTGCTCGCTCGCCGAGAGTCTCCGGGGTTTCGGAGGCCCGGTATAGTCGGTGCCGGCTTCAACCTTATCGGCAAATTCCGGATCCTTGGGCCGAATAAGCTCGGCGCGCTTCTTCTGAATCTTCTCCTCTATCATCGCCACAACCCCCTTCGCTTTCCATACCGCCAACCGGTCCAATAGCTCCTCCCAATACTCCGAATCCACATTAGGATCCCCGCTATCTAACTTCTCCTTAATCTTCCCCTCCATATTCCCCAACTGCTCCACCGACTTCCCCGACAGAATATTCTCAATATTCTCAGCAACATCTTGGTTAACCGTCTTCCGCACCGTCCCCTTCAGTTCAGCCAGCTGCTCCCGCACAATCACCTTCAACGCCTCCCAGTACCTCCGACTCTCCGGCCATGACTCCAGTGTCCGATACGCCTCAATCTCCTCCTTCACCTTCTCCACCACCGCCACCGTCCGACACCCCTCCAACACCTTTGTAACCCCCGGTGTCCCCAAATACAAATCCCCCTCCTCATCATCAAAGTCCTCCCTTCTAGGCTCCACATACCTCAACGGAAACGCCAGCAAATCCCCGTCTGTTGCCCGCCCCTCTCTCAACCTCGTCGCCGCCTTCTTCTTCGCCTGCATCAACACAAACTGGTCTTCTCCCGCTACATACTGGTCACTCTGCTCATCCTGCGTCATGAACCGCGCCTTCCCCTTGCCCCCGCTATCCCTCCTCGGACTCCGTTCCCTATCCATCCCCGATCGCCCATCGGTCCGCTCTCTGTAATTGTCGCGCCGACCATCACGGTCTCGCTCCCGTTCATAGTCTCGGTCTCGGTCTCGACGATCACGATGGTGGTCGCGGCCGGAGTCGTGGGTGCGATGCCGGTGGCTGTCACAATCATGATCGCGGTCTCTGTAGCGGTCTCTGTCGCGGCCGAAGTTTTGGTCACGGTCTCGATAGCCGCCGGTGCGCTGGAGTGCTTGTCGGTCGGGATGCATGATATATTTTAATCAAGTGTGGAATTTATGTGTTGTGTATTATAAAATGGTATAGGCTCAGATGGAACTGGTCGGTTCAGTATATATTTGATGTGAAAATTGATGATAAAGGTTGGCAAAAGAAGCATCTACGAGGCTCCAAAAATTTCCTAAACAGGATCAGCCTTGCGATAAATGCAATTGACATCATCTCAAATGCGACCAACCCTAGACCAACCCTAGACCTACAACATTTACGACAGAAAGAGATTATAAAACGGGCATTCACATAGTATATTCGTATAGTAAACATTAAAATGAAAACTCTAGACGTTATGTTCCTTACGACGAGCCTTGATTGGCCGGAGGCTGGCCACCTTGAGGGGCAACTCTACCACCCCTCCCGTTGGCACCACCTCTGCCACCTCTGGGACTACCTCTCCTACCACGACCCCGGTATCCACCACGGCTAAGAGAAACTGGCGGCGGCACAGCTGAGTAGTTCGGCATGCCCGTATGCGCTAGGTTCACGGCACCACCTCTAGCACCACCGCGAGATGTCCCGTTGCCTCGAGGTCTGTACACCAAGCTAGAGTGCTGTAGGTTCGGACCATTGAAGGCACCGCCGCGGTGGCCACCGCTAGTAGAACCTTGTGGAGGGGCTCTATTGACAGAACCACCACGATGGTTGCCATGGCCAGTACCAGTAGCGGCATTCTTCCAGCCGCTCTGGAGAGGCTCCGGTGCCGGCGCCTCGCGGTACTTGGCAATCGCCGACGTGTCCATGTTGGTAGCTGCCGGGATGGTACTCTGCTTGCGGGCAGCCTTACTCTCATGGCACACCTGGCGGTTAGTGATGTTCAGGACGCTCCAAGCAGCGACAGTCATACCATGGAAAGCAGGGCAGCGGCCGTTCAGAGTGGAACCACTCAAGAAACGAGTGTCCCAGACAACGTCTAGAAGCAGAGCAGTGGCCGTGCGGCTGATACCGACAACAGTACCATGGTGGTTGATAGGGACCTTGCCAGATGAGGATACGTAAATCACACGGTCACCAAGAGCAAACTTTTGACCGCCGAGCGAATGTTCAACATCGTTAGGCTTCAAAAGGGCGGCACGAGGCACCTTTTGTAGGGTCTTGAGGGTGTAGTCCTTCGCAGCCTCAGCGCAGGCTTCACCCCTTTGCGCCAGAACCTGGACGATACTAGAGTCAAGTTGTTCAGCATCGAGAGGAACACGATCCAGCTTGTTAATGCCCTCACCTTTCAGCCAAGCACCAATCTCCTTGACACGTCTGGTAGCCGTTTCTTTATCAGGCCATAGCATGGTAGCCGTCACATCACTGCAATTTGCGTACCGAGAAACCAGGGCAAAGAAATCGGGAAACGCAACCATATACTTGGCAATAAGATCCTGTGCTAGCTGACTAAACTCCCACCCAGAGTTGGACTTCTGAGAGTAGCCGAGAACCTTCTGGCGCTTGGCCTCAAACTTCAGGTTGAGACCCAGATTGACACGAAGGCCACCGATAGCCTCGATCTGGTACGATGACGTCAACTTGGACAAAACAAGGGGGGCAATCCCCAGCTTGCGCGCCAGAGTATATGCAGGTATGTAGCGGTTATGGCTCAAGTGCTCCTTGATTAGAGTTCGCGCAAACTCGGGCTCTTTGTGCTTAGGCATAATGAGGGCAATGGTAGCTTTACCATCATCATGAGAACGAACTTTGGCATAACCACCATAGTTGTAGTCACCCAGAAAGAAAACAGGCAAGTCAACTGGGAATTCCTGCTCAATCGGAAGAGCAGTCCTCTCGATAAACCGACCATCCTCCTCACGGACAGTGTCCACAATAGTCTGGGCAGCATAAATTGACCGCTGACTCTCATTCGGAGCATAGTACTTGACAATAGCACCATCCTCCTGTTTCAACAAACCCTTGAGAATCTCGACAGTAACCAAGGTCTCAACAGTTCCAATCTCAAAAGCCATACGCTTCGAGTTCCAGTTCTCGATATAAGCGGCCTCCTTAGTCCAGTCATTGATCTGACGATCAGTGTGCTGTCTCTCACGAACCTGGCCTTTCTCATCTAGCTCATAGTCAAAGAGCTCATCAGAAATCTTGACAACCTTGGCCTCCTGCAAGAACGGGTAGCCAACAAAGCAACGCTTTCCAAGCCGAGCCTTGTTGAACTCAATCTTGCTACGGATCTCGGGGTCCTTGAGAGTGATAACCATGCTGGGGTTGCGGCTAGGCGCCTGGAAGACATTGACGCCATAACCTTCAACTAACACACCAGAAGTCGGCAGAGTTTGGAGAGAAGGGAAACCAGCCAATGCGTTGGCCTTGACCTTGACACCAGGCATTAGGCCAGAGCGAAGCTCCAGACCCTCAAGACTGGGCAGTTCAAAGATGTTCTCGATACACTTACAGTCCTGGATATCATTGAAATACCCTGGCATAGAGGATGGGTACAAGAAGCTGACATCATGAGAGTAGGTAAACTTAAGGGCAACACTAAACGTGTTCCGATCAGCTTCCTCCTTGGATAAAGAGTCGTTGAGGGGAGCCATAGCGTCCAGAAGACGCTTCTCATTAATGAAGGGAATCTTGACAACTGCTTCCCACTCCATCTTCTTTCCATTCATATCGAGTTCGAAATCACGAGGGTAAAAGTCGATTATAGGGGACTTGGGGTCCGTCATCAGCGGCCAGTACACCTTGGGCACGATGCTCTTACTGCGATCGGGCAACACACCCATCAATTGCTCATATGGTCGGAAGGGCTCGCCCTTCTTGAAATTCAGATCAGCCTTGATGCCACGGACAATGTCCGATGTGAGGGGAGAGTAGTGGTATTGGTAGAACCAAGGCCAAGATGCAATACCCTTGTAGTAGTAGAAAAGAACCCATTGGAGACCCTGCACGTAGTTCTCACAAAGCTTGGTGAGTTCCTGCTCATAGTTCTCTAGCTTCCAGTCCTCAAAATTTTGCAGATAGTACTTAGTCTTCCAGCCCTGGAACTTCTGTTTGTAGATCTCCTCAAAAGGAACCGCCTCATCTTCCTTAGGGGGCTTCACAACAGTCGCATTATCGTATTGTTTGATAACCCGGAACAGCGCGACGCTGCCCTCTTCCTCTTCCTCATCAGATGACCCATCAACTTCTGGCCTTGGTGGAAACTCCACAATCAAATCACGACCGTCCTTGTCATTCTCCTTCGTTGCCCAGGGCATGCGCAGCTTCTCGACAATATCCTGTACAAACTTCTTGTCTTCAGCCGGTAGATCAGCACCGAGATTCAAAGGAACGTCTGTTCTCTTTTGGATGTATGGCTTGATCTTGTTCTTCCAAATATCCTTCTGCGTGGGGGTGATGACTAGTTTATCTTTCGGCCCGCCTTTGCCGCCACGACCTTTGGGGATTTCATCCATATTTTCCTGAACTTTCTGGGCTCGGAACCACGCCTCATCTGAAACATCATCCTCAAAGTGGCCCTTCTCATCTTTGGCAAACTCTTCAACTAGCTTGATAAGTCTAGGGATGTTGATTACACCGTTCTCGTTGATGTAACCATCGCAGGTTGGCAAAACCTGCTTATAGAGTCTAAACATAGATGCCAAAGCACCCTCATTGATGTGCAAACGGGGAAGATTCGGTAAGAAATCGTTACCGACGAAGAATGCCATTAAAATAAAGTCATCAATGACTCTCTCGAGATCGAATGGGAACGAAAGGACACCTGGTTGCATAAGTTCATTGAATTCGAGCTCCAGGTATTCACGCACTATACACAAGTGTAGCAGGTAGAAGTTCTGGTGCTCCAACTCCTTCGATTTGGTCTTTGACGCACGGCCAAAAGTGACCTCTTCTCTGAGCAGACAGAAATGAGGGTCATGACTGAGAAGACCCAACATGATGAGATCGGCATCAAGACCATACAGACAATGTCTCACATTGTCATCGTATCCGGGTTGTGCTTTCGCGTTACGGATGTACTCCATGATCTTGTGCTCGCCCTCACCCGGCACCTCATGACCCGAAAGCACGATTTCACAACCTTGCCAATCTGAGTCCTCGGTAACCTTTTTGTTGATGAAATACTTGAGCTGTTGCGACAGCTTCTGCATGAATGCAGTTCCTGTAGTGTTTGTCAGTTTGTGTTCCCAAGCACAAGTCTCGGGTTGCCACCATAACACTCGCTACCCGAGACAACATATGAGGACTCTAGGACCAACATACCTGGAGTAATACAATTACTATCGAAAGGAGGCTCTTTGGGCATTTCCATACCCTCGGCAATGGCCTTCTCACGGGCCTTCTCAGCGTCCAGCGCTGTCCGGAAACGACGAGCTCTCTGCTGGTTCATCTTGGCACGCGGGGCGACACCATCAATGGCCATGTAGAAGAGCTTCTTTGGCTTAATCTTGCCAAACAAATGTTCGATATAGTTGAAAATCCGAATAAACATCTCCTCTTCGGTGAGGCGAAACGTCGGGTCGTCATCATCCTTGTGCGTACAGTTATGGATGATACCGTTCATATCAAACTGTAAAGCGGTTAGATTGCGCAACAGGCATTGGCAAACAGGGTCCGATTACCGAGTCGATCCGTCGCGGGGATGCGACTCGGCTCCACAAGCGACTTAGGCCGGGATGACCAAGAGGGGAGTTAGAGTCATACATAAAGACAATCAAATTCCGGAATGCGGTTCTCTGCGATAAGCTCTGAAATCGCGGGATACCGTTCGGAGATCCATCTGAAGAACTTGGGAACACTATACGCATGCGAGAATCAGCCATGGCTCTGGAAATTTTCTATGGTACGCCAGCGATCTGCGTGATGTTTGAGATTGTACGCAGCCAAATGTGACCACAATATGCACAGTGGGAAGCTTAAGCACTTACCCCATGATGACAGCTCTTAGTGATCAAATGAAGTGGCGAAAGGAAAAATTAATCAATATAAAACGAAATGAGCTCACAGAAAAAAGAAACCAAAGAAAGCATGACAATGTCATGAATACACCAAGAATCTTGGGTTGCTATATTATTAGCAGATACGTCAAATTCCGGAGCTTTGAAATAAAAGTCAATTGTGAATGCTTGAGAACTTGCGAGGCAAATGAGCTTATAGTTGTCAATGAGCCTCCGAGCTTGGTGCGACTAGAATTGGCAGAATGTGGGCGGTGAGAAGGGGCAGTTCACAAGGCTGGGGAGGGGCACAAAGGTGTTAGGCATACATTTTGGGCGCTCTAAATTTACATGTTCTGTGCCCAACATTTTGAGAGCTCAAACATTCCCGATTGAAAAGTGTGTATTTTCATGAAGTTAGCTTTTGCTATTTGGAAAGCCACAACGGGACGAAGTAGACATCTACTTGCACAAGAGTTGTAGAAAACACGACCCTAATGTGTTTCAACTTGAGGAATTAGACCCATTATAATATACCATATATGGATATTTCATATGGAGAGATACTCAAATGTTTCTTATCACTTACAATTGGATATATTGATTTTTGCATGCGTCACTACAGACATTTACGCTTACATTGAAATGCTATGTTGTATTCAGGACATGTCGTCACATCGCCAGATTTGGAAGACGTTTTCTGTTAGTGCTGACAGCTGTCACCAGCTGAGTTAGCCAAAAGCACTCTACGCGACCAATTGAGCGCGTAGCTCTTACCTATTACAGAAGTGACCCTGCGCAGGAGCTGTTAAAGTTGGAAGCATTGACAACCACCGCATGGAATTTTGAGGAACCGGCGACATCAGCCTTTTTACCATCATCTGCTACTTTGTCGCATTGTAACATCGCCAGAGTTACTTTTCACATTTTTGTCCACTAAATATCGTCAAGGCTGAATACATATACAATGGCTGCGGTTGAAGATTTGGAAGAGCCTAGTACGTTAACTTGTAGAGGGATGGCGGGGTGATGTCACAGACAGACAATTAACAGAATGAATCTAGCTGCCGCTCTCTCTATGGAAGAGCAGGAACAGGAGGCCCAGCGTATCATCAATGAAGGCAAGTTTTTTTTGTAATGCGACGCATAATATGACCATCTACTGACTTTGCGACAGAATACAAGACCTGGAAGAAGAACAGTCCCTTCCTGTATGACATGGTTCTTAGGTATGCAATTGGCCCTATGTTCTCCTACATATCTATTCACAACATCAATGTTGACTGTGACATTTCAGTTCCGCCCTCGAATGGCCCACTCTGACTGTTGAATGGTTTCCCGATGTTAAAGATGACAAAGACAAGCCCTACAACACCCACCGCCTCCTCATCGGCACGCACACTTCCAACAACGTCCCCAACCAAGTACAAATTGCCGAAGTGCAGATTCCCAAACCAACTGTTCCCAATCCTTCTGACCTTGATGAGGACCGCGGCGAGATTGGCGGCTACGGAAAGCGTACAGGGGGTCCGGGCATGAAGTTCACTATCGTCCACCGCATCAACCACCCCGGCGAAGTCAACAAGGCTCGCGTGAATCCTCTCAATGTCGATCAGATTGCCACGATGTGTGTTGATGGCCGGATTCTTATCTTTGACCGCAGCAAGCTCTCGGTGACGCCAGGTGCCAACGTTGAGGCTCACATGGAGTTGCATGGTCACGAGAGTGAGGGTTTCGGCTTGTCATGGTCGCCCCACCAGTTGGGGGTTCTAGCGACGGGTAGTGAAGACAAGACCATGTGTTTGTGGGATCTTAACACCTACTCCGCGGGTAACCCTATCCTAAAGCCCAAAAAACGGTACACCCACCACTCGAACATTGTCAACGATGTCCAGTTCCATCCCTTAACAGAGCACTTCATTGGTACTGTCTCCGACGATTTGACTCTTCAAATTGTTGATCAGCGCGAGTCCAACACTGAGAGATCCGCCCTGACAGCCTCCGGTGGCCACAGCGATGCTATCAACGCCTTGGCGTTCAATCCCCATCAGGAAGTCTTGGTCGCGACAGCATCAGGTGACAAGACGATTGGGTTGTGGGATCTCCGCAATGTCAAACAAAAGATTCACACATTTTCTCACCATGAAGATGCCGTTACCTCGCTGCAATGGCATCCTACTGAGCACGGTATCCTGGCTTCGGGCAGCTATGACAGACGTGTGTTGTTCTGGGACTTGTCCCGCATAGGCGAGGAGCAAGGTGCCGAGGACAGCGACGATGGCCCACCTGAGCTGTAAGTAGACCCACGAAGAAACGTTCGAGCTCACCAATTCATTATCAACTAACATAATTGGCAGTCTTTTCATGCACGGCGGCCACACAAACCACATGTCCGACTTCAGTTGGAACAAGAACGAGCCCTGGCTTGTAGCATCTGCCGCCGAGGATAACCTATTGCAAGTGTGGAAGGTTGCTTCGCAGCTAGTGAACCGTGATGATACCGATCAGCCTATTGAGGATCTGGAGTAGAAAACAGAAGCCAAGATCAAGGTTGAATCGCCAATGATGTCTAATGTAACGGTCAAGGCTGAATCGCGAGCTCATTCTGTTGATAATCAGGAAAGTTCTGGCCCGTCAGGGCCACGGATCAAGTCGGAGGCGGAGTAGCCGGAAGTTAAGCTGAGGTTACTTGTCAGTTAAGTGATTATTTCTTGAATTGAGCATATGAAAGTCTCAGTCAGGGTCATTTGCGAACGATTTGGTAGCATAGAACGGGGAGGATAATAGACGGTAATAGCAACATGATACTGGGTATGAAGAACGGGCGACGAGATTTCAACTTGACATCGGAGTGGGGAAAATGGAATCCGTGATGAAAGGGGTGTTTTTGATTCAATGAGTATCATAAGCGACGTAATGATTATTCAATTGTTTTTTTTTGGACTTGTGTGTTGAATATTAGGAATGATTCTGTGTGTGTGAATTCTTTCTGAGATGGTGTTTCATCTGATGGTACACAAAATGTTAGCCAATTTCCTAAAGTGGAAATCACGATACTAAATTCGTGATGATGGTATCGACAGCAACAAATCCAGACATTTAAAACTAATTCTCAAGCCTTTTAATATTTTCAAAACTTTATATTTCTCCCAAGTAGATCTTGTTCGCCAACCACAAAAATCACCCACAATGAACAAAAACCCCTTCTACCAATCCAACCCCCCACCCCGCCCCTGCTCTTAAACGCTGCATCCACACCTCCCGTCCCCGCTCCCACCTCTACGTCGATCAGTCCACCGGTCTCCTCCCCGGCTTCGACGAGCTCCCCGATAATATCCGCTCCGGCATCGCCATCGTACAATCATGCGTGCTCATCGCCGAGTACCTAGGCTATCCGCCCTCCGCGATCCAGCTAGACCTCCCATTGCGGGATCCACCCGGGTTCAAGAGGTTGAAGAATAGCTTGGACATCTTTGAGTCTATGTGTCCGCATTCGAATATTTTGGTGGAGGTGTTTGCAAGGTTGTATCCGGGGGATATTTTGACAGTTTACTGTAGATCGAAGCCGGTCAAAGAAGTCATCGATCATCATCTGATGTCACTGATAGCCTTCTGGCTCCACCGTATGGCTCCCTGTGCACCCGCGGCATTACCTGGAAACCCTACAGGCGGCTTACTGTCTTCAATCCCGCCGGATGAACCTTTGCCTACATCAGCGATGGTCCGTCGTTCGCCATGCCACCCACACCAACAGCCTTGATGTTATTTCAAGAAGCAGAGAGACTAAAGAAGGTCTGCCAAGTGCTGTCCTTACAGTACCTCCTGATGGCGACGTACCGTGCGACCAAAGTTCAACAAATTATCGCCCTGTTTGCCCGCAACGGCCATCGACTCGGCGCCCCTATGCGCTCGACCCTCATGAAACTCTGGCACCATAATATCCTTTAAAACAATACCCTCCGCCACGCTCACCTATCGAACCTCCGCTACATGACCGACCGCAACCTCTACTTCATCCAAATGTTCCTCATCAAATTCAACCTGCTAGTCTCCGATTCCATCTGCGGCCCTTTCACATCCCAAACCATCAACCACCTCATGTCCCTCCCCGGCCTCCAGCTCCTCTATATCCTTCTCTTCCGTCGCAAATATACTTCTGTCACCGAAAGTCCACCTTGTAACTTCCCCCAAATACCCCGGCATCCGCCCGTACCCTCCAGGAATCTTGGGGCGCCACCTACTGGGGTCACATCTCCGCCACCGCCGGAACCACCGGCTACGAATTCTTCAGCCGCAACCCCGACATAGAAGTCCCCTTCGAAATGCGGCCTCGACCTTGGCGAGCATCTCGAGGCTATGGTCGTCTGGTGCATTTTCGACTGGCACACGGACAGTAATCTCCTCCCATCCCCCGGCGAACTCAACTTCTGCTGCCCCGAATCCGAAGAGCGAGAACTACTAGATAACCTCGGCGATATCTCCTCATACATCCGCCTTCACCACTGTCTCAAAACGCAATAGCGCTGCCTACTTTACATCCAACAAGAAGCCATCCAGCTTACTGAGCGCTACGAAGAAGCCCGCATCGTTGCCCTTCACCGGGCGACTACCCTCTTGAATTCCCCTGAATCTGACACTTCCTCGCAGTTCCTCACCTTGCAGCATACAAACATCAACCGGTACAACATCGAATGGGAAATGCATCGCGACTGGCAAATTTCGTCACTTTCGCGCGCCACGCTTGCACTGACTGCCGCGTTGCCCCCCCCCCCCCCCCCGGTACGAACAGCAACTATAGACAGGAATTACTTGAGCTTCAGGGGGTCACCGAGAGAATGGCGAAAGACAAGTCGGCGAGTGACGTGGTAAGCTTAGATTTGTTGGCGGAGGGGCTGCTGGATAGGATTAATGAGAGGGATTTGGAGTTTGATATGAAGAATTGGGCGCCGCCGGAGGGTCCGATGGCGGGGATGGCTGAGGGAGGTGGCAGTGCAGGTAGTAATGAGAATGCAGGTAATGGGGGACAGCCGGTGGTAGCGTTTAGGGTTCTGAATCAATAAGTGGCCGAGGAGGAAGTGCCGGCTCACTTATCGTGGAAAAGCGATGATGAGATTGAGATTGACGAAACCCTGGAAGGTGTTTTTCTATCCATGGACTAGTTAATGCTATAACTTTGATAAGCCACAACTGTTAAGATAGTCCCACAATAATCAAGAATCAAAATTGAAATACAGCACATTGTTATATTCAGTACCAACTGCCAGCCATTTGATATAATGCGAAGCCAAAAAAGAAAAAAAAGCAACCAAACCATCCCATACCAAATCATGTCAATCCAATTGAAACCACCGGCGCCAAGCCATCCAACCCTTATATGTGGTGATATCATTTCCCAATTATCCAAGTTTCCGTATCCAATGATATTCGACTCCAAGGTATCCATTCCCGAAAAGCCCAGAATCCCAACAAAAGCCGTACTCCAAACAAACCAAGAATGCAGATAGTAATAGAACACGTCTTCTCCTCAGCAATACCCCGATTTTTCCGCTTCCCCAATGACCAACAAAACTCGCATAAAGACAGGAACAAGAGGGAAAACAACAAAGTCGACTCGCAAGACAAAATACTTTAAAACTAAAGCGCAACAAAACCAAAAGAAAAGAAATAAAAATCAGAAACAAAAAAAATGATACCCCCCGTCCGTCCGTCCGTCCAACCATCTAACCATCTAAGCCCATCCCAATGCACAAGGTAATCGATCAAATCTGCACAAAATGACCAGCCCAGCCGAACCCAATTCCGTCCCATCCGCTCCAAACTTTCAAACAGCAAAGATCCAAGCCAAGCCAACACCAGTCCACCAAAACCCAACTTCAGAAAGATGCTTATTTGTGTAGCTCTGTCATTATTAGCAGATTCAGTAATGAATCATTTTTCAGTCTTGTCTCTACATGCTCTTGATGTTCCAGGCATGCAGTAAAGACATATGTGTCGACAAAACACCAACCCAAGCAAATCCCACATGAAAGCAAAGAGCACCAAAGACAACGCAACGCAGCCCAGCCAACTCCAAGCAATCCATACCGATCCATCCGTCTGCCCATCCGTAACCCGCGCGCCAAAAAATGAAATATCAACACCCAAAACATGATTCCCTCCCAGAACCGCAGGTACAATCCAGTCCAGTCTAGATTCCACCCTAGCACCGTCTGTTCCATATCCGATGTGACCAGAACCGAGTATTATATCTAATAGCAATAAGGCCAGACAAAGACCAGATCGTCAAGCCCGGGAGTCGACCCAGTTAAGAACACTCCAAGATGTGGTGCCGGTCGAGCAATGAGAAGAAATGATAGTAAAAATGTGTTGAAGCCGTTCCGGAGCCGGCGAGAGCAGATAGGTGGAATGAGCCCTCATTTTCTGTAGAGGTAACCAATAGATAATCAGATGAGGCCAAGTAAAGAACAAAGCAACCTGAAAAAGTAAGATTATGAGTCTGAGAATAGAAAAACATGGGGCCAGAATAGGTCAGGAACCTCCAGAGGTTCACATACGAGCCAGAGGTTCGAGTATTCGGGACCAGGTATGAGGTGGGCGGCTATATTTTGCGCGGGTATCGTTTTTATTTTTTTGGTTTTTTTTTTCAAAAGAGATTTATCAAGTATGTTTTTTTGTAGCCGCAATTGAGGTACTGAATATGTGCTGTCGGCTGTGTAAAAGAGTTCTTATGATCAGCTTTCAGACTTTGGAGTCCCAATTGGTCTCGGTTTCAGGTATGATCCACCTGACTGAGGTGTCGCAGAGACTACCGAAGTCGATCGTGATAGTGGTAATACAGGAATGACATCTGGTGAATCAACAAGCGCATCCACTCTCGAACTCTTCTTTCGACTTCGACGCTTCTAAGCCGCATTCTTCGCCTGCACGGGAGTACTGGTGTTACCCTGGCGAGAATCAGAAGAGCCACTAACAGACAACTGGTTCATGCCCGAAGAAAGGAAGGGGAAAGGATCACTCTCATTGTTGTTGGAGTAGAAGCTGTTAGATCCCGCACCACCGGCAGGGCCGTTGCCAGCACTCTGGAAAGCAGCCTCAGCAGCACGGCTATCAAAGCCAGCGGGGTGGCTGCCAGGGGCAGCACCAAAATGGCTGTTCAGGCCGGGGTTGTAGTTAGAAGGAGGGGGACCAGTACCCAGGGCGCTAGGCAGAGAGTAAGACGAGGGGGGAGCCCCAAAGTGTGGGGCACTGTATGGGCCAGGAGGGAAGCCACCAATAGCGCTAGGAGGAAAGACGCCAGGAGGAGCATGGTTGGAATTGTTCATGCCGTTTTGGTTCATGTTGTAGTTGTTGGAGTCAATGTTGTTATTGTTGGCATAGCCAGAGTCAGCAACAACTGCAGCGTTGGCACGGCTGGCGCCGCAACGCAGGCAGCATACATTCTTTGCAAAGTTATGGTAACCGCAGATTTCATTACCACACTTCCAGTCGCCAGCACGGAAAGGGACGACACCAGAGCCACCCATACGACCGCCGTGGCCCATGTGGCCATGGCCGTGATGCCCACTCATGTGGCCGTGGCCACCATGCATCATGTTACCCGGGCCACCGAAAGGACCGGCGCCAAAGGCATTGAAGCCCATATCACCCATAGGCCCACCAGCGGGAAATGAGCAACGGAAGCATGCAGTACGACGCTGGAAGTTTGAGAAGCCGCAGCTAGGGCAAGTCCAGTCACCAGGACGAGGTCGGTTCTTGCTGGGAGGGAAAGGAGTCAGAATGTCATGGGCTCGGTCGAGGACACGGCTGCTGGAGGGGGAAACCTCAATAGCCTTCTCATTGAGGGCACGGCCGTTCATGCAAAGACTCTCAGCGGCTTCCTCGTGAGAAGAAAAGACAGCAAATCCAGATCCGGTAGGTTTATGCTGCTCCGGAGTACGCAATGTCCAGAACGCTATCGGGCGACCTCCGTACTGAGTAAACCAGCTCTCGAGCTCGGACTGAGTAGTGTCGTGAGGAAGGCCAGACATATGAAGCACCTTGCTACGCTCACCAAGGAAAGCGCGGACATCCGCACGGGCATCCATAGGACGAGTCAACACATCCGGATGCTCGTGAGCTGGCTGTGACTTGCGGATGAGGCCGCGAAGGACCCGAGCGAGGGTGATAGCCTCATCCATGGCCCGACGGGGGCTGGCTGGAGCCAAAGCCTGCAGATGGAAGGGCAAGTTGTGCTTGATGGGCGCGTTGGATTGAACAGGCTCGACTTCGAGGGCGGCGCAGATGTTGCTGAGCATAGACGGTCCAAAGGGCAGGGACTCAGGATGATGTTGTTGCCACCGCTGGTACTCAGTACGCAGATCGAAGGTCCGCGAGTGCTGGAGGTATGGGGGGAGGACAACGGCCTTATCGCGAGCTTCACGGGGAAGCTGCACTCTCAAGTCCCAGGCATCAAGTGTGACAAAAACAAACTCAAGGTTCTTGGAGATGAGGTGCTCATTGACGAAGGCATCGAAGCGGGTGATGGCGTCACGGAAAGTACCGGCACTGCGAACATGTTCCCAGGTGAGGGTAGTCAAGCTAGCTGGAATTTGGGGTGATTAGTTAGCGTATGAAATTTGGGGAAATATTCCGAGTCTAAACTCACTGCAAAGAGGGGTGATAGGAGTGTTAATTGGCTTCACCAGAACACTGTCACGAGCGACCTAAAGTAATAAATTGTCAGTATACTCGATGCAGCTGCAACGCCGGGGACTTAATGCGCCACATTGATGACATGTTGATAGACTCTGTTTTGCTTTTTAGTAGTAGGTTTTGAGACTTTCAATTGTCATAACATTGGGTGGCAATTATGATGATCAGTCGACCTAGCCTATCACGAGTTCACAGATAAGTCGGAGAGGTAGGCGCTTAGGACAGAAGAAGACTGATTGGCGATGACCTTTGGCAAGGAATGCGGCAGGTTTCATTATCAGTCCTGGCGTTGGCACATGTTATACCAAATTGGGAAGCAGAAGTCCATCGTGAGGCGGCGGAAAACCGCATCCAAGCAAAAGACTAAGTTTTAAATCTTACCTCATCACTGGTCTTCGCATCAAGAATGATCCAGCCGAGCTCAATAACCTCGGCGGAGTCCTTCGTGACGTAGACACCATGCTCATCACAGGTTGTGGCCACATGCATGACCACATAGCGGTCAACCTTGAAGCCAGTCTGTTGAGAGGCCATCTTGATGATTGGATATCAGAGGTCTGGTGTTGTATGGGAGGGCTCGATCGATACTGGGAGCCTAATAGTGTACAAAACGTCGTCGAATCGAATCAGTCGGATGTCGAGATATGTTGCTAAGGTGGAGCAGGAAGAAGCTGCAGGAAGTCTCAGCCAATGTGAGAACTAACGCGGCGTTCGGAGCGAGATGGCAGAAGGGTGTCCGGCGGCGCGGAGCAGTCAGAATCTGGAGAAATTGATATAGCAGCACGAGACTAATCAATGCCGATGCGTGGTTTAATCTGGCAAAAAAAGGGAGAAACAATGGCTGGTGAATAGACCGAAGACTAAATGCTCGGAATTTTGATGTACTTTTGTCTGCCAGGTGGGAAAGCAGCAAAAGATGATGGTGGATGTTAGCCGCAAATGGAGACTTTATGTACGGGGTAGCGATGAACGAGGGAACGTCAACGCGGAAACCTAGGCAGGTATTATTTATGATACGGAGAAGCAATAACCAATTAACAGACCTGAAGAAAAAAAAAAGAAAAGAAAAACACAGCCAAGAGATATGGAGCCTAACACTAGAAAAGCACCAATTCCAAGACGATGATGATGTTGATGAGCAAACGAAAAAAAAAAGAGGCCGTCAAGAGGACAATGGCCAATGATGAGTGGCAGCAACAAAAAGTGAAGCTTCAATCAACAGGATGGACGATTTGAGGTCAGGTTTGACAACGTTTGTTCTTTCCTGTAACCGACGCAAGGAAAAATCGGCAATGATGATCAGTCACTCCCAAGGGGGTAAAATTCGCAGTTGCCAGGAATGGCAGGGGATCGAACGTCCCAGCACTACTACCCACTTCCTTCTAAATATCACGAGTAGAAATCTTGTCGAACGAGGGAAGGACTAAATAAGAGCCTAAGGATTCAACAGGCCTTGCCTTTTAAATATCTATAAGTATCAGGATGTGGTAACTGCGTATGCCAGTTTGCAGTTTTCCGGCGCCGTATAGTCTAGGTTGGTAATGTGATGGTGAAAATGTCTTGTCACTCGGCGAGACGGAACGGAGCCGTTCTGGAATGCTACTATAGTCGACGAGATAATTCAGAGGGACTATAGCCATAGGTGGTTCTACAGTATGATCAATGTCTTGGAACTGCGGCGTGACGACAAAATAATGGTAGATGTTTGTACGTAGTGCTCGCTACACAGGTTAGTTGATCCGAGCACATAATCGTCGTAGTCCAGACATTGTTCCGATGGTCAACATCATGAATAAATATAGCCGATATTTCAAGTTTCCAGTTCTTCAAATATAGCTTTTTGCAATCAACATCTCATAAACTACGCCATATCTTCTCTACGCTCAGCACCACCACATCACAGCCAACTGTATCCATGTCAATCCTTCACCCTTCTAGCCATCGCTTCCTGCATTACCGGCATCCGACTTAGGAGACCACGAAACATGCTGAAAGTCCACGTAGATACAAAACAAACCTTTCAACACTAGGCTATCTAACATCTGCCATAAACACAATGAGCCTCTCTCCCCACACATCTAACAAATCATGGCACAAACGGATTTTCCGTTCCCGAAAAGAACCATGCATGTTCGTCCTGTGTTAACATCTGGTGCAGCATTACTGTAAATATGTGATACCGATCTTGATCATGTAAATATGTATAGGCTGGATGCTTTATGCGATTATGAAGATCTTGCGCCATTATTTAAATGTTGTTTATAGAAGTTAATGAAGGGTTCAAGCTAAACCTTCAGCACTGGTGTTAAAGGTTCATAGATTCTTATTACTCTTCCGGAAGAATTCAGGTTTCTCAAATTTTTCCCTCGGCTTGTTCAACGATACCGTTACTCTCACATATATATACAAGTTTGCGACCGCATCAAAAACCGGAGCCCACGTTACCATCAATTACATGTCCAAACATTCCACATTACCGACATCCAACCACAACTGCACATAGTTAAGGGGAACCATGCCCACCACAAAACCTACAAAATCCACAAAACTCCCCAGTCACCTCTTCCACGGCCCCACCCTCCCCGAAAAACAAATATATCCATCTCTCTGCCCCGATCCCGATTTCCCAATATCCACCTCTATCCGATCTAAGATTCATCCCGCGTCCCCTTCTTCTCCACCCGCAATCTCCTCCAAGCCACTCAATGTACGATCCCCGTTGATATCGACTACCTGCGTCCGCACGAACAGGTCAGGTTGCAGTTGCCATTCCTGGACAGGCCAGGCCAAGTTCGTCAAGGTGGTTGTCTCATGATTCAGGTATCTGCCCTGGATCAGTGGTCTTTCTTGTCTGGGTCATCTGGGCGGACAGTGAATGTGGATGGGATGGAAGTTGTGAGATGATGGAGGAAGGGAAGGAGGGAGGCAAACTTCGGCTCAAGATAAGACGGCGACGTTAAGTATCATCGTGAATGGTTTCTTGACTTGTGTTTTTCATTTTCTAATTTATCGTATTGCGAGCGTATCTTTTTTACAAATGATGATGACCATTTATTTCTAGTGATTAATCAGCCCTTAGAAACCAAAAACTCGCGGAAAGAACCATCCTTACTTTTCCCCACCACAGCCTCCTGCCATCCCCGTTGATACTAAATACCCCGCATCACCCGCATTCCCACCAAACGTCAGCACTCCAACCCTCGGCTAACCCTTACACCAAAATGCCCTCCCTCACCTGCCCAACTACTGTCCAAACCTGTACCCCGCCGTTGCCTTCCCCCAAACCAACACCAACCTCATTCCTATCCTACATTGCCTCCTTCTTCACATCGTCACCCTCCTCTTCATCATCCCTCCCTCCTGTATCCGCCTTCACTGCCCAAAGCCTCCTCACTTCCTCTCCCGCTCTTGAGCAATCATCTGTCGAAGAAACTTTGACAGCCATCGCCACCATTTGCGCGCGCTCCCGATACTCTCTGGGCTCCCAACACGAGGCACATCACCCGGCGGCACAATCTCATAGGCTGAGAGTGCACCCGGGGTTGCCGCCGATTACCTCTGAAAATTCCAGCTTCTAGACGTCTGTTTGTGAGGACTCTATGGTTAGCGGGACCCAGGATACCAGAAAGTTAGGGAAGAAGAGTGGCAACAGAGGTCGCTCGGCAGTGTAATCCGAGAATGTGATCCGACGGCAGATCACCACTACCAGTGCAGATGAAGTGGAACGCGCCTGGAGGGAGATATTCCAGGTCTGGAGACCATAAGACAATGTCTTGTATTACAAGCATATACGACACGAAAGAAACCTAGCCAGTGAAATGGCATTCAATGCAAATGCTCTATTGAAACCAACCTGGAAGCCTCCAGGTCCAATGTCCGATTGTCCGACAACGTATCGCCGGTACTATCCTTGGTATAATAATCAATGCCTCTATAATGCCTACAATCAGCAACCGCCAAACAATGCTAGTGATACAGTACAAAATATCAAACAAAAACAAAAACAATAAAAGCAACAATGTCCCATAACTCTCTAACTCATTATCGCATCTCTTCCTCTCCCTTGTCCATTACCGCTTGTCTCAAGGTCACTTCCCGATCACGTAGAGATCCATCGGGGCTTCTGGGGATTGCCCCAGATGGTCCACCGCTACTATCGGTAGAATCCAGCTGCATAGCTTCGCCGGTGCTTGTGCTCATCTGGTCGAAGTTCCCCTTTTCGTTCCCTTGTTGTTCCTCTTCCTGGGCAACAATAGGAGGAGCGGAGGTTTCGGTTGCTACAGGTGAGTTATCCTTCCCCGATGCTGGTTTCCTAGCAGTAGGTTTCACCTCACGTTCACGCTTACGGGCCTCCCGGCGGATAGCCTTGGACTCGAACTCGTGCCAGTCTCCATCAAGGTGCGCCAATCTAAAAACCGTCAGTATCACGTGATTCAACATCAGATGGAAATTTTAAGTAGGGACTTACTCGATACACTGCACTGCCCGTGGCTCCTCCACCGTGAAGTATTCGTGATTCAAAATTTCAGCGGCTGTTGGGCGTTTAACGGAATCGAATTGAAACATAGCCCCCAGCAATTCCAGAGCCTTTGGTGAAACCTTGTCGCTGTACATGGAATGGAATAATTCAGGCTTTTTGTATGTTGGCCGCAGGAGTTGGAACCAGGGAAGATTGGTCACAGTAGGCCATTTCTCTCGAGTGGGAGTGCCCATTACACTAAAGATCTTGGCCAATTGATGCGACTCGGTCCCATCACCAGGGAAGATGGCAGACTTAGTAAAGATTTCAACCATGACACAGGCGGCACTCCATACATCAACAGCAGCAGTATACTTTGTCTCACCAAGAAGAAGCTCGGGAGGTCTGTACCAGATAGTAATGACTCTGTTGGTGTAATCCCGTAGATGCCGTTTAGCATAGAAACGGGCCAACCCAAAATCAGCTAGCTTCAAGACACCGTCTTTGCTGACTAAAATGTTGGCGGCCTTAATGTCACGATGTAGAACACCGCGAGTGTGAAGATAATCAAGGCCCTCAAAAATTTGCCTTGACATATCCTTCTTTTGGGCGTCGCTCAGCCTGAAAGATGGATGAGCAAGGATACCAGTCAGATCATGAGACAAGTACTCAAAAACCATGAAACATTCGTTCTTCTCAACCATGACTTCAAGCAGACCCACGATATTACGATGACGAAGATATTGAAGAAGCTTGATTTCGCGCATGGCAGTGACTGGAAAACCATCTCGTTCTCCCTCCATGCGGATCTTTTTCAAAGCCACCATATCTTGAGTATATGCGTTGATTCCCTTGAAGACTTTGCCATAAGTTCCAGACCCGATCACCGATTCATTGCCTGGCTTGCGGTAATAAACAGATTCTGAAGAGGCAAGTTCATCAGGCAACTTTGGCTTCGGAAGAAGCTTGCGGATTTTAGTCTTCACTATCCGTGTGCGAGGTCTGGGTGGAGCCTGTTGCGAGGATCGAGCTGCACGAGCAGAAGCCGGTTCGGTCGGGGCATTCCGTGGTGGGGCATTTCTATCTCGGGGGTCTGTTGTCCGAGATGGACCAGTAGGAGGTAGCGGAGGTTTAGGGCCATTCGAAGCCGAAAACTTTTGGGTAACATCAGTCTTTAGGGGGGCGGCCAATGGGTTTTTAGAAGCCTTGAATGCAAAACTAAACTTTCCGCTGGCTGTCGTGTTTGAAGATCCAGAGTCTTGTTCAGATTGGGCCTTCTGGCTAGAATCCGAGTTTGGGACCTTTGGTTGAGCTACCTCGAGCAAGGATTTCGGGGCCAATTTTGGGGGAGCCGCCTTAGCAGCAGCGCCTCCTAGACTGATGCGGATACCGGGCCGTTTAGTCGTCGCAGTTAGGTCATTTTGTGTGGTAACGAAAGTCGAAGAAAGCCCTGTTTTGAGGGAAGGGCCAGTTGGGGCTGAAGCTGGGGGCGAGTTAGTCGATGATGTTGGACCTGAGCTGGTGATCTGAGCTGAATTTTTGGATCTAAAAAAATGAAACTCGTTAGCCACCAGAAAACAAAAAGATAAGGAAAGGTGCATAGGAACTTACATGGATTCGGATGTACCAATCTTTTTAACTGTATTTCTAAAACCTCTCAAAGGCGAGCGTTGCCGAGGGACTGGTGGTTCCTTTTCGGCATCATTGCCTCCTTGTTTTGATCCCGATAACTGGTGATGACGTTCCCCAGACCTAGAGCGATGGTCATCACCTTTAGTTTTGGTGCGTTTCCGGTCCCGCCGGGAATGGCGTCCGTAGCCATCAGAATCATCGTCAGAATAATCACGAGCAGACTCCCGGTGCCGGTGATGATCCCTTTCTCTGTCACGATCTCTGCCACGGTCACGGTCACGGTCACGGTCACGGTCACGGTCACGGTCACGGTGGCGGTCTCTATCACGAGCCCTATCCCGTTCTCGGTCTCTTTCGCGGTCACGATCTCGATGCCGTGTCGAACCCCGGTCAGGCTCCCTTGAATGGCCATCTCGGCTGTTGCTATATGAGTGACGTCTTCGATGCTTGCCATTACGGGGGCTTCGTGTCCGACTCCGAGCCCGCCGACTAGATTCAGTTATGTTGTCGCCGTTTCCGTTGGCTGCCCCGTTTGTTGAATCGGCTTTATGGGCAGCAATTGACCGTGGTCGACGACTTCCAGTAGAATGTGATCTTGAATGAGACCTTCTACGAGAGTCAGGTGAGTTGTGGCGCGCTCGTCTAGAGACCCGGTCTCGATCTCGATCTCTATCCCGTTCTTTTTCTCGATGACGGTCTCTGTCTCGATCTCTGTGGCGGTCATGATCTCGATCTTGATCTCGATCTTGATCTCGATCGCGATCTCTTTCCCAGTCGCGGTCCTTGTCTCGAGTCTTTTCACGTTCTTTGTCATGATTTCTCCTATGTTCACGGGACCTTGAACGCTCTCGACCCTCCCTTTTATGTCTCTCGCGTCGGGACCGTTTTCGGTGGGTCTCTGAAGAAGCGCTCCTTGATCTTCGTCTTTTCACACTAGGTGACATTGTGTCCCGGTGATCGCGGTTGTCGTCATTATGACTTTTTCGGTCCCCGTCTCCGCCATATGAATCCGATCTTGATTTTCGACGCGGAGTAGCGTTGGGTGGGTCATCCATGGTGCGACCTCGGGAATTCTCACGGAAGCTACGCAATGATTTCTGAGAGGGTGAGTGGGAATTCCTTGGGTGATTTGTGGTATCTGCCAGGACTGTGCTGGCTAATTTGGCCGTTAGGCTGTCGTTGGCGGTATTCGAGAGGCAAGGCAAGGCTGAAGGTGGTGCGAGTGGGGTGCTTTTTGACGGTAGGTGGTCGGCGTAGTGTCGGGAGTCGTAGTTAAAATCCCGATTGCGTTCTCTATCCTTCTCTAGACTCGGTCTTCTTCCATTAAATCCAGTAGATGGCAATGGGCGGTATTCATCTGCTTGCAAGATGTGCGATCCGTCGGGGCGCGTTGGTTTTCCCATAAGTCTGTCCACCTCGAAGTCTAGGCAGGAGTTCTTTCAAACACACGATATAATCGGCTCCAAAGCGATGATACACGTTGTCGGGAGAGCTCGTAAACTGAGAGTCACAATCGTTCAAGTCAAAGTTCATAAAAACATGGCCTGTCAACTAGTGCAGGTGCGCCGAAAAGACAAGCTCTTGATGATTTGCCAGGATGTGGCAGATGACGGTTCGGTGATGTAAGACTAGACCACGGGATGCATGTCCTGGGCGCGATGAGAAAGAATTTGCGAGGTTGGTACCCGAGGAAGTTTACAATTGCGATTTTTAAGCGACTTCTGATGGAAGGATACAGAGAATGAGGTTCGCGATGGATGCAGATTGGTGTTGATGGCGATGCTGCGACCAGGTACTTTTTTTTTTTTAGCGACCACTGTCGGCAGTCAAAGTAGGCCCAAGCTTAGCTGTATAGGTTGACGAATAGGCTTTAATGATGAAAAATAGGATTTCGTTGGGAACAAGTCTTGGATAATAATTATCAGTCTGGGTTGCAGTGGAATTTGCGGAACTGCAATTGCCACTTTGAAAACCTGATCTATAGCATGGAAATAGAAAGATCCAAGATCTTTCCGTCCCGTAGCCCCAGGTCCCCAATAATGGTCATCATGAAGCTGTTGCTTTCTGCAGGTGCGCAAGGATGTTTGTAAATCAAACTGGCTTTTTGCTTCTGTCTGTATACAATTAATAGTCAAAATGTCAGCCCCACGCTGACATTTCGTGGATTTCTACTAGTACATGTTTATGTGAGTATATCATTATCCCATATTTTCAATATGATGCTCCCGTAAATTATTTCAACTCCATTAAGAACTGGCAATGGCTTGTTGTAAACATTAGGGTTAGAAGTTGATGTCTCGGGTTGCAGTCTACTTCACTTCTCATTATGGTGAGCTAGACACCATGGTGTTCCATACTAAAACAATTCATTAGCCAATGAAAATACACCGAAAAATAAGATACTTTGCACAAAGATAAGTTTCATTCTATAATCAAGCGAAAGTCAACTCCACCTTCAAACTTTAAACTTACAGGGCGCTTGCTTTGAGATATATTCAAATACCGGTTTAGTCATATCTACCAGAATACAACGTCTTCACTCAGTATCTCTAATGCCAAATATATTTATTTGTTAACAACCATATCTTTTCAGCTTCTCTATAAACCTCAGCTGAATCAAGTATTGTTGTGTGACAAGTCTCTTTATGTCCGCCATACAACAAAAGCCTCGGTAACATTATCAAAAGTAAGCTTAACATAGAATTGGATTTGATACTTGAACGTACCTACTTGGAAGTACTATAGTGTGGGCATATATTCCACTCAGGTCATGGAAGCTCCAAAACATGTAAAAACCACTACAAACCTCAATATCCAGTGCGTTACACACCGCCAATAACCACCACCGTGTACACCATTGTGCTCTTAACACTGTATGTCTGCGAATCCCGTTCCTATATTTTTGTTCCCTGCATATTGTTCAAGTCCACACGCACATGCAGCCACACATAAGCTTAAAAATACTAAAATCCGGCTGATCTAACACCCCATCTATTATGGCCCAGGGCTGTCATCCTGCCACAGTCCCTTCTTTCGAATCCCTCATCCGTCCTGGTTTCTATTTATCTTCGCTTGCTGCTATACAGCCATACGACTGTTGCAATGAACCCGACCCCGCCGTCCGTTCTTTTTGTATTCTCCTTGACACCTAAAATCCTAGACGATACCCCTGGTGCAACTTACATGCATATCTCTTGCGTGTCCATATCCACAATATTTATATAAATGACTTGTGGTTCGTCCACTCTCACTGACCGTTTCCGCTCCGCCTTTCTGTGCACTTCTGTATATAAACAACTTGCTTCCCGCTCGGAAATCCTATATCCTCTGCCTCCCCAGTACATTGGAATTCCATCCTTGCCCTTTCCTCGCTTCCTACCTACGAAATCTGCAATCATGGAATGGCTCGGACACGCTTCGATTAGCTACACGCACAATGCTCAGCCTGTCAAGCTGCCTCTCAAGGCCGGCGGCGCCACCGATCTCCTCAAACTCACCGAGCAGTCTACCCCCCCTTGCTCCCTGAACCCCCTGTACTTCAATGGACACATCCAGACTGCCGTCGCCGGAACCTCTCGCGATGCGCCCCGTCTTTTTTACAAACGCCACACCTTCACGTCTACCACGCCAAACATCCCCGGTACCTTCACCGTCGACTGGGCTGTTGCTGCCAACACTGAGCCTAAGGATGCCAAGTTGCCCCCGAGGACTACTTACTGGACCGAAAATGAGTTTGAGAATCTGCGTAGCGACGACTCTAGGCCGACTTTGATCGTCCTCCACGGCCTTTCGGGTGGTTCGCACGAGGCCTACCTCCGGCACACTATCGCGCCATTTGTCGAGAGTGGAAAGTGGGATGTTCTTGTCGTTAACTCTCGTGGTTGCGCCTGGAGTGAAATCACCACTGGCATCTTCTACAACGCTCGTGCGACGTGGGATGTGCGTCAGCTGATCAAGTGGTACGCGGAGCGTTATCCGTCCAGGCCTCTGTTCGGTCTGGGTTTCTCTCTAGGTGCCAATATCTTGACCAACTACCTGGGTGAGGAGGGTGAAACCTGTATTCTGAAGGCTGCCATTGTTTGCTCGAATCCGTTCAACCTAGAACTTTCCAACTCGGCTCTCAAGCGCTCTTGGATCGGCCGCGAGGTCTACATGAAGACTATGGGCAGTATGTATTATCTTCATGTGAATCTCATGAACATTTACTAACAATCATATAGCCAGTATGAAAAAGCTTGCCTACAGACATCGTGAGGCTATTAAGACTAAGACCAACTTTGACTATGAAAAGTTGATGTCGGTCACCTACCTGTGGGACTTTGACAACGAGGTCCAGTAAGTCATCCAGACATGAACCCATCTTACCAATTCCATGCTAACTAATCTCTAGACCCAAGGCCTGGGGCTACCCCACTGCTAGCGCTTACTACCGCGACGCTTCTTCCTCAGACGCCGTCGTCTCCATCCGCATCCCCACTCTTGCCATCCACGCTAAAGATGACCCCATCGCCTCTGACGAGGCTATGCCTTACCCTGAGATTGCCGCCAACCCCTACACCGTCATGCTTGCCACTTCTCTCGGAGGTCACCTAGGTTGGTTTGAAGTTGGTGGTGGTCGGTGGTTCGCCAGGCCTATTTGCAACTTTTTTAACAAGATGGCGTTTGAAGTTGACTTGGATGCTGTCAGCAAGACTAACTTGCTGCCGCAGGTTAAACGCGAGTACAAGTATGATGCCATGAACAGACGCTGGAGCAACCCCGATGCCGAAGTATAATGAGACTTGGCAAAAGGAGGTGTATTGTAATAGAGTGGAAATGTCGATGTCCATATAATACGACGTCACATACCAAAATGTTCTTAGATATAGACACACATAGCCCGTTAAAATCCACATGTTTGGTATCAATTAATATGGAAAATCCAACATTGAAGAAACAAAACAGCAAACAGATGTAAGAAACACAGTGGATCTCAATGTCTTCTCCCCCAACAATTTCGAGCAAGACAAAGATTGCTTTTCTGCATCCCGGAACGCCAAACCCATATGCAAATAAATATCCTCTCCTATATACTTCAGTCATGATCCAATCTTCCTCTTCAAGCAAAAGCGACCTTCTTAGGCTTAAACGGCTTAGTTCCCGCCGTTGAGATCTGTTTGATACTTTCACCCTCGTCCTCCTTGCTCGGTTTACCCTTCCGCTTGCGCTTCTTGCGCAGAGAATCCTTGGCGTTTTCCAGGTTTGCCTTGCGCTCAGCTTCCTTGGCTTCAGCTTCGAGACGGCGGGCTTCGCGGACTTCTTCGAGTTGACGGGCCTTCATGATTTTGGATTCGATTTGGCCTTCCTTTTCAGCTTGTACCAGGGCAAGAATGGTGTTCATGGATTCCTGTTGGGAGACATCCTTTGTTAGAAATTGGGATCAGATAAAACTGTCACATAGAATGGCGCAAACGTAAGAATAAACACATACCTTGTCATCACAGAAAACCTTGCCCTTTTTCTTGCCCTTTGGCTTGACGACGCCGATGGGTGTGATCTTGTTGAGTTCGGGGAGGTCCAGTTCCTTTTCAGAATAGGTCTTCTTCTTATTGCGCTTGCGCAGCAATTCCACCAAACTGGAAGCATTCTTGGGAGTCGAACTGAGAGGAGTGCCCTTGGACTTCTTGTGCTTGACAATGCCGGTGGGTGGCTGGCTGCGCATCTTCTTCTCCTTGGCCTGGTTGGCCTTGTTGATGGCCGCCTTGTTCTTGATGGTGGCTGTCCGACCCATTTTGTCGGCTGTGAGTATCGCAGTTATACAAATAAAATTAAAAAAAATGAATACAGCAATTGAATTTGAATGTGTGTTGCTGTGGCGGAGAACACAAAGCTTAACCAATGGTGGGATATGGTTGATTCAACAATGCGATGCAGGTAATGCGGGTATGCTAGAAAAAAAGTTCTTATCGCAGTTACTGATAAGATACCCTGATACCGGCGCTTGTCGCTAAAGTCTATCAAATATAAGCGCATGGTAACACAAAACATGGGTGTTGATAATAACCCTAATTCTTAAAAAAATTATCTACACACCCACCCCGCTGCATCTCATTAGACCATTTCATTCGAGTCACAGGCTCTGACGTCAATATTATTGCATGAGATTCATATTTGGCAGTAAGACCAATATGTCACATTTATCATGAAGCCTGAGAAACCCCTTCCTTACTCAGATGAGTTTTCATCACCGGATGAATACATTGAAAGTCTTTTGCAATTTGCCTCTACGAATAACCTTTTCCAACTACTATGTGGTGGTGTTCACGTTCTTGATTTCTTCACTACCGACCCCGGCTTATACCAAGCTATTATTCCCCAAGAATGGCAAGACTTCTTAGTGCGATGCCCTCCTATGAAGCTGTTGGACCTCCTTATGCGGGATGATCTTTCCGGCCCCTTGAAGGGTTATTGTGACCTGCCTGTTCCAGCGTCACTCGTTGAGTACATCACCAATATTCGCAGGTTTACCTTAAAACGAGAATACATGCCGCGTGTTCCCGATTTTAAAAAGTTGCCGCGGAATATCACGGTGGGTATGAAGGGGAAAAAGATTCACGAGGTTACGAACTTTGCAGACTATATCAATGCCTTGGTTGGTAATATTGCCAAGAACTACGACGAGAAGATCACACATCTCATTGACTTTGGTGCTGGTCAAAATTATCTGGGCCGTTGCCTTGCTTCAAAACCATATGCCCAAAACGTTGTGGCAGTGGAGTGCAGACCAGAGAACATTCTGGGTGCCAAGGAACTTGACATTATGGCCGGCATTGCAAAGAAGCCTGTCGTGAAACGGAATAAAAAGATGTTCTTGCAAACTGTCGAGGTCAAGAAACTGGAATCTGAGATGGATGAGTCAAAACGGAAGTACTATGAGAAGAACGTCAAGAAGGTCAACAAGCAACTTGAGAAGACTGTTGATGAAGTGGACTTGCGGCCACGTCGCGATATTGGTGTAGAGGCTGAGTACGAGAGAACACAGGGAAACGGTATCATTACTTATGTCGAAGGTCGCATGGATGATGGTGATCTGACCAATATCATCGCTCGTCTCGATTCAGTGCAACTTGAAGAGAAGAAAGAGGCTATCGCAAACCCTGCCGAACTGATACTAGAACCCGAGATCCAGAAGCAGGTTCGCGAGGAGGCAGAAAATCGGAAACTGATGGCAATCTCTATCCATTCTTGTGGTAACCTCTCACATTACGGCATCAAGTCCCTAGTCATGAACCCCTCTATGCGCGCAGTCGCCATAGTTGGTTGCTGTTACAACCTTATGACTGAGAGACTTGGTCCCCCCACCTATCTTTCACAGTATCTGCGTCCCACCCTTCAGGCCATCAACGGCCGCGTTATTAGGGAGTCGGCACGGCGAGACCCCCAAGGGTTCCCGATGAGCAAGCGACTTGAAGAGTATGGAGGTAACGGTATCCGTCTCAACATTACCGCCCGGATGATGGCCTGCCAGGCCCCGTTGAACTGGAGTGAACAGGATAGTGATGACTTCTTCTCGCGACACTTCTATCGGGCTGTTTTGCAGAAGATCCTTTTGGACTATGGTGTTGTTTCTACAGTCCGGCATAAGTTCAAAAATGAGGATGGCGTCGAAGTGGAGCGGGAAGGCGGCGACGCTAATTCGCCGTTTAACCTTAGCACCAACCCAGTTATCGTGGGCTCGCTACGGAAGGCTGCATACAAGGATCTCCACTCATATGTTCATGGGGCCATAGCTAAGTTAACAAATAAGGACTTTGAACAGTATGGGGAGACGGTAGCGAAGGCGATGGAGAGTTTGACGGATGAAGATATCGAGGGGTACAAGCAGCGGTATATGCCGAGATACCGGGAGATGTCGGCGGTATGGAGTTTGATTTCGTTTAGCGCGCAGGTTGTCGAGTCGATGATTGTGACGGATCGGTGGCAATTCTTGATGGAGCATAGTGATGTGGTGAAGGATGCTTGGGTTGAAACAGTGTTTGATTATCAAAACAGTCCCCGGAACTTGGTTGTCGTTGGGATCAAAAAATAATGATAGAGTTTTGTTTTGAGCTTAAAATTTATTTAATGAAGGCATGAATTTATTTGTTTATATCTTTGCATTCAGTGTTTGGAATATGAAAAGGCCATTTTGCTGGGTCCGTTATAGGCAGGAAATCTCTACTACACATCAATCACCAGGTACACTGCATATTATTGAAAGTAAAGTGCAATTTATTATGAAAGGTCTCCAAATGGGGTCGCCTACTACAGATAAGACCTACGTTAATGGATCCCCATCTTAAACCCAGATTCGGCGTAACACATATGTAACTGAGTGTTTGTTATTAACTTTCGGCCGATATCACTCGGAAATGCACATGACTTACCAGAAAGCAGTATAGAGAATCAGACAGTATTATTAGAACAGATAGAAGAAGGGAGACATCCGGTATCAGTCGAGGAATCGGGGACGTCAACAACATTATTCTGTAATTCCATGGTCCAGACCATAGAATTGTATGCCTGGGAAGGAAGGGTCTGTTCTGCTTCCTTCAGAGAATGCTTGACCCAAAGCACTGAAAGTACTTCTGGCGTTGAATAATGTCTAATATTAGCCCGCCCTGAGGAACTAGCCTCTGAGGAACAGGCAGTGCTGCTGTTTTTCGACTGCTGCATTTCATAAAATTAATGGAAAGAAAGACAAGAATTAATGGAAAGTTTGATCTAGGAATCGTCTTTTGGGTTGAACAAGAGAAGATCTAATGTTGAAGCAAGGTAGACAATGGAAAAGCAACAGGTGCTTAGAGAGCCAGCATCAAAGCAGAGATGTAAGGGGGACTATCGGTATATTTATACTTGATTTCACATGGTCATTGTGAATATATGTCGTCTATAGTTAAAACTTGAGGCTACCATGTGATGGGACACAACATATGAAATGCTTCAAACATGATGATTACTTGGACTGTAAAGTCAGAACTAGATGTTGCTGAATGCACCAGAATTCATTGCCGACATCATGTCGATCCATTATTTTGTTGGTGCTTGATAAAAATATCTGTGATTTTATATAAAGCCACGGATACTAGGCTGATAACATATTGATTGGCATAGCTATTATTTTTTTTTGGCTATTCGAGAAGCTTTTTATAAGGTCTGTCTATGTTGTTCAAGACAGAGAATCTCATATATCATATATAAAAGATGTATGATGCCCACATAAAAACATAGATATACTATCAACTATTTCGAATCTAGATGTTTTAGTTTGCTGTTTATAGCTATCAAAATACAGAGTCAAAAACTAACAATCTATTCTCGAACAACATAAGCATGTATGGCTTTTTTTTATCAATCTTTAGTATCATGTCACATAATGTTCCTACAAGTCATCTTCGGGTTCAGGAACTTGTACTTGTCAAGTTAACAGTCAGTGCTAGAGTTTAGTATTATCAGTTTCTAGCTAGCAAGTCAAAAAAAAAATTTCAACAAAAAGCAACCTTTACAACCCATCTCCATGTCCTTATTAATGAGCTACAATATATCAGCATACTTATGCTTCAATGTCCTTCAGGCTCACAGGTGCCGGGCAACCTTTTTGCCTTTTTATTCAAAGGACCGACCTCAAATTTGATATATGCAGGAGAGATATTGGTGATTAATAGTGAAACCAATAAAATGCAGTGTATACGGGACAAGTAGTTCACTAACGTTTAATAACCCAGATAAACACCATAAAAGCAGTTTTTCCATGTGGTTACCATCGACTGTCTCTAGCTGAAGGAGGATAAGGCCATTTTTAACTCTGCAATTGATATTACTTTTTGTTCTCTTCATGGATTGACATGCAGTTATCGCACAACCAGTGGTATGGTACATGCCAAAGTACTTATTTTAAAGCTGAAGCTTGCCTAGAGCTTGTCAATCAGTTCTCTGGCCTCGTATAATGCTCATTATTGAGGATTTAAAAGAGCGAAGAGTTTCAGCGATAGTCTGGTTCATAGTACATCGTGAGTTGACTAGGAGCTTATCTATGTGCTATGAATGGTCTGGATGCTAGGATTAGGAGCTGCAATCACTAGGCTCGGATACACATAAATTAAACTATTTTTTCTGTTTTAAAAGCTTTCTCAACAATCTTACATTAAGTGAAATTGAAACATTGACCATATCTGAGTTATTACATTAAGATGTTAGATTGTGTTCACAGCAAATATTATGGCATCTCAAAATATGTAGCTTCCGTCATAGTATCATCTGCCGGGTCAATTCCCATTACCTTGGCGATGACATATATCTACCCACTAAATATATGGCTTGGCTTTGACACCAAATTTCTGTCATCACCACAGAAGACATTTATATTTAATACCTGTGATAGGCGTTTGGGATGCAAGGCCAGGTATATGCAATATTATATGTATACGAAATGGTTACAAATCCTAAATTTTCGGACATATGTCATGATAGGCTGTCAAACAAATAGATCCCTGTTTCCTAAAAGCATGTCATTGGATTGGCGGTACAAGGAGAATGGTAATAACAGAAGAAAATACTTGACTATCCTGTCAAGGGCACCACATTTCCTTAATGGCTTGTCGTCGCGTAGTTGCAGAGCCAGACCACTGGATTTTCATTTGGGGCTGGCTGCTATATCATGGCAGTCGTTTACGGTACTAAATTTAACCTAACAAAAAAAACGTACGACACCCGATATTTCCGTGTGGTACTAATCCGACACTCTGCGGCTTCACTATGGGGCACTTGAAATAACGGGGACTTATAGAGCTGTCTACGCTGTCAAGATAGGACTCAACCCTGAAAAAAAAAAAACACTACGTCCTCTAAACTCTATCAACCCTAAATAATCAAATGACCCATGAGGATCTCACTCCCGAATTAGATGGTCCCGGCATACCAACCACTTACTAACAAAATCATGTTCCGTCACCCATTCCGTCTACTCATACAACGACCACTCATACAACGACCACTCCAACACATCTCCCGTAACCCCATCATCATTAATCCACCAAACCCAACCACTTACTTCTCCTCCCACCCCATAGCCCCCCCCATCCCCAAAATGTCCTCCGACTTCCTTGACGAACTCGAAGCCATCAACGCCATCTACTCCCCAACTACCCTCATCCCCACCCCAACTCCTCCTTCCTACCTCCTCGCCCTCCCTGCCACCGGAACTGTCCTTCGCCTCAATTTCCCCCCTTCCTACCCCGCGACGACCCCTCCGGAAATACTTTCCCTCGAGTCCGCCGGCGACCTCACCAAGCGCGGGTCCGGTACCCGGGATCTCCAATTGTTCACAGAGGCGCTCTCATCGGTTTGGGAGCCGGGGGTTGTTTGCGTTTTCGATGCGATTGAGGAGACAACGAGGGCCCTTGAAAACCTTGCGGCTGCCGAGGAAGCCGCCGAGGAGGCAGCGGAGGCCGACGCGCAAGCAGAGGTCGACGCCCAGACTGCCGAACAGGCTGCGCGGGAACTCCTAAATATTGGGTACGTCCTCAAGGAACCGCCTGTCTGGACAATTTCAGACCCCTTTACTGAAAGCAAATCGACCTTCATTGCCCACGTTACAAGGGTGACATCGCCCGACCAGGCGGCTGCCTGCATTTCCCATCTACTTGCGACCGAAAAGAAACTCCGCGGGGCCTCCCACAATATCACGGCGTGGCGGATCCGCGGCAACACACTGGGACTGACGTTTCAGGACTCGGATGACGATGGGGAGTCGGCGGCAGGGACCCGCTTGTTGCATTTGATGCAGTTGGCGAATGTTTGGGATGTGGTGGTGGTTGTGTCGAGGTTTTTTGGTGGGTCTAAGATTGGGCCCAAGAGGTTTGCGTTGATTAATAAGGCGGCGGGAGATGCATTGATGAAGGGGGGGTGGATGAAGGATCGGGCAAAGGAGAACAAGAAGAAGAAATAAGAACATTTGTGTCACAAGGTTTGTTGTTTGCTGGAGTTATCAAAAGTTTGGGGCTTTTATTTAGACATATGAATGGATGTTTGGATTCTTCATTGTACTGTACATATATCAAGACAAATGGTATCAAAATTTTTACTTTTCCTCCTCCTCAAACATTGGCTTCAGGACCTCGAGTGCGCGAATGGCCGTATCTGCCGGGAGAATCACACAACCTGCTTTGGCTGTGCTGAGATACGATAGCTCCGACACTCTCTCCAACTTCAACTCTTCTAACAATTTACCGGCAACACCACAGACGATACCAGTGACCTCGGTGGGAAGAATAGCGAGATTGAGGAATATTGGCGTCATGACGCTGTCAAAGTCACCGATGATGGCATCACCAAAGAATGGCAGTCCTTTGCGGTCTAATAATAGAGATGGTGGGTCCTCTTGGGCAAGAGTGATGGAGAAGAAGCGAGGTCTGCTAACAAGAGCTGAAACAATTCCCGTGTACAGCTCAGCATCTGCAGTGCCTAGCCAGCCCCTCTTGGCGCTCCTGCCCCTTCTCTCATGCACAGATAGTGAGTGAAGGCTGTCAATTTCGGGATCTGGAGACCCACCATCACGTCCCGAGCAGTGTACCAACTCAATATCCTCCTCTGTGTATGGCAACACCGATCTCTTTTTTAATAGCCTGAATGTTCTGACCATTAGCTCATCCACAGTACTTGGTGGTGGTGTTTTTGGTGGATCTAACTGTGGCGATAATGTGGTACTGGATGATGAGGGACCGAAGTCTTGATATGACGGCTGTATATAACTACTTCCGTTCTCTTCGGACAGCATAAACCCATGGGTTAACAGTGCTGCATTGACCTTTTTTCGTTCCTTGACAGGCACTATGATGAAGTCGGAGTAGTAAGTAGTGATAAAGAAAATTGGGATGCCAGCGAGAGCTAAAGGCGATGTAAGTTTCATGATACCGGAGGCTGCGTCCACGCCAGCGGAGATGATTGAGAGCACAATGTACGACTCTTTTGAGATTGACACCTGCTTGGATTGTTCTTTGGGTAGGCGGGAGATGACGGGGAGGAAGACTTTGTCGGTCCAAGATTCATGGCAGATGACGGTACACTCTAGTGGTGTCACAGAGATGTTGAAGAAGCCATGTTGGTGAGACTGTAGGCCATCTGGGTTAAAGTCAGGGCCTTCTGATGTGACAGTAACAGTTTGCGTCTGTGGTAGTAGTGTCCGCAGAATGGGCTGCAATAGTGAGGAGTATATTTCCAGTGGAATATGAATCAGAGAGTATTGTCCATCCTGAGATTTGTAATTAATTTTGATATTCGTGATAAAGTCTTGTAATTGTAACTTACAATAATTGATATTTGTGCGTCCATTTTCAGAAAAGACGCAGATAGCCAAAATCTTAAACCCCAAATATGGATTAATAAGAAGTTTATCACCAAAATTAAGAAAACTCCAATTGACAGATGTCAAAGCAAAAAATTGATGTTTGGTGTTTGTTAACCAGAACTTCGATTGTCAAGATATGCCAAATTTTCTTACTTGAATGAAAGCCAATAACTCCAATTTTGTTGCTTACGTTGTCGTAGGCGTGAGTCTTTCCCTAATCGCAGTAAACACAATTCCAATTTTCCCACATCAATGATTCGGCACTAGCAAGCTGTCGCCTCTGATCACAAGAGATAACGACGGAAATTGACTTTCTAATGAAATTGTGCTTATCTCTGACTTCGTTTGTTGCAGCGCCAGATGTCTGGTAGATGATGGTTGGTTTCCAGGACGGACGAGAAGGACACCGACGGGTATGAGGGAAGAGGCAGTGAATTGGAAAGGGGACTGAAAGGTTAATGGAAGAATAAAAAAGGTAAATTTCTGCAAGATAGATGGCAGTAGAGGGTATGATGGTAATCTTTCTGGCAAATTGCCTGTAAGGGCTAGGAAGCGCAAAGCAAATGGATAATGTTGGGGATATGATAATGTGAGATGGTTAGTAACTAGAGATTCGCAGTTGAGCAGAGAAATCTCAGTCCTATTGGAAACACTGTAGATATTCAACGAAGTAAAATGGAGATGTTCTCAGTGTATGCGAGCTGATAAAATCTGTCAAGCTCAAGTCTGATTTTTTTATTGACCACAATAGGAGGGTGGCAAATCTACGCGATTTTAAGATAAAGTTTCCCGGTGCAGGGATCCTGGTCTCGGAAAACTCTTGAAAGTCAAAAAAATGAAAAAAAAAAAATTTGAATCACGATAATGTACAAGTTGAGTAATAAGGAGAAAAAAAATTACGAATGGTATGATGCAAGAAACCCCCCCAAAAAAAGTTGAATGCAACGGCAATTGCCAGATCGGCCAGTTTAAGTTCCTTCCCAGTCTATCACAATGTTTATTCAACAGCCGCATTTATTAAAGGATATTCTAACAAAAGCCGACAAGCAACCAAGACACATAAACAACTAAAAATCTGATGTCATCATTGGATGCGGGGTTCGTACATTTTATAGACGGCCTTTTGCACATCAACACTTTCTTTCTGCACATGATCCCAACTTTCTGCCTTGTCGCAACGCCCCTGCTTCCGACTCGCCATTCCATCCCTCCGGCCACCACCACATCTCAACCACACTCGCAGGTCACCTGCATCCTTTCCCGCGAGCGACTACAGATAACCAGTCATTGCCTGTGCATATATAGTATATTCTGCGCTGCACGAGATTTACAGAGCCTTATCTGAGCCAACCAGGATGGGTATTGTTGGCCCACACACACACACACACACATATATATATATATATATACACGCACCATCTTGCGGCTGTCTTCTATCGAGGGTTGCCAATAGGTTATCACACGGCAAGGTGCAGATGTGATGGATGGGAGGACACAAGCCTCAAAAGATTTCTCTTCTGAAGCGGCATTGGCTAGTGTAGGCCTTTTGTCCCAAGACCCTGATTGCTTATCTGATATCCTTGCATTTGGAATCTTTTGAGGCTTACTAGGAGATTCTTGATGGAGGGGTCAAACTTGAGTTACATTCGGTGACTACTTTCTTAGGGTCGTTGAGAGGGGGCCCACCGCATTGATCAGCTGGCATTCCACTATAGGCTACACTCGATAGTTTGGCTGATACCACAAAGCACATTTGGCCAACGATTCTCATAATTCTCTACGAGTCATCAAAAGGATAGATAAATCGGTCACTGAGTCTTTTTCTTCTGAAACACATGTAAACTACAACTATAGTTCGTTATCTCTTCCTTCGATGTCGCGAACTTAAACCCATGACAAAAATCCCGACTCAACCACCATGCACTGAGTTGCAGCACTGAAAAGCTTTCATTAAACATTTCCGACTATGATTACAAGCTGACCACAATTTCAAATAAATAAAACAGTGCGGCTTAGGGAAAGACGGAGCATGAACGGGTCTTTCATCTGCTATGGCATTCCGAATCTACCCAGGGTTAGCCGGATATAACCAAATGTCTCGGTCTAGGGTTGAGACTACCTAGGGTTGGTGAGGTACCCCTAGTCAGAATATAACAAGCCCGCGGACGTCGTGGGTGTAAGTGGACTGCGGTTGAACCTTGGTTGCACAAGATATAACAGCAAATTAGGCACTACATGAACAATCATGAATTAGGTTTTTATAGAATTAGATTTCCTATCACTATTATTCGAATGAGTAGTCATAAAAGGGTTTCTTAAGAAGTGAAATTGTAATTTACACCATAATAAGACTAGGTAAAGCCTGTTGACTGTGAATGGTTGCTTGAGGTATAACCTACCTACCAGTTCTTATCCTTCGTTTGTGTAAAATTATAAATAATCCAACTAGTCACAGATATGATATTGTCCATGTTGACCGTTGTTCTCAACTCAGTATTTAAAAAATACATTTTCAATATAGCAATATACACAGAGCTGGAATTAAAAGATGTTCACCTTGATAGGTGAAGAGTACGAGATGGGTGAGCTTGTATCTGACCAGTGAGTATTATAAATTTTATATAGTACCCCCATTGAATCTTCAGAAACTGAAGGCTCCACCATCATCCACATCTTTACACTAGCCCTTTCTTAGACTCTCGCAGTTATCATCAATACATGCTTCTACTGTAATCTCTTCATTTATCAAGGCCCTAATCCAAATTTTGTTGCCAATTATAATCAGCCTTGAATTTGGTCACATTTTTTCTTTTTTTTTCCTTATTTTTCTGCCTTATAACCCTTTTTTATCATGGATCTCATCGGTGTTGGCTCCCAGTTTGAAAAGGATAATATTGAATGTCCTCCATTTCTGGAGATCAATGATACCACTTCTTCGGACATTGTGCAACAGCAGATTTGTTTCTGAATATTCATTCTTGATTTATGTATTGAAGGTATCAAAATGCTACTGCAATATTAAGTCCCAGGTGGTTGAATTATTCATTTTATTTAAAGTGGACGTGAGTTCTATCCAATATATAACAGCATCTTGATATGTTGAACGTCTGCTCTGCAGCTGGATTCATGGTAAGTCTACTAAATTTGAACATGAGGAAAGAAAAAGTGTTAACATATCATCAAGCCTCAAATTTCTATAGTAGTTTATATACTATTGATGCGCCTACATTTTATGTATATACCACACGTATAAATATTATTACATATTGCATACTTAATTTTATACTAATGGCTTTCCACCCCGCTATCATGAGCTGGTTTCAAGCAGGACTTCTAGGAGTGCCCATATTCTAGGGAAGTCTTAGCTTATACAATACCTTGTAAACTATAGCTATTCAAAATCATACTAGGCCAATCTTTATGATAATCTTGTTTAACTTTATTCTGTCATGTGATGTGTATGATATAGGGATATGAGGAATAGGGTCGAGGGTGGATACCTTTATACATCATTACATTAATCCCTTCCCAGGATAACAATGAACTAAATAGATAAAGTAGAAAAGGGATTGGAAAAATACTGTAGTGTAAAGCTTAGAATCTCAAGCAACTTTTATAATCATATCCATTCCTCCTAGTATACCTTTGTTTTATAATCTAAGGCTTTATTATATACTAGTACCTATAAAACAGTAGGGTTAGGGTTTCAAGAATTGATTTCCCTATTATTTTCCTAAATTAGATCTCGGCGCTTACAACATCCATCTCGATGTAGATCTGGGCGCTTATGCCACCACAAAAGTCACAAATCATCATTTTATCGTTGACAATACAGATGACAAGTACTGTCAGTTCTCAAAGTGACTAGTGATAGTTGGGATTTCAGTACACCAATTCAATAGCGTGAAGGCCGCCTTTGGGATGTGTCACCAACATGTCAAAGGGCGTGTGTGATGCCATACTACTGGGTAGTCGATGGAATTTCTGACGACTATTGTGTAGCACGGCAGAATAATATAGCGGTTAGTCTTAGTCTGCTAAAATAAGTATTCTGGTATGACAAGAATAGAAACACAAGTCGATCCATGTTTCTGGAATCCAAGGGAATCATTTTGGAAATAAGCTTAATGGTCGAATGCAATATCTCGCCTGAATTACCAACTGGGGGATTGCTGATTAAATGGAAATGCAGATATAGACTGCATGTGCTGTTTCCTCCCGCACTCAACACGGACCTATCGCAACATGGTTTAGTTGTTTGCAAGCGCCAGAATCCTGTAGGAGCGGAATTTTTGAGCTTTTTTAACTTTTGGTTTTCAGGTACGTACATCCTACTTTCCAGATACTGAGATATATTTACTGACGGATCTTTGTAGAACATTATGTGGATGCCGTGCTACCATGCCTTCATTTTCTATGCCTAGTGTGAAGCTATCCATACGGCATAACCAATCCTAAAGTCTCCGTGGTCTCCATCGACATATCGACATATCCAAAAAATTCCTCTACAACATCAGTTCTATTCACGGCAAGCTGTGCCTTTCTATCCACACGGGCGTTCCCAGGCTTGCAGCACATACTCCACTCTCCTATGGCCACGAAGGCAACCGGCCGCGCTCTCTTGTCCTGCAAAGTAATCCCAGAATTTGTCTGTTATAAAAATAGTTATATCGATGTGATGTGTTAGGTAGCATGGGCCGCGGCAAGTCCCCATGATCTTTCTAATGGGGTGCGACGCTTCTTGTTAAGTGGGTTGCCGAGACTGACGATGAGATCGGGTGCTCATCCTACATGCAGAGTTTAGGTATAAATGCAGTCAGCCCTGATAGGTAACTTATGAACCATTGCTTCATGCTATTCGAAATTTGTTTACTTTGATGCATAGTCAAACTATTCATCGATGCACATCGACTAGTCATATTATTCATATTGAGTGTTAAAAATTATTTACTTATATATATATATATAATACTTAATGCTTGCGCCAGGCTGGTCCTGTTCCTTTCTTTATCTCGTAGGACGTACGGACTCAGCCGCGACGTCCAGTTTCCTAATTGTTTGATGACACTTCATGCCTGATCAGTCCTATTCTGATCTACAGGGTTCTCCGGATCCTGCTAGGCCGTCGTCCCATCGAAGACCATCACATTTTCGGGAAACGAGCTTGAACCAGCCAATATCATCCCGAACTTCCCGATTCGGACTTACAATCACCTTGAGCCCGCCAAGTCCGACCCTACGCTTTAGTCATATTGACGGCTTTGAATAATATTTGTCAGACATCTTTCCAGGTCCGCATCAAGAAGACGATCAAGATTCTTTGCTGTCTGAACATACAGGCTTGATAGGTTCCGAGAGTGTTCTGCTGCAGACATTGCGCCGCCGGGTTCACGCCGCTTTTGAAAACCCGTGACCAGCATCCTCACCAACACCGTTGTCTACGGATAGACTACTGGCTCCGACCCCAACGTCAGGCATGTCTTCTCCAGAGGAACGTGCAAAGTACCCCTTCCGGGGTCACTATCTAGCACAGGAACCTCTGACCACTCGAGCAGGCATAGCAGCTATCTGGACATCGGATGCTAGTAATGACACAAATTCGTCGCTAAAAGAGCACGATATCTGCTTTCATGACAAGAGTAGGTGGAGACCTTATGAAAATTATTATAGCCTAACTTGCTGATACAGATATAGCAACGAATCACAGTTGGAAACCATGGACCATGAAACTCGCTGTTCTAGTGCCAATGGGCCTTTTTGCTCTCATCTTGGCAGGCCTGTTGGAATGGGCCGCTCAAGTGTCAAAAAAGTATGGCGGGCTCGCATTTTCACAAAAAGAAGAATTCCCAACTTCATATCAATTTCTTTACAATTTCTTTCCCACTATCCTTCTAGTTTCATATAGCTTGGGCTGGGCTTGGGTCGACTTAGATGTGAAACGATTGGAGCCTTGGATAGCACTTTCAGCACCTGACGGAGCTCTAGCGGAAATGTCACTCTTCATCAAGTATCCGCTTGAATTTCTACCCACATCTTTTATCAAAGCGTTCAGGAAGAGGCAAATGAGAGTCGCGTACTCTTCCCTTATTGTCATACTTATATCCTCGGTAATCACGCCGTTACAGTCCATGACCATCAGCAACAAGCCCATAATTGCGTTCCGAGAAACTCCCTCAAGCATAACGCACCATTTTCTGCCTACGTCTGAGCAAGCCGCCAAACTCGACCAAAACGTGCTCTATGCTCTCTATGAGTACACATGGTTGAATCAGTCTATGCCCGCATTCACGGCAGACAACTATGCTCTTCTACCGTTCGAAATTGATGTCGATGACGTTCGCAACGGAATCAAGATGGGCAATATCACAAGAAACACAACAAGGTATTGGTCGGACCTGACGTGCACACCTGCCATCTGGGACCACACAAAAAACAATCTTTCGGGAAACTGGTATGCCACGGGAACGGGCTGTAACATTACTGGTCTTTCTTTCAATAACTATGAATATACATTAAAGAATCTCTGGTATATCGGTTGGCAAGACAGCCCGTTTGAAAGCTTTTCATTGTCGTCATATGGTTTTTATACTTGTCCGATGAGTGCCGGCGAGCATCTTTTCATGTTGGCATCTGGCCATCTGCCTCCCTCAAATAATACCGAAACACCGGATGGACTTGTACAGTTTTGTGAAACCAGCTATTTCTACGAGTCCGTTGAAACCACCGTTTCTTATCCGGGCTATACTCCGCTGTCATATATTTCTTTTGGAGAACCATCAAAATTAACAATTGATGTTTTCAATGTGACAGCCTTTGAAATTTTGCAGGCTTCTGGCCAGTGGTTAGATGATGTTCCCCGTGACTTTTATTTGTCACAGTACATCGAACAATACCCTCGGGTTATCTCTGCAGGTATCGATGTGCCCGCTCCAATTGATACCATGGTTGGTTTTGCAGTTGGCCGAAACCAATCGCGGAAATCCCTTGACTATATCAAGCCTGAAGTTGCCATTCCAGCTTTTACTGAGGCTCACCAAAGCCTTTTTGCTATAGCAGCGTCAAAACTGATGTCTTCCAATTACACCGATGAAAATCCCCAGACGGCGATATACACATTCGCCATCCAAACAATTACAGTGAATCGTATCTTGGCCATCATCACTGAGATCCTCCTTTGCGTTGTTGGAATCTTGACTTTGCTTTTGGCGTTGGAATGCGAGCGTAGTGTCTGTTGGCTAACGTCGAGCCCGAACTCCATTTCCTCCATGATGACGTCGTTCCGCAACAAAGCCGACCTAACCGAGTTTAGCGGATGTGGTGAGCTGCCTGAGGAAGACTTAGCCAATGCTTTCAAGGGGAAGGGATTCCGGTTAAAATGTGGATGCCAAAGCGAAGATGGTCTTCCGGTGCTTGAACGGGTACCAGAAAAAAACGTGTCTCGTGTGCCTATACAATACAAGATTGACCAAGCTCGTCAAAAGACTCTCAACACAAGATTGCATGCAGAGAACCGGAAAAACTCAACCAACTACCAGGTCTCTGTGGATGATAAGGGTTGGTTCAATCCAATTAGGCCATTCGGTCTCAGACGCCGAGCCGGTTTCTTATTCATTGTCCTCTTAGTCACAGCAGTGAGTCTTCTTATCTGGCTCAAAGCAGTTGAGAACCAACACCATGGTGAGTTGCACACCCTGCGGTTTAATTTATAACAGAATGTTCATATCTCACAGGAATCCCTTTGCCTCTCGGCAACAAAATTATCATCTTGATCTTATTCAACTACATTCCTACTGGATTCGGAACATTACTCGAGCCATGCCTAGCCTTTGTTAATCATCACATGGCGGCTTTGCAGCCATACAAAGATCTGTGCAGAGGCCATCAGCCTGCCAGAAAGACGATCGATGCCCAATATCTAAGTGTACCACCTCAGTTACTCTTTTGGCGTGCTGCCAAGGTTGGTCATGTCATTCTGGCTATCATTTGTACAACTGCTTTGTTAGCAAATGTTTTATCAGTTGCTCTTTCTGGTCTCTTTTCACAATCTTTCGTCTTGCTACCTTATCCGGTAGACACTACTAAGAGGATAACTACTACTCTCAACCAGACTGCAATCGATAGGTTATTGACTGGCTACGCAACGATTCAGTATCGCGATCCAGGTTATGTACAGTTGATGAACTATACAGAGGGTACCATGCTGGTGCCTTGGGCCACCAGAGAGTACTATTTCCAACCATTTGATATACCAAAAGGAACAGACAAATCTTTCAACGCCATTGTGGATGGCTTTACCGCTGAGCCATCGTGCTCTGCTCCTGCTAGTAACCAGACCAAAAGTCTCTGGACTCCTTACCTTACATTTGACCTTCCACCGGAACCAAGATCCGGCAGTTCTGCCTGTTCATTTTCGAAAAATGCTACAATCATCGAGTATCTGGCTCCGGGACAGACGCCCCGAGGGCCATACAAGATTGAGGGTGTTGACAGTTTAAAAGGTGTACCATCTGAGTGTGGCTTTCTTGTGCCGATTATCTGGTTGAAGTTTGATGACTTCTGGTCTGAAGAAGGCACGGTTAGCTCTAGTGCTAGTGTATGCCGGCCATATCTGACTACTGCCAAGTTCAACGTCACTGTTGATCCGGTAGGGCATGTGCTAAGCTACAAAAATACTTCTGTGATAACTCCTCTATCTGATACAGCAGAGATTAAGAAGGCCACTTCTTTTTTCATGATGATGATGAAAACGATATCAACCTTCAGTGCTCATAATACTACTGTGGCAACAAATGAGATTGCTCATTTAATGAAAGCTTACAGTGGTAATTCTACCTGGTTTGATGCACACCAACCTCTGGCAGATATTCAGGATACAATGCCGGTTTTTAATACGGCTTATCGTACCAATATTGTTATCGCCATGGCTTTAAATCACAAGATCTTTAACTTTGGTCCTGCTACGACCCTTTCTGGCTTCCAAGAGGTTGGTGTCGAGCGCATGACTATCTCCAACGGGGCGTTCTATTTGAGTGTCATTATCCTATTCATCGACATCTTGGTGATTGCATTGGTATACTACCGGGGAGTTAGCTTTTATCTCCCCAGACTACCATCGACAATAGGCTCGCTTCTAGGTTATGTAGCTATGAACAGAGGGTTGCAGCCAACGGACAAGGAGTTGCTCAAGACTAAAACATTTAGCTTTGGTCGATATAAGGGTATCAATAACAAGTCACAAGTCGGGATAGAAGAAGATACATATATTATCAGGATTAGGAAGGTTGAAGCCCGGTTATGGGTTATAAAACCAAAGTGGCTGTCGTGGGCGAGAAAGGACACAAAAGCTCCTCTTGAGCCAACAGCAATGATATGATTTATTTAAGTCGAACCACGTCAGAAGCATCTTGATATTGCCTCAAAGATCTTAGTTGCAGTCATAGCAGCATAATGACATAGTGGATATTGGCTTGATTTCAAAACTTGTGCAAAAACATCGGATAGCATACTGTGTAATGATAAATGAAGGGCTATATTGATCAAAAATGAATGTGAATGTCATATAAAGTCACTAATCCAAAAATAAATAATAAAAATAGCACAAATAATCCCATAAACCCAAGGCGTTCCACCTTTAATAAAATAATCCCAAAAATGTCGTCAAAGAAATAAAATCGTCACTAACACCATCTGATCAACAGATATATCCTCTTAGATGTGAAGCATCTTGGCACCAAGGCGAAGGGCACGCTTGACGCGAGAAGAGGCAGCGTAAGCCAGAGTGGCGCTGACACCCGAGTTGCAAGAAACACCGCTAGCCATCTGCTGAACGGCAGACCACTGACCAGAGGCGCAGCGCTGGTAGGAGCTGCCACCAATGCAGTTCCACTCACCCTCCATAGTGCAGGCGGAACCAGCAGCGTAGGAGCCCGATGAAGAGGCGGCCGCAACACTGGCAGAAGCGACGCTGGCCTTAGTAGCCGAGGCCTTGGTGGCAGATGCCGTAGTGGCAGCGGTGAAGGTGGCGGTGGGGGCACTGACGGCGGCAGAAGACTCGAGGAAAGCGCCGCCAGTACCGATAGTGGGAGCAGAACTATAAGCAGCGGAAGTGGCAGGTACGGAAACAGAAGCAGCAGCAGTAGAACTATAACCGGAGCCGGCGCTGGAGCCGGCATCGGAGCTGCAGTTCAGCATAGGATATAGCTTGTTGACAAGCTTGAACACGTACTCGCCAGGCTCGTTAAATTCAACATCAGTATCAGTCCCAGTGGTGCAAGTAGAGCCGATGTTTTCGATGTTAGCCTTGGCCATGTCGGGGAGAGAGTCGAAGGTATTAGAGGAACCTCCACTGCCTTCAAGAGTAGCGAGAGCACAGTTCATGTACATTTCACGATTGCCCACCTTGTTGAACCAGGTCCACGCGAGAGTGTACTTGCCAGCCTCGAGGCCCTCGGGGATGGTGAAATTGTAGGTGTAGGGGTCCGCAAAGTTGGCGTTGTCAGGGTAATTCTGATCGTTCATATTCTGAGCGGGGCAGCCACCCTCAATAGAAGTGACGACCTTCCAAACAGAGTCCTTAGTAGGAGGACGGTCCTTGGTAATGGATACCTGACAAGAGCCACCGCCGTGAACAGCAGAACCAGTGAAGGCAAGCTTGTTATCAGCAGAGCCGATGGAGAAGGTGTTTTCCTCGGAGTCCTCGCTGAAGGCATATGTGGAGCTGAACTTGCAGGGGAAGTCGGAGCCATCAGCCTTAAGAGGGGAATTGTTCAGTGAAGAAGCGCTGATGGGCTTTGGAGTGTTGATGACCATGTGGGCTGCGGCGGGGGAAACGGCCAGAGCAGCGACGACAGTCTTGAGGAAGGAAGACATGTTAGGATATTTTGAAACAAGGGGTTTTCTTTTGTTCTAGAGGATAAAAGATGAACCAATCGATGGTGTCCAAGAAATGAATAATATCACACAACTACACAAAAAGAACTGTCAAAGTTGTTTGTGCAAGTAAAAAAAGAGTTACAGGCAAGCTCGTCGACTCAATAAAGATGTCAAGAAAAAAAAGAGATGCCTGTGAAAGCCAAAGATTCTGTAAAACAATGAACAGAAAGTAAGGAGATGCAGTATATGCCGTGTTTTTGAGAGCAGATATTGTGGTATAAGGACCGTGATATCAAGTCGTCAAGACTGATAGTGGAAAGAACCTGCAAAAAAGATGAGAAAAAAAAGAAGCAAAAAAGAGCCGAAGCTTGGTAGTTGGTGATCTTGGTGAGAGTGTCTGGTTTGATGATGAAAGAAACAAAACAAAAAGATCAACCTAAGCAAGCGGGATTAGTCAAGGCTTTATACAAGTTTCTTGGAACTATATAAGACAGTTGACAAAGCAGCAGGAACGCAGATAGGTAAGAAGTGCCACAGCAACTGGAAGACTGTAAGTCAATGTGATGGATGATGGAAGCTGGTGGAGGAGGCAGCTGGTAGGGATATTAGGTAAGACTAGGGGATTGTCCAAAAATGGAGGCACTACTGCAGAGTTGGCCGGAGGAGGGTGCAGAACGTAATGACAGGAACGGGGTGTAAGTTGAGGTATGGGAAAGACAAAAAAAAAATAATGATATTTTTTCTTTTCTTTTCTCGATAATGTGATGGTATCCAAAAGGAGATGGTCCAGAAATGGTAAAAGAACAAGGACTAGGAATAGCAAGAAGACCTGATAGATGATGGTTCGAGATGCAGGGAATTCAGAAGCAAAAAAAGACGACAGCCAATAGATTCGTTTGAGAGCATGAGATGAGGAACGAAAATAACGAAATAGCCCAATAATACAGCAAAGGTATAATATATGACGGGACGTATATATAGAACGAAAGTATGCGGGCTGGCCGGTTGTGAGGAAACGGATGGCCACAGGCGTGAGAGAATGAAACGGAGCAAAGAGGCTTCGAAGATACCGCAATGGTTGGGTGGAAGGAAAAGAAAAGAGAAAGAGATAGGAAACAATGTCATCAGTCGGCGTATCGTGTCCGTCTTATACACCTCAAATGTCAATCTGCTGCTCTGACAAAAAGTAATGAAAAGAGCTCAGATCGTTGTTTCTGATTATTAACTATACCATACAATCAAGACGTTTTGCCCTCATTCTTTTCATGCCTCATACTATACATCATTCACATGGCTTACTGAGACTGTGCGTTTTCCGAGGGGGTGAGTTTGGGGTTTGGGGTTTTGAGTTGACAGGGAATTGGTAGAGAAAGAGAGAGGCTTGGGCTTGATATACTGGCTAGTCATCAAGCTTTCTTTGCCAAAGAGGTGACCATGTCCAAGCGTAGACTTTGGGTGGACGGGGGTGAGTGAACTCCGAAAAGAAGACTATATACGAGGCTATCAAGTTTAAAGGTACAGGTGCGCAAAGTCCATCTTGCAGGTCGGGTTCCAGTGGTCCATAACTGGGCTTTGAAAGTATATACTGGAATAAAAAAAATACATGTCGACTTACATGACAAGCTTCCATCCATATCATAAAATCCACAAGGAAGAAAAAAGAAAAATTACACAAACTCGGGCTACCACAGGTGTGTGATTATCAATCCATGGTAAGTTCGACCAGGGGTGTGAATTTTCATCATCAGACGCCCCCTCTCTCTCATCGTCATCAGTCAACAGCTCACGAGCTTCAAGAGAAGAGAGGAGCGGACATGACTGGTTCCTTCCTCCGGTTTGCCCCCCCCCCCTCTAGCCGCATGTTTCAAATGTTGACGATTCTTCCTGATGGATACAATAAAATGTGGGAACATGAAGTTTTTTTTTTTTTTTTGGAATTTATGACAAAAGGAAAGATTACTGGTCTGGAGAGACTTTTACTTAATTGGAGTTGTGGTGATATAAAATGTAGGACATGGACAGACTGGTAATTGGATTGGATGATGCCATAGTTTGGCTGAGAAGGCTACGATGTGGGGGTTTTTGTTCCTGATATTTTGTAGAGTTACAAGAGACACAATCCAGTAATTTGTACATGTAAATTTATTTATATAGATGAATTGACTTAAACGCATGATGGCGTATGCGCGTTGCCTCTAGTCATTGTCCAATCACTGTGTCCAGACCAAGACAACAGGGGAAAAAAAACACCCTGTACACTCCGTAAAGAGCTTTACAGAATTCCTGATATATTTACGAACCAGTTATTGTCTTGTTTTTTTTTTTCTTCTCAAAGCTTCAACCAGAAACTAAACGCTATATAAACAACCTCACTCTGCCTCAAGGGTCTGGATCTTCCACTTCCTTCGGCTACTGCCTACCAAGATATTTTCAGGATACTTCCAAATACTTCTCACACATTCTCTCGACCCAGCCACTATCACCCAGGCCCTTCATCCGTAGATCATCAATGTCCTAAATATGTACAAGACCTCAGTAATTAACATTCACGTCCAAACTCTACATAATCATCATTCATTCAGTAGACAGACAAGTCAACCCCTTCCTTCCTCCCCAGACGTCACTAAAAGCACAAACCATACCATTTCTGGCTTTCTTTTTCTTTTTCATAGATTCTMCCCCCCCCCCTCTCCAGCCTGTTTCTATGCCATACGAGACACAAAGCTCGGAGCATGCAAACACTAAAAATAAAGCATATCCCGCCCTTCTCCGCATATATAGGGCAGAGGCCTCTAGACTGAACCAAGCAGCGAGTCTCTAAAAGACGAAGCAAGACCTGTATGATGTGCACGGTTTAGCATGTGAAGAGACCAAGCGAGCAGTTAAGGTTGAGATCTTTAAACCGCCATTCGCCCATGGGTAAGCAGCAGCTGCGAAAGGGAGAAGGAGGTGTGTGTATGGACATATGTATTTACAAGACATTAGGAAGAAAAGAAAGAAGAAAAAAAAATAGGCCAAAACCAATAGTGCCGTACAGGCAAAACTGGTTTGCAAGACCCATTGGATACCAATATCATGATCAACACCGGCCTCAATGCACTCCGACGCTAAAGTCTCCAAAGCCACCAGCATTATTGTCAATACCATAGCCCTCCGGCTCGACCAAGTCCCTCCCACCATCCACAGCTCACAGCCCTCGACAATCTACAGAGTTCACCTTCCATGTCTTAGTCTCTTTCTTTCCTTTTACCTCCTCTTAGTAAAAAGCAAAAAAAAACAAAATCGCTCTGACCGTCGATCCCCATTCTCTCCGAGCCCGTCCCGTCAACGCACCGGCACTGCCAAGGCCATTGACTCTTCCTTTCCTTCTTAGCCATTACCACCACCATATCAATGCAGGAACCCATGATCATATCAATCTTGGCTCCTTGTGCGTGTTTTTTTTTTTCTCTTGTCTTTTTTTATTGTTGGCTCGAGGCCCGGGTGTCTGTGGGATTTGGCGATTAAGTAAATGGATGGCATTGTTTGGAGACAGTGACGGGGCGGCGAGTGGGGAAGATGGTGATAGGATAAGATGAGGATGAGGACTGAGCATCAGGTTAATGGGAGAAAGAAGGCTCAAACACGATCAACTTTATGGCGGTATACGGGCGTGGCTGGTGGTTTACGAGGCGGATTGTTGATCTTAGTATGGATTCTCATTCGTCCAGACCTTGGAAATGAGCCTATTGTTCGCCCATGTTTTGACGATCTTAGTCTATAGCTTCCAAGGTTATTGTACATCTGCCGGTATTTTCATCAAATACGACATCCATATCCTCGGAATACGGATCCCAGTCCCAACCAAGAAAGTATCCCTTCCACTGGAATTTTTTTTCTCTTAACTTCTATCACATTTCTTTTTCTCTTCATCACATTTTCTGTCGCTACATAAATATATTGGATACCATTTCTGCCATGGTTTTTTCCCCTCCCCAACCCTTGGTCACCCCCTGATCACTGTAGCATTCTCTCTCCGTGTTTCAGAATTAATAGGATTTTGTGGTTTGTTAGCTGCTCCGAGAAAAGAAAGAATGTCACTGACAAGGAAGATCAGCTGCCGTTTAGACAAGACGTAAAAAGGATTTAGGAAGGTCTCTCTCTCTCTCTCTCTCTCTCCAAAAAAGGATATCGCTGCCATCAGCAGGAACAGGTAGGAAAATTGCAAGATTGAATTAATCATGAGTTGAGTACAAGATAGATCTTCTCCAAAGCCAAAACACATTATCAGCATCTTGTACACCGGAATTTACAACCTAGACGTCAAAATAATTGGAAATTACAATTATAATTGTGATGGCAAAGCCCCCTACACGCTCATCACAAACCTAATGATTCCAAACCATCAAGGAGCCACAAACGCCAATGTCAAACAAAGACTCAAATGTGCATCTTAAAAAAGTTTATATCCTGAAGCCTTTTGTCCCCCCCCCCCCTACAGAAAACCACTGTCAGTTGCGTTTGCCTATTACTGAGCGCTGACGAAATGCCCTCAAGGTCTTATCAAAATTGATTACTAGGACGATCTTAGTATTGTACCTGTATGAAGCGCATTATGCTTACAAATTTTAGAGTTTATCTTTATAAATTTAGATTCAGGGCTTGGGTTTCACCATTATTCCTGCTGTTAGTGTGTATTAGTGAGATGAAATTAAATTAGCACCATTTAGTAGGTGAGTAAAGAAGGAGCTTTACATTAAATTTATATACAGAAGAAACTATAACAGTTGTATATTAGTAGGGTTGTATACACATTAGGGTTATATAATAAATAGATGTTGTCGGAAAACCATCAACGTTCGCTCTCGTAGTTGAAAACTTAAACACCCAATAGCAAATTTATTTGGCAAAAACATTTATCAAATATCACATGAATCTCCTCCACTCTCACCGACAAAATTTTGAGATCTTGTAAACGAGAATTCGTTGGAGTGCAGTGCATGCGACTAAAAAATCACTGTCGTCAGCTCATGAGGATGAGGAGTCACAGGTTGAAATGCGCCTAGCCAATAGGCTTCCTCTCGGATGCTTTACTCTGATGCTTTACTCTGATGTGCATGATATTTAAACGTCCATATATTGAGGGATTGAAAAGACGATATCATATAACTGTCATATAGAATCATGAAGTTTCTATCATCAGGTTCAGCAGTGCTATATATTGAGACTGAAATACACATTCGGTAAGTCGTGACTGTGCCGCAGTTTACACAGATTTGTGATCAAAGTACGCTGTTCCCGACCTGGGCACCATCTGTCGTTTCTTGCCGTAACACCTTACCTTACCCAATCAGCAACTCAACTTCACCAGTCACAGAAAATCATTTTCCCTTTTTTTTTTCTCCTATAGCTTGAGTTTGGTTCATCTAGCTGCAAGGGCCGGATGGCAAATAAAGTGCGCTATTTGTTTGTTTGTTTGTTTGCTATGCAGACAATTTATGTGCCATCAGACAAGAAGAATCCGGGAGCCCGAGGATAGGGAAAACGAGAGGGGTTGCTTGCTTGCTTGTTTTTTTTTGTAAATATGTTGTCTGAGGCCTTTGTAATCATCATTGCAACCTTTATGTTTTGGGCATTGAGGGGAAAGGAAAAAAAAAAAAAAAGTGCCCTAGGGTTGGTTATGGTAGTGGTGGTGAGTGGTAATCTTTGAGGGTTTTAACCAACAAGATGTGCGGGTTAGACGAAGAGGTTGCCAATATGTTAATGAATTAAGATCTTGGATACTGATCCCCACATAATGTTTTTTGGCGTCTTGATTTCTCATCGATGCCTGAGTTCCCTTGTTGTGCTGCTCGTCAAAGTTAGCGAGTAAGCTTCCACTCAAGAAAGAGATTATGAAAATAACGACCACTTAACATTACAAGTACAGAAATATACGTTATGATTTGTACATATTCATGCATCATCGTCCAATTGCATTATTAATGCCGGCTTAGGTGGTATTCAATAATGCCGATTTCAACAATCGCACTATTCAACTGACAACCATACACTTCTTCCCAAACTAGCGGTGTTGATTTTTATTTTTATTTATTTTTACATCGCTTCCGTAAAAGTATGGCTTCGTCAAGAGGCTTGCCACCTAAAGAAGAAGACAGAGCCGATGCTACTGTGGCGTCGGGAACTTGTACAGTCGGACGAGAGAAGAAAGAGATCAGCGTAAGAGGGAACATTCCTGATTGGGAGATTATTGACCGAATGTTAAACCATCAAACCATTGTTCGGTCGAGACTCTGAGATGTTTAGTATGGTTGATATATACTATGATTCATCTCTGGGCTCATTAGATCCTATGCTATTGATTATATTCCTACTCTGTATACTATGATTTTCAATTATCACCTACTAAAACTTGCTGTTGCCCGGATCATGAACAACCTCCCTTTATCCTCCATCTTCTCGGTAGTTCTAACGCGCATCCCTTAGGATAATACCAGGACACATTGATACTCGCTTTCCACCAATGACAATCTGCATTTGCATCTTCATGATGCTTCACTTTGCTTTTCCCGCCTTGCCCATCCATCCTCACAAATTTTGTTAGGCGGTATATCCTGGTCAGGTGCACGATTGCCCTGGACAAGCGAAGCTCACCCCTCCGTGGTAGCGGCCCCCGGTCTCGGTGGGATGAGGTATGTCAATGGAGGAGGATAATTCGATGGTGCCGGTGATGGAATCAGAAAAGTTTGGTCATTGAGATGGGGCATATGTGCATATTTCTGAAACATGAAGGCTAATATCATCCTCCCTAATGGAGAAATTCCCTTTCTTGGTAAGTGGCGGTTATGCTGCAGTGCCAAATAGCACGTTTTCAAGCCAGCTGCTATGAGGATATCACATACCGAAATAAGACATCCATGTTCTATGGTTGTCGTTGAGTCAAATCAGCAAACTATATATTAGCAACGCCTTCTTACGCCAATTGAATAGATGATCGAAAAGTAGCTGTTGAAGAGTTGAGGCTCGCAAGCTATTGAGTAGATAACGCAGTCTAGAAATAACTTCCTGGAGGACATTCTCCTCAGCAATGAAATCCCTGCGAGATCCCTATACTTCGCTGAACACCTCATTGATTTTAAAATATCAAACTTACTACGTAAACTGGAGCTCCCTTCTTCATAAGCGCTTAAGCACCAACTTATTTATGACTCCATAGCTGCTACTGCTTGCTATCCCGCCCTATGATGTCACCGTGCCTAACCCTAGACAAATGCACAGGATCATCAATTATGGTCCCCAGTACACTAGAATTGATGATTCCATTCTCCACTAAGTATCCTGGTATCATATCGCTGGGGTTTGCCGAAATGATGACTTGATTTATCTGTTTGCGTTTGTTTAAGGCGTACTTCTCACCGACTTGTTGCTTATACCTTGTTTCTAAGCCAGATCGCCGGGGTCAATGTTGATGAAATTATCATTGGCGTCTGTTGAAGCATCGAGGAAGGCTCGGATTCGGCCACAGCGGTCTGGTTATTGTTGAACCCTAATGTTAACACTCACCAACCATGACATTCCATCAAATGTATTCACTTGCCTGTATTCTTAAATTATTTCTATAAACTCAAAATTTCTTAAAAGTCTTTACTTTGAATCTATCAGCTGTGTTGATCTCCTGAGACCTTGTCGGTGGCTTGATACAGCTTTGAGATGCACTTCTAAACCTGCCGACCAGGGCCTCTTACTCTGAGTATGATTACCTTCGCATTCTGTGATTCTATTGGTTGAGATTTCTAGTATACTTGACGTAGAAAAATGACGTTGGGTATTACAGAAAAGGGTCGGTACCAAGTATCTATGCCAACTCTAGAAGCTGCAAAAAATATTATAAAGGTGTGGGTGGTCTGATCAAGACAGTTTGTCGCTGTATATCCAAACCAGATAGTCAAGGCCATGACTTTATGTGATGAATATTTCTCGAACCTCAACATGGCAAATGTCACTAATATCAACAATCAGAACCTTAGACATTCAATCCAGATACTATATACAATTATAGATTCAGGTCAACCATTCGCAGCACTTGGTGCTCCTAATACGTCTGTAACCGCCGGAATAATTTACACATCATTTTTAGCGGGGCTAAAAGCTGCACTACACATGAGCTGCACTACACATGAATTGAAGTCATCAGTCTATATATTTCTAAAGCTACCTCCTTTACGGCGGAAGTATATTGTTCCAGACACTCCCTTTATGTAGATAAATAACAAGATTTACTGAATACGCAGTGAAAGTATTTAATTATATGATATAATACAACCATCAAAAATTTTCTGGCCTTCGTGGTCCAGACCAGACCTTGAACTTGTGACCCGTCAAAGCCCAATTGCTGTCCAGCTCCGAAGAAGAAACCCTTCTTTACAATTCCTGTAGCATGTGCCTCTATCCACCGTCATACTACAGATCTTGTCTCAAACAAAGCCAGCACGACTCTCCGCGATCCCAACGTCACCATAGTTTCCCAGTGAACACCAACCATAGCTGCTATTTGTAACTTAAAGATGCAATCATTAACCCCCCGCGCCGATCACACGACATCGAGATGTCAGAGAAGCTGCAAAAACGCTACGTGAAAAAAAAAAAAAAAAAAAAAAACAAGTTACTGATTTGGTTCCTAGGCTCGTGCTTCAAGGTGCACACACGGGTAATAGCAAGTCCGATGACGGCTTGGTACGATAATTGATCAACTCCTCATTTTGCGTGATATTTTCTTTTATTTTCTTGAAGTGACCTTTATTATCTCGCCATCACCATTTCCAATGTGAAAGCGGTATCAGAAGGCTCCCAGATTCTGAGACGAATATCAGGGCTGTGTATGGGGCGCCTTGGCCAATTAGTGACAGTACCCGAGCCCCACGCCTCAGAGGCATTAAAGTAGAGGTTACCTCTCTGTAATTCAGTAATCGAAGAGGGATATAGTTTGCTATGACGTGAGAGATGGCGGCATTCGACAAGCTGGCTGTCATTTGCATGTTGTTTAGTTGCTCAAACAAAACAGTTTGCGATGTACAAACACTCAGTGATGTGATGAGGAATTTAAATGATCATCATAGTAACATCTCGCTTTGGCGGTTTTCTTATGTTGAAGACCTAGGGAGCCTGTTGTACCATCATATCCTATGACCGTACCGTTCGTATTGTAGTAAAACGGGAACAATAGAGACAAGTGTATACAAACTATCATGCTCTTGGCCTAGGTCTACTGATGGATCTCTCGACTTTTCCCATTGGCGTAGTAATGAACAATGACTAGATACCTTCACAATTCACCCATATATTGACTTTATTTGAGTTCATCAGGAGAGCTACTATTTGTCTTCATGTTTATGATAGCACAGATGTTAAAGAGACGTATATCTACTGCACCAATACCTGACTAGCAATTCTATGTCTCTCGACTTTCGTAGTTGACATTATACAACTTGGTATTAAATCTACTACCTATGCTAAATGATTTATAACCACACTGGCATCAAGGAACTAATTACGCAGCCTTCTCAGCATCAACAGGAACTTCATATTCTTCGAATCAGAAATTACATTAGCTCCATGATCATGGTTTTCCATCCAACTGAGACGCATCACTTACCGTCAAAAGCCAGACCTGCGCGAGTCCAGTTCTTAAGCTTCTCACGCTTAAACTCCTCAAAGCCCCAATCCCTCTTTTCCAACATTTTCTCGTTCAAGAAGATGTACGAGCTAGTCTCGGTCATGTCTCCCTCTTTGCCATCTTTGTCAAGCAACGTCACGGCCACATGTCTGCGCTCATACTCGTCGCCCTCAAAGGAATCCAACTTTTGCAGGTTCGCGTCAGTGATGCCGGTCACGTAGACGCCTAGTACGGAGTGGCCCTCAGAGGGAATCACACCAGGGTAGTCTTCGTTGATGACGTGGTGGCGAATGTGTTTTTTTAGGATAGCGGGGGTGAAGGTATACATGTTGCGGACGACATCAGGTACGGCTGACTGGCCCATAGTCACGGAAAAGAAGACATCAGGAACCATCTATTGAGTGCCGAATTGAGGTCAAGCGTTAGTTATGAGTGGCTGTAACTGTGAAATATCATCGTAGGTTCTTTACCAAGGTTCCTAAGTTTTAGTTAGTGATGTACTACTAGCATCAATTTGCCATGACTTCCAACTTACCGTAGAAAAATGCAGTATGTTCTCCGCTCATTTTTGCCGACGACTGGTCTATCTTTCGTATATGAGTTTGTGTTGGTAGATGATTAGTTGATAAGGCCAAGATTGAGGGGCTTTATAATATTTTGAAAACAAGATCGATTAGGTTTCAGGATACTAAATGTAAATTAATAGTGTTGGTTCAAATATATGGTTTACGACAAGTATGCAATAAACATGCTCTAGAAAGCTTCCATCGCAGATACCCTAAATGGCGTTCTTGATTGTCTGTTGTCTTCCCCGCTTACCGATAACCGACACTAAGATAAAAGTGGGTCCATGAAGAGCCTCGGAAGGATCACATATTATTCAAGCCAGAAATTCAATCAAAGGCACAAACAATGGTGCATTAGTTCTAGAATATCTGATGGTGATATTCTGATTCTGTCTGCAAGTTACCAATCAATTTTTTAGTTGATATTTACTACTAAATACATACTAATCGCCAACGTTGTCAATTCCTTAATTTATTAGAACTGTAATATCAAGATATTTGTGAAATGACAGGACCTGTCAAGTTTTCATAGGAGTAGATTATGAATGAGAATTCAGGGCATTCATGATCTTGGTAAACAATAAAGCTTCTAGACTTTTTCCAACATTGAACCATAGATCTTATTACAATCTTGCTGTATTTAGTGATGTATCCAGTCTTTACGCATTAAACCTACAGAGAACGTTACCCCTTGTTTGTCAATGAAGAATGGCTGGTTGAAATAATTAGGATGTTTTCATCAAAAAGCAAATAAAAAGTGAACAGTTGAAACCCCGAATACATGTTTAGTCAAAATTTCTGACCGACTTTTGATGTCCTTTCAGATAGTTTCAGATGGATCAACAGGTATTTGAACCCTAACTTCAGAGCAGTGTAAGTCAACTTGCCATTTCGGGACTGGTAAAATTCAACAGCCAATAAAATTTTGTAATCCCATCTAAAAGACAACTTGTAACTGGGCCGGCCCACACTGAATTTTCAGGTGTCACTCCCACTTCGCTGTTTTTTTCCCATTTTCTCACAAACTCCCAATTTCTGTCAGTGCAGCCATCTCAAACCCTGGCACTTTGCCTTAAGCAATTCCAGAAAAGTGGAGACGATGGTGATGCTGTAAGCTTGACCAATTTTGGTAATTCGAGGATTCTGGCTTCGCGACCACCCAATGTAAATTTGGTCATAGTTAACCATTGAAGGCATCACAGCTGCAAAAAACTTGGCCACATTCAAACCGTGTGCAATTTTTATAACATTTATCATACCCTTTTACTTCAATTGATATCTAGACCACTACCGTCAGGTTTTGATTAGTTCCATAGCGCCCTGTCGCGTCACAGAAACATTTTTTTTTTCCTTCTTTCGCAACTTATTAGCCTTGCCGGTTCACGATATTGAGCTCGCCGAACTAAAGAAATCTACGCATACCCCGCGCCGCATCCAACACCTACGGATGCCGATTCCCCTCCCCYCCCCCCCCCCCAAAAAAAAACTAAAAAATGACCGGAGGACTTGAAGACTCGATTAACAAACTTGGCAATCTTGAGCTTGGTAAGTTGGATTTGTGCACTCTGCGGTTTCTGATCGTCAGCGACATTGCGACTCAGACTATCCATGGATTAACTTGATTAATAACCATCGTGCAGACGTCAAGACAAGACTAGATGCTGCCGTGGCCATCCGCGAAACTCTAGATCATTACGCCAATAGTCCAAAGCTAGCTCGGCTTCTCAATGTGCTCATACCCGTCTTCTGCACTGTCCTACAAGGACAACCAACTTTTCAGAGCGATTCATTAGAGCAGGTATATCATGATGCACCATGTACATCCACGAAGTAGTTCGCTGACATAATGTTCTATATAGCGCCTAAGATATACTGTTCTCGACACGATACACCGACTTCCCGTCTCGACATTTAACACGGAAGGCCTCGACAATGTGCTTCTTACGCTCATCGATGTGCTCATGGCACAAATCCGGGTGGATAATGAGGAAAATGCCATCATTTGCCTTAAGACCGCCGCTGATATGATGCGCAATCCTTCAAAGTTTGCCCAGTCCAAAGTACAGCTGTTCTTGTCACTAATTCTGGAGATTTTTAACCAAATCCCAAGCATAGTACAAGAACACCTGGACAACCCGGGTCCTGCTCTTGCTGTTCCGTCCCAGACCAGCATTCAAATCCAATCTCCTCATCCTGACTCGCCGGCTGGCCCAGATCTGGGTCCAGACTCACAGCAACACAACCGGCCTCTCGTGAAAGGCATGCAGTCGTTCAAGGTGCTTTCGGAATGTCCTATTATAGTGGTCGCCTTATTCTCCACACATCGCCCGCTTGTGCCTGCGAATGTCAAGGCCTTTATACCTGCGACAAAGCTTGTATTGAATACCCAGGCTGCCGCGCAAGAATCTGCACATAAGGAGGCTGCTGCCAAAAATCAAATTTTCACGGGAGTCAACAAAGGGATCACTAATCGGGCGGCGTTTGGCGACCTTATTGGCGCGCAAGCTAAAACGCTTACCTTTCTGGTGTTCTTGTTCAGACAGTATCACAAAGACATGATAGATGTTACAAAGACCTTGCCACTTATAATCGTGAGATTGTTACGAGACTGCCCTCGCGAGAAATCTGGAACTCGCAAGGAGTTGCTCATTGCGTTACGGCACATGATCCATTTCAACTTTTACGCTCACTTCCTTCCGCATATTAATGATCTTCTTGATGAGGAGACCTTAATAGGTGATGGGTTGACCGTACATGAGACCATCAGACCATTGGCCTACAGCATGCTGGCAGACTTGATTCACAATGTACGCGAACAGTTGAAGCCAGATCAAATCCGTAAAGCTGTCAATGTGTATACCAAGAATCTCCGTAACCCCTTACCGGGGACCAGCTTCCAGAGCATGAGCGCCCGATTGCTTATCAATATGGTTGATAGTATCGCTAAAATGGAAAACAAAGAGGATGCTCGCTATTACCTCGTGGTAATCATGGATGCTTTTGCGGAGAAGTTCTCTGATATGAACTACCAGTTCCAGAATGCCGTCAAGAGATCACAAGCCTTGGCAAACTCCCCTGAGACCTCTGAGTCTCAACCGGTAGAGAAGGAGTCTGTTCCTGATTGGGACGAGATTGACATCTTCAATGCCATGCCGATCCGGTCTACTGGCCCGCTTGATCGTAGTGGCGATCCTGTCCATGACAACAAATTTCTGTTCACCACCATGATTCACGGCCTGAAACGTATTTTCTATCAACTGAGAATCAGCAACCCCACCTCAATTGACACCACAAACGCACCGCCTAATTGGCAAGAATTCACTTGTGGTTTTTCGCCTGAGGAAGTGAGCATTCTTATCAAGATGTTCAAGGAAGGAGCACAGGTTTTCAAATACTTTGATGTAGAAAAGCCGATTCATCGGGACCAACAATTTGCCTCTACTGCCGAGTACATGGCCAACAGCTACATGAACTCGTGCAGCAAAGAAGAACGAGAACTCATTGAATCGTTTGCGACACTCTTTCATACTGTTGACCCATCGACCTTCCACGAAATCTTCCAAGAAGTCATCCCTCACTTGTACGAGCTCATTTTTCAACATCCTTCTCTGTTGCATATCCCTCAATTTTTCCTAGCCTCAGAGGCTACGAGTCCAAGTTTCTGTGGCATGCTCCTCAGGTTTCTCATGGAGAAAATTGACGAAATCGGAACTGCTGACACCAAGAAGGCCTCCATCTTGTTGCGGTTATTCAAGCTCGCATTCATGGCCGTCACCCTATTTTCTACCCAGAATGAAACAGTGCTGTTACCGCATGTTGTCGACATCATCACCAAGTCTATTGACTTGTCCACAAAGGCTGAGGAACCTATGAATTACTTCATGCTGTTAAGGTCTCTTTTTAGAAGTATCGGTGGCGGTAAATTCGAACACCTTTATAAGCAGATACTGCCACTGTTGGAGATGCTTCTTGAAGTTTTAAACAACCTCCTCTTGGCTGCACGGAGACCCGTTGAGAAAGACCTCTATGTCGAACTGTGTTTAACTGTTCCGGCAAGACTCAGTAACTTACTACCTTACTTGTCTTTTTTGATGAGACCCCTTGTTGTGGCGCTTCGTTCCGGACCTGAACTCGTCAGCCAGGGATTGAGAACTCTTGAGTTGTGTGTCGACAACTTGACGGCAGACTATCTGGATCCGATCATGTTGCCTGTCATGGACGACTTGATGACAGCGCTTTTTGATCACCTGCGGCCGCACCCATACCCTCATTTCCATTCTCATACTACCATGCGTATTTTGGGAAAGTTGGGTGGGCGTAACCGTAAGTCCATGGTCCTAAGAAACCCTCTGAAGTTTGAGGCCTTTGCTTCCGATCCTGCCAGCTTTGACATCAAGCTGATTGGATCTAAACACGGCCGTGCTTTCCGTGCCGAGCTTGGTGTCGATTTGGCCATCGAGAAGTTGACAGAGCCTCCTCGTTTCGCATCTCGTGCTGCCGTTCCTGCTGCCAAGACCACCCAATCTGATCTTTACTACAAAAAGCTGGCCCTGAAGTACATCATGGCTCAGATAAAATTGAGAATCGGACAAGAAAATCTCCCGGATGACTTGCCCCGTATCCTCCGCCTTCAGGCTCACGATCTGGCCCAAAATAAGGATAATATCAACTTCACTAGTTTCCAACTTCCGGATCGTGACCGTTCTGTGGTTAAACGCCAGGGACAGAACAAGATGCTCCAGAAATTGCTGAAGGGTCTCATGTCTGCCATGGCTGTCATTGAGCTCAAGGACGATGCTGAGGCCTTTTTACTTAACATCTGTCGTCATTTCACGACTATCGAGTTTGGCTGTGCTCTGGTCGATTCCAAGAAGGCCAAGATGGTATTCGACGCGAAGGCGGGAGAGGGTGTTCTTTACATTGATACTCATGTTCTTGCTGATGCTGCCGTCGAAGCCCTGGCTTCTGATAATATTGATGTCCGTGAAGCTGGAAAGCTTGCCATTCGTGAAGTTTATAACTCTGCAGCTATTATACTTGGAGAAGAAAAGGATATTGGGATGGTGCCATTCTTTTCCTATTTGAGTGCTGTTCTCATCCATTCATGCTACGAAGAGGAATGGTTCACCAAGAATGGTGGTACTATCGGTATCCGGTACCTTCTGACTGAGTTTAACTTGGGTGATGCTTGGTTGACTCCGAAGATGTCTACTGACTTTATTAGAGCTCTCATGTATGTCGTCAAGGATATGCCCCAAGATCTTCCCGAGAAAACTCGTTCTTCAGCCCAAATTACACTCAACATTCTTTTGCAGCGCATCACCAAAAACATCACCAAAGAAGATGTGCTGGCTCCCATGCGCCCTCCTGCTACTGGAGCCTCGACCACACCCAGCCAGCCGGCTACTCCCGCCCCCGGCCAGTCTCCGGCTCCAGGCGCTGCCATTCCTGCCAAGTCTACAGCCCGCTCTGGTAGTAAGTTGTACCAGATTTGTGCCCAGCTCAACGTTGATTTGTCTCATATGAACAGATATGTCCGTGAGACTGCCAAACGGTCACTTGAAGTCATTGCCAAGGCGGCTTCCTGTGATGTCTGGGATCTTGTTGAGCCGCACAAAGAGAGACTGTTGCAAACTGTCTACGCTAAGCCTCTGCGTGCGCTGCCTTTTGCAACTCAAATTGGGTATATTGATGCTGTCACCTACCACATCAACCTCAATCGTCAGTGGGTTGTCTTTGAAGAGCCTCTCATGCGTCTACTAATGGAGTCTTTGGCTTTGGCTGATGCCCCGGATGATTCTCTTGCTCAGAAGTTCTCTGAATTTCGGACCCGTGAGAACATTGTCAACTTGCGGGTGTCTTGCTTGAAGCTCTTGAGCAGTGCCATGAGTTTTGATGAGTTTGCTAAAACTCCCAACACTCAGACCAGAACCAAGATCGTTACTACATTCTTTAAATGTCTGTACTCAGAGAACAAGAAAACCATTGAGGCTGGGTCCGAAGCTCTACGTGGCGTTCTTACGCCTACGCAGAAACTTCCCAAAGAGCTTCTTCAAAATGGCCTTCGCCCAGTTTTGACTAATTTGCAAGACCCCAAGAAACTTAATCCTCACTGCTTGGAAAATCTGGCTCGTCTACTCAAGCTTCTGACGAGTTACTTCAAGGTTGAAATAGGAGCTCGCCTGTTGGAACATGTCAAGACGTTGGGTGACACGCAAACGATTAACAAGCTATCGTTTAGCCTCTTTGAGCAGAACCAGACGGTCAAGGTTATCTCATTGCTTTTCAACATCTTCCATCTGCTTCCTCCGGAGGCTGAGAAGTTCAAGGACAAGCTAGTTGACACTTTCTTAGATCTGGAAAAGGGTCTCCGTCGTACTCGTTTGTCTCCGTTCAGAGAGCCTCTCTTCAAATATTTCAACAGGTACCCGAAAGATGTCTGGCACTTGTGTCTCAGTCGTATAGAAGATCCAAGATACGGTGTCTTGTTTTCACAAGCTTTGACCGATTCCGCCAGCGAGCCGTTTCGTGTTGTAGTCAACAATGATATTGACTCAATGGTCAAGCGGTGCAATGAAGTCATATCTAGCAATAAAGACACCAAATTCACCATCATGATTAATGCCTTGTACATTATGGAGGCTCTGAGCAAATTCCCTTCGGCTGTTAAGTGGTTGGTTCGCAGCGAACTCATGACTTGGGTTCGTAACGTCGCTACCCAATTGGAACAGGGTCTGAGTCCTAACCCGGAATCTATTCCTGATCATCTTAAGCTTCCCGCTCCTCTTCGTATTCCCGCTGCGCATGCCTCTCAAGCTGCCGTCAACGTGATGTTGAACGCTCTTACCCATATGCCTCAGGCTCTTGATCCTCTCCTCACTATCATTGATGCTATGATGGCCAAAATGTTGCCCATGTCTCCTCGTCTTGTGCAACATATTTACAAATCCATTATTTGCAGTGATGATGTTGAGTTCTGGCGTGCGACTATCTTGAAGTGTCTTGATGCCTACAGCTCACAAACCGTTTCACAGCGGACCAAGAAGTTCATTTTGCATTACATCGTCAATCCCATCTTTGCCATGGATGTTATGCGGAACTGGCCGGACAAGGATAATGGCGAGAAGAAACCCACTGAATCTCCCTTGTTGAACAACACCGTCATGGAGGCTATCAGTTCGATGATATGGAAAATCCACCCCGACCCTGCAGTGGATGACAATATTCCTGAGATCGATCACACCCGGCTGGAAATTCTGCAACTGTCCGCTCTGCTTATCAAATACCACTCAGAGTCATTCCAGGAAACTCGCAAAGACATTATTAAGTTTGGATGGACTTTCATTCGTCTGGACGACGTCGTTATCAAACATGCCGCTTATGTTGTCATCGCGTATTTCATTGCCATGTATGAGACTCCTCCCAAGATCATCACCCAGATCTACACCTCCCTCCTGCGCCTTAAAGACAACGAAGGTCGAGCCCTCGTGTTCCAAGGTCTGGATCTCATTGCTCCTGCCCTTCCCAAGCATTGCGGAGCTCCTGGATCTCCCACCGGTATCCAATGGACTGGGTTCCCTCGCCGGGTTCTGGTAGAAGATGGTCACAACAATGCTCAGCAGATGCAGAACATCTTCCACTTCCTTGTCAAGCATCCTGATCTGTTCTATGAAGCCAGAGATAAGTACGCCCTGGCTATCATATCCAGTATCAGGAAGGTCGCTCCAAATTCCAATTCTTCGTCTGATAGCCGAAAGTTAGCCTTGAATATGATGTGGCTGATTTGGAAATGGGAGAAACGGAGAGTCGAAGGCCACTTTGGCGATGGTAATATTGCTAGTCCTAACTCGCGCAAGAGGAAGCTCGATGCATTCGATGAGCCCCAGTCTAGTACGGCAGAGGACTCGGCCGATATCTCTGGTAGTTCAGCGGATGCTTCTTCTTCGACTGATAAACTAGACTATCAAATTCCTGCGCCGGTTCGCCTGCGTATGATCAAGCATCTTGTGGAATTTATTGCCCAGCTTACCGGCGAGCGTTACCTTGTACCCTCGGCAAAACCCAAGGAACCGGCTCCGACTGGCCTTAATCATGCTCAGCCTGACTTCATGCGTCGTGCCTTCACATTGTTATATAACCTCTTGCAGCCTGAGTACTGGGGTGATCTTGAACTTGACCTTTCCGGTGCTATTTCCGAGCACCTTCTTACCGGTGAAAAGGCTACAGCTGTATTGGCTGCGGATGTCCATGATAAAGATTCCAAGATTGATGACAAGGCCCTCTGTGGCATTGTAAACATGCTTCAGGTCTTCCGTATCGTTGTAAATTTCCAGACCGACGAGTGGGTGCAACGTAATCTTCCCGATATCCTAAAGCTTATTGACAAGTGCCTGCGGTCTGAGAATCCTGAGGTCCAGGATTGCTTGCATGATGCGGATGAGAAGTGTGATGAGGGTCGCAAGCTGAAGCCTTTGGTTTTGCGTCTGTTGGAGGCTTCCCCTGAAGATGTTACCATGGAAGACACTGATGCTGACCCTGAGGCGGAAAGTCAGATGTCCGAAACTGTCTCTCAGTTGTCTTCTCTGGCTACGGAATCTTTGTCTACTGGGAACTACATGGCCGGTGTCAACCTCTTGTGGTCTTTAGGCCACTGGAAGAAGTACACCATTAACTCACATCTTCCTGCCCTTATGAAAGCCCTGCAGAGTCGTCTTGCTCGGGAGCATGTGCAGCACTATCAGACTGTTTCAGCGCTTGCTGCCAATGCTGCCAACGGTGGTAATGCCATTTCCTTGGCTGCTGCGAATGTCAACCCCGCTGATGAAATGACACCTTATCGGTTAGAGGTTACATCTCGCCTCATGCTGAAGGCAATTCAGACTGTTGCGTTGCGCATGGAGATTCTTGCGGATCATCGTCGTCCGTTCCTAAGTGTGTTGGCTACACTTGTGGAGAAGTGTCAGCACGTCAAGCTATGTGAGGCTATTTTGGAAATGGTCGAAGGCTGGGTTTTCAACTCCGACGCCACCTGGCCTACTCTTAAGGAAAAGACTGCGGTTCTTCACAAAATGCTGGCTTTTGAGCAGCGCTCGGATCCGTACTTGTTGAACCGGTTTCTAGAGCTGGTCCTTCGCATATATGAGGACCCCAACATTGCTCGCACTGAGTTGACTGTGAGAATGGAACAGGCCTTTTTGGTTGGTACTCGTGCTAGGGACACCTCGCTTCGCAACCGCTTCATGACCATCTTTGATCAGTCTTTGTCCAGAACGGCTGTCTCTCGTCTTGCCTATGTTATTTCCGGCCAGAGCTGGGATTCTCTTGCTGACTCTTTTTGGTTGACTCAAGCCTCTCAGCTTCTTCTGGCATCTATTGATCAGCATGCGCAGATCTCCCTTCAATCCGACGATTTCCGCACTCTATCTCTATCTACCCTTCTTTCCACCCATGACGGCGACAAGCGCGAACCTCCTATGATGTCCGATGACGCGTTTGAGAAGTTTATGGCTGATCACCGTCTCTTCCTTAACGAAATCTCTGATGTTAGAGCTCGCGATATCACTGAGCCATTAGCCCAGCTTCAGCATACCAACACCGAAACTGCTCAGGAATTGTGGATAGCTCTCTTCCCCATGTTCTGGAGCGCAGTTTCGCGCGAGGATCGCCTGGATCTGCAGAAGGGTCTCGTGGTTCTATTAAGTAAAGACTACCACTCTCGCCAGTTGGATAAACGCCCCAATGTTGTGCAGACCTTAGTCGACGGTGCTGCCAAAGCTTGGCCTGAATGCAAGCTTCCTCCTCATGTCCTGAAGTATGTTGGAAAGACGTACAATAGCTGGTACACGGCCATCATCCAGATGGAGAACGCTGCCATCAAGCCTGAGATTGAGTCTGCAACGGTTAAGGAAAGCAATCTCGACGCCCTTACTGAGTTGTATGCTGGTTTGCAAGAAGAGGATCTGTATTACGGTGTCTGGCGCCGGCGGTGCCAATTTGTTGAGACAAATGCTGCTCTTTCGTACCAGCAGTGTGGCTCCTGGGATAAGGCCCAGAAAATGTACGAAGCGGCACAGCTCCGTGCTCGCACCGGTGTCATTCCCTACCAGGCTGCCGAGTACATGCTTTGGGAAGACGAATGGGTGCGCTGCGCGATGAAGCTCCAGCAATGGGATGTGCTGCAAGAGTTTAGCAAGCTCGAAAACTTCCAGGATCTTCTTCTTGAGTCTGCCTGGCGTAACACGGATATGTGGCAATCTTCTGAACACCGAGAGGCGTTGGACAACATCCTGAAGGGTCTTATGGATGCTCCTACGCCTCGCCGGATATACTTCCAGTCCTTCATGACTCTGCTCAAGCACCACTACGAGAGTATTGAGATCCTCAATACCAATGCTACGGCGAACACTCCAGTCAGCGGAAACGGCGATGCTTCCACTCCTGTCTCTGCCGTCCCCCCCCAGCCTCTGCCCATCATAGTTTCCCCTGAGTTTGGCAAGCTCTGCGATGAGAGCATCCAGCTTACCATACGCAAGTGGCACCAGCTTCCTGCTTCTTTCGCCAGTGCCCACATCTCACTTCTGCAAAACTTCCAGCTGCTTGTCGAGCTTCACGATGCTTCTGTTATTTGCCAGAGTTTGGCTGCTACCACCGTGCAGAATCTCGACACCAAGTCTGGCGAGCTTAAGCTGCTTTTGGGTACTTGGCGCGATCGTCTGCCCAACCCTTGGGATGACATCCAGTCGTGGCAAGAACTGATTGCTTGGAGACAGCACATTTTTGTACTCATCAATCAAGTGTATCTCAAGCTGGCTCCGACAAACCCGCCCAATTCGACTAACACTTCATATGCATTCCGCGGGTACCACGAGACTGCCTGGACCATCAACAGATTTGCCCATGTTGCTCGGAAGCATGGCCTTAATGATGTCTGCATCAACCAACTTAGCCGCATTTACACTCTCCCGAACATTGAGATCCAGGAGGCGTTCCTCAAGCTGCGGGAACAGGCCAAGTGCCATTACGAGAACCCCGAAGAGCTCAAGGCTGGGTTGGAAGTCATTAACAACACTAACCTCAACTACTTTGCAGCTAGCCAGAAGGCCGAGTTCTACACGCTCAAGGGCATGTTCTTGCAGCGTCTTGGCGAGAAGGATGATGCTGATGCTGCTTATGGCACTGCTTTGTGGTTCGATATCAGCGCACCGAAGGCTTGGGCTGAATGGGGCAAGTTTCACGATGCCAAATTCAAAGCGGAGCCGAACAAGTTGGAACATGGTCGCTTTGCCCTTACGGCCTATCTTCATGCTGCTTCCACATTCAAGAATGCCAAGAGCCGTAAGTTGGTGGCACGTATCCTGTGGCTGCTCAGTTTGGATGACAGAGAGGGTAATATCTCTGCCGGATTCGATGACTACAAGTCGGATATCCCCGTGTGGTACTGGATTACCTTTATCCCGCAACTCTTGGGTGGTCTCAGCCATCGCGAGGCCAACCGCCTGCAGCCGATCCTCATCAAGATTGCCAAATCATATCCGCAGGCTCTTTACTTTCATCTGCGTACTATCCGGGAGGATGTTTCTGGCCAGCGTAAGATGCATGAGCAGCGTCTTGCGAGAATTCGTGCCCAGGCGGCCCAGGCGGGCGGTGACAACAGGCCTGCTACGGCTGATCAAAATGCCGGTCTGGCTGATCCATCGGATCCTACTAGACGTCATGTCTGGGAGTACCTGGATGAATTGGTTGCTATCCTTAAGACGGCGTTCCCATTATTGGCTCTGTCTATGGAGACTACGGTCGATCAGATCCAGAAGCAGTTCAAGTGTCCTCTAGATGAGGATGCTTACCGCCTCATTGTTGCTTTGCTCAATGATGGTTTGGCTTATGTCAGCAGAATGCCCAAGTCGTACGGTAAAGACGTCAAGCTTCCGCCGGCCACTGAGACCAACATTACCCGCTTCGCGGATACGATCCTGCCTCCCCATATCAAGACATCTTTCGAGGAGGATTTTATTAAAAACAAGCCCACGATGCATGAATACATCCAACGCCTTCGAACGTGGCGCAACAAATTTGAAGATAAGCTCGATCGCCGCGTGCCTACTGTTCCACTAGAGTCGTACTCGCCACACCTCAGCGAATTCTCGTACCAGAAGTTTGATGACGTCGAGATGCCCGGGCAATACTTGCAACACAAGGACAAAAATCAGGACTTTATTCGGATCCAGAGATTCCTGCCCAATGTTGATCTTATTCGCGGTGTTTCTGCTAGTTACCGTCGCCTCAAGATCAGAGGGCACGATGGCTCGGTTCACTCTTGGGCAGTCCAACATCCTGCCGCTAGACACTGCCGCCGCGAAGAAAAAATGTGCCAGCTCTTCCGTAGCCTCAACGAGACCCTTGCGGCTCAGAAGGAAACTCGCCGCCGTGATCTCAAGTTCACACTGCCCTGGATGGTTCCTCTGGCTAGTCATCTCCGGATGGTTTATGAAGATACTTCGTACATTTCTCTGCAGGCTATCTTTGACAGTTACTGTCGCCGCATTGGCATTCCCAAGGACAAGCCTATCCTTGTAATGATTAAACGTCTTCATGCGTTGCTTGACGTTAAGAGTGGGGTATGTTTTACAAAATTAAAGATACTAACTAGTTTTCCACACACTAATACGTATTTACAGGGATCGTCTGATCAGAACCAGAACGTTCAGGCTCGTTACCAGGTCTTTACTGCGATCCAGGATGAGTTTGTTCCGCCGAACATTGTCCTTGATTACTTCCATACCATCTACAGAGACTACGAGCGCTTCTTCCTCTTCCGCAAGCGCTTCTCGTACCAGCTTGCTGCTCTGTCATTCATGACCTATATCATGTCCATGCATAACAGACAACCGCAGAAGATGAATATCTCCCGTGCCAACGGCAACATCTGGGGTACCGATCTTATTCCTTACCTTTCCTCCAGCAAACCCTGGTTTAACAACCCGGAGCCTGTTCCTTTCCGTCTCACGCCCAACCTCCAGATGCTTATGGGCCCCATTGCCACGGAAGGCATCTTCACAGCCTCAATGCTTGCCATTGCCCGTTGCCTCACGGAGCCAGCTGGTCCGAGCCTGGAGCATGCCCTCGCTTTGTTTGTCCGGGACGAGATAATGCACTGGTTCCAAAACAGGCCGCGGGGCCCGTCTGGGTCGGCTAATTCGATGCAGGAGACAGAGGGGCAGTTGCGGAATAGCGTGCAGGTGAACTCGGATTCGATTGTGAAGAAGGCGGCGGTGCTGGCGTGTCAGACGGTGCCAAGTTTGCCGGCGACACAGAGTGTGATTGATTTAGTAGCCAAAGCGGTGAATCCGATGCATTTGGCGATGAGTGATGCGCTTTGGATGGCGTATCTGTAATTGGGGGTGGGTTGGATTTGAGGGGATTTCTGGCGGCATTTTGTCGTTTTTGTTTTTTGTTTTGCTTTTTGGGGGGATGGGTTGTTTTGGATAGATATTTGGCGTTAATGAAGAATTTTGATTAAATATTGTTGTTATATGTTGGTTCGTGGGTTGTGTTTGAAAAAGAAAATGTGTTGATGAAACTCTCTATTTTGAGATTATCATCGAGTGATATTCCTTGGTGAATAAGGCAATATATAAGACAATATACATGGCAAAGCCAGGTCCACTTAGAATCACGTGACCCAAACTCTATCATAACTGGTAGCTGCAAGATACACGTTGCAGAAAGCCTCATCACACCCCCCGTATATGCGTTCTGTTGCCGCAGCTTGTTTGGAGCAGGAGCATGCAGGATGTGGCATTCCCACTTATACGCATTCCCACTTATACACTTGAAAATCTATGCCTGAATGTCGCCAAATCCTTTGAAAAAGGCAGTTCCTATACCTACCTAAACATGGATGGGATCTTCGGTAAGGTTAGAATCTTGGGTAACAGTGTTCTTACAGAAATCTATCTTAATGAAGTTTACTATCATATTAACACATGCATATGCAATTGGATTCAATCCTTGAGTCGACAGAAATATTACGTTGACTAGAAACATTTACATGAAAATATATATTTGCAAAATTTCTCCAGTACCATATATAAATAGGTCTGGCCAACACTCTGAAATATTTAATTTTACATTAGTCTCTTGAATATGCCAACATTCTTTTTTTGCTTTATAAATCAATCTGGACTCTCAAATGGTTTGCTCTTCGGGCTAGCTTTCACCCTGTCATCTTTAAACTTAATTTTATAATATTGTCTTATACATCCATTAACCATACTACTCCGCCATCATGTCTACTACAATCTCCCATGACCTCTGTCACATTGGTAGCTGGGTTCGATTTCCTACTAAGGGAGTTACCTCCTCCGTCATTCATGATACCACTTCTTCAGATGTCTTTGAAGAGTACCCTCAAGAACTCGACATCGACCTGGACGAGGTCCACGAGTAAGTTGCAGTTCTTTATGTGTCCCTTTATGCATGCCTCTATATGTTAACACTAGAGTCTTTCTGACATATATTTTGTTTCCATGTCTAGGAGCACCACGACTACCACGAGCACTTCTAACAATACCAACTAAGTCTGAACGCATGAATGTATGTACAGACTTATATATGCATACATAAACCTACCAATGGTAGGGCAATGGAGATGTTTTGACAGCTTCTCAAAATTGTACACAATCACAGCAATCTTTACATATATATAGTAATAAATAGCTTTTTTGTTTTCACAAGTTTGCATCAATACCTGCGCATGGAGCCGTGATGCCCTGTCCTATAAAATAACAGAAATGGCGAAAAAATGTGGAGAACGGTGTTGTTTAACCCCTGTTTTGATTTAGTGATGAATCCAAATATAGTAATTAATTTTTTTAACATCGTTAACTACATTGAAAGAAAATGCCGAAGTTTGTGGTTTTGAACTTGTTGGAAACTACCCCTTACTTACTTCTATGGATATATAACAATGTATATAAACTCCCAAGTTGAATTTGAAGAATTACTATATTTGGATTCATCACTAAATCAAAACAGGGGTTAAACAACACCGTTCTCCACATTTTTCGCCATTTCTGTTATTTTTATAGGACAGGGCATCACGGCTCCATGGAGCGAATTAATCAGCCATAGTTCCAATTAACAGGCCCTGTGGTCTAGAGGTATGATTCTTATTTAGAGTCCACCCTAATGCAAAGCATGCGAGAGGTCCCATATTTGATCCACGGCAAGACCCCATCTTCTCTTTTTGAATTTTTGCATCATGTTTACTACCATCATGAGATATATCACTGGACCTGGAACTTATTGCTCCCAAGATTATCTGGTTTTAGAGGCCGTTGTTTTTTTTCTTTATATCAGGTCATCACTTCTGGAGTGTCTAACCGGACCTTTTGGTAAATGGAACTGACACGACAAATGCTATAGGTTCCCGATATAAATATGATACTCATCTTCAATCCTAGAACACGTATCCGAAACCAAGATCTTGTGAATAACACTGACATTTAAGTACCTTTACTGGATGAATCTATTGTAGTCGAGTTCATCATGCATGTCATGCTCACGTTTGTCAGTTGACATTAACCCTACTTATTCTGTGTTACCATATTTTGGCCAAATTTGGTTGAGTAATGAATTAACTGCATTGAATTAAGTGAAAAATCTCAAGATCTAGTAACTGTAAACTCATTAAGCTATTATAACAACTTCAATGATTTAGATATACTAATACGATATTAATGCACTAAATATATGAATTTTTCTCCATCTAATAGTGTATTTTTGTTTTTATCTCTCTTGAAATTATTAATTTAGTATCTAGATCTTGAAGATATCTATAAATTTTGATTTCAAGAATGACTAGATTATTTTCTAGATTTTATATTTTATAGGGTTTATGCTCTTAATTTATATAGGGTTATAGTAGATTGGCTTCAGTTTATAAAGAGATAACCACTAAAATAATTTTTGAGTAGGAAAAAAAAAGGGATTATGTGGTCAGTACTTTTGGTATTTCTGCTCTTATCTTTTTCAGAGTTTGCATTTTAACCTGCAAGACCTTGCTGTCAATTACTGTATGGGTCCTCGTTACTGCACATTATAGTAATTCCTTATCAAACCCTTATGTGAAGCAAGATGCAAGTAATCCCAACTTTGCCAGCCAATGAAATCATATTTTTCTATGACACATCTTCATAATTGACCGCTACGCGATCCCCGAGGCCCCACCTACAACTTCCCCTTCACCTCCTCCTCCACCCCCACAAACCTCTCAAACACCCTCAAAACTCCCGGATTCCCCAACGTCCCCCCATCCACCCCCATCTCCCCACTAACCACCTTCTTCACCAACACCTCCACTTTCTTCCCATTTGCTGTCACCGGTACCTCGGGCACCGCAAAGATAAAAGCCGGCACATGCCGCTTGCTCAACTGCCGGGCGATTTCCCTCCGGATGTCCCGCGCCAGGGCGTCCGAGAAGACGTGTCCCGGGCGCATGACGAGGAACAACATAACTTTTTCGTCCGTGTCGTGGGGGCGGCGGCGGCCGACGCAGAGGGAGTCGGTGATTTGTGTCGAAAAGGTCTTTTCAATAACATTGTAGATGTCCGCGGACCCAAAGCGGATGCCCGAGGGATTCAACACGCCGTCGGAACGGCCTAGGAAGATGATGTTGCCCGTTACCGGGTCAATCCGACACAGGTCGCCGTGCGCCCACACGCCGAAATACCGGTCGAAATAGAACTTGCGATATTTGGGGCCGGGGGATTCCCGTGGGTATCCGGTCCCGTGGTTGATGTCGCCGTCACCCCACAGGAAACACGGGATATTGGGGAATGCCTTGGGGGCCACGAGCTCCCCGGGTGATCCATCAGTGATCTGCCGTGACTCATAGGGACTCGTCGACTTGGCGCCGAAGGGCAGAGAAGAGTTGAAGATTGCGACGTCAACACCGAGGGATATACCCTGTGTGCCCCCAACATACACGGGCGTCAACGGGTTTTCCAGACCAAAACACCCCGCGATATCCGTGCCACCAGACAGGTTTGCCAGGTGAACGTGCTTTGGGAAACCCTGAGGCCCATAAAACCACTCAAACTGGTCATCTGACAAAATCATCCCGGTACTCGTGACAATCTCCAGCACCTGCAAACCGGTAACCTGGTGCGGAACTATGCCATTATTCTCTAATTCCCGGAAGAACCGGGGCCCCGTACCCAGTTTTGTCACGCTGAGCTCCCCGACTAACTGCAAAAATGTTTTCGGCGACGGATACAGCGGTGACCCATCGTACAGGACCACGGTGACTCCGACCATCAGCGGGCCAACGGCGGACAAGTACATGACCCAGCCCGTAGTCGAGTATTGCAGGGAGATGGACCGCTCATCTCTGTATTCATGCAGCATGCACTCTTTCATGCCATTGATGATGATGCCGCCGACAGTGTGCACGATGGCCTTGGGGACCCCCGTGGTCCCGGAGGAGTAGTAGACGACGGATGGCTCGTGGAAGTCACAAGGGGTGAAGGGAGGGGGCTCCGAGTATATTTCTCGGAAGTAGGAAAGGGGCGTGGTGTACTGTATGTGCGAGGTGTCATACGGCATGACGAACCTCGGAATCACAATGACGCCTAGGAAGGACGGATTTGTCTCTTGACCGACGACGCCCTTGATGACGGCTTCGATGTGCGGCCGCAGGTCGATTGTTTTGCCGTTGTACACCGCAGCATCATCATAGAATATGTACTGGTCAGAATCTTAGTCAGTATCCTATCCTCACGCCGCCATCGCCGCCAAACCTACCTTCGGATCAATCAACTGCGCCCTCTGCACCACCGCCCCCGCCCCCATATCCGTTCCCACACTACTAAACACCCCTCCCAGCCACACTGTCGCCAAATAAACCACCAAAGTCTCCACACAATTCCCCCCCACCGCCAACACTCTTTCCCCTTTCTGAAACCCCCGCTCCCTAAAGACCCCCGCCAATTCCCCCGCGCGCCGGCGCAACTCCCCCCACGTCACCCACTCCTTGACATCGCCGCCCTCGCGTACCGAGATAACCGCTGTCTTCCCATCTTCCTTCCCGCTCGTCGTGCGGTTTGCCGAGTCTGTCGATGGTGCATCGGTGGACGTCTTCCCGGCAGAATAAAGCATGTTCTCTGCGAAGTTGATCTGGACGCCGGGGAACCATTTTGGTACTTGGTCAATCCTCAGCGTCTCGTCGACGGCAGTCGTTACAGACCCTTGGTAAAGGAGGCCCAGGAAGTGAAAAAGGTGCACGTAGAAGTCGTTGCGGTGCGTCACGCTGTAGGCGGCGAGATCGGCGAAGGTGCGGAGGAGAGGGGAAGAGGTGTTGGTGCCGGTTCGGTTGAGGTGGGTGAGGAAACGGTACATTTTTGTGCCCGTGGGATTTGGGTGTTCCCACAGTTTTCTGCGTTGAGTAGTCATTTTTTGTGTCATTTTTGCCAGTCCTGGTATTTTTGTCGATTTTCTCAGTGAAATGTAATTAAGATTCAAGTCAAATTCGCTTTATCATGAATGAGAAGTCCCCAACTTTATATATGCCTCGGAATCTTGCCCGTCTACCAATCAAATTCTCCCGCCGCCCTTGTCCTTGTTTGTTCGTTCAATTCTCCAAGCATTATGGAGAACTGGGGTCTGACAAACTAGTCCCGGTGCAACGATGACTTTCAAATCAGGAAGTTACAGAGAACAAGACAGTGTTTGGGAGTTCGACACACTTTGCGAATAGAACGCAGGGACAGAGACAAGGAGTACAGCTCTGTCTAGTGGTAAGAACCACTAACGTCATGCATTTTTATAGAGATGCATATTAATAGAAAGCCTTCAACAGTTCATCTACATCTCTACAACCTCCACTATGGTCTTGAAGCATCGGCTTTGATATGTATTCAAGCGTATGTAACAACACAAGGGAAATCTTAATCCTCTTAATTCTCCCGTGCTCCGTGTCCACATTATCTCCATACTCAACTCCAATCCCCCATATTTCCCAATGACATGAAACAATGATAAAGCGAATTTGCAGTGTTCCCAAAACAAAAATAAAAGTAAAAGATAGAAATAAGCTAGCCAATTTATCGTGATAGCAGAACCCTCTATGATCTACTTATCACTACCCCTAGATTTATGCGGCGTATTTCCGTATACTAAACCCTGATTGTCAACCCTAAATTATCTCCAATCTAGAATTTGCGGTCACAGTAGCGAGGGGTCTCTGGGCCTGAGGGCGCCGACGCCCATGATGACATAGTCTGGCCAGTAGTGTACGCCATGGCAACAACACCAAAGATGCACAGCGCAATATCGGAACATTTCCAGAGGGCAGAGCGAGCCACTGCCTTGTAGTGAAGCATGGGCTAGAGAGAAAAGTTAGTACATTGCCAGAATCAACACATTGATACAATTTAAATAAACTTACAGGATAAATGTAGACCAAAGGAATACAAGCAAAGTTACCAACAAGGGCAACAAATTTGTCCAGGTTGTCCGCACCGCAGTAGGCAATGAAAGCGCAGAGAGCCACCAGGAAGAAACGGAACACATTCTTCTGCCATTTGATGTACGGGTTGTACTTACCCGACTTGGTAAAGAGAGCATTCTCAGTGATACGGATCGCCGGGAAGATCTGCAGAGGCGTTGACAGCAGGATGGCCAGCGAGTACAGCAGCTGCACAGTGTTCACCATCCTGTTGTCCTGGGGAAGGTTCAGCAAAACGACAGTCTCTGTCTTGGAGCCATAGGCAGCGTAGGAAACGGCACCCATAGTAACAAACAACGTTGTGATGATGACCATGACGACGAACATGACCTTGGGGAATTTGCTGGGCTGTTTCATCGATTCCTGAATAGGGATAATGAGGCCAATACCCTCAAAAGTGAAAATGGCAGTACCAATGAACAGTGTCCAGTCCTTCTCGTTGAACTGAATGATATCAGCAAGACCGTTAGTGCTAAGAGTAATAATGTCATAGTAAAAGAGATACGCGAGGCCAATAAGTATGAAAGCATCGGCGATGAGAGCAGTAAACCCGAGCTTGCCAATATCACGAAGCAGAGAGAATGGCAAGAATATGAGCATCTGGATGACGATCAGCCAAGAGATATCGATGTGCGTCTTGCAATCCGTGACCGCCAGAATAAAGGCCTGCAAGTTCTCTGACGTAAAGACAATATACGCCGCGACAAACCCAATCTGCGACAAAACAATGGAAGCCAGAATGATGTTACGCATCCATTTGCCATAAAGGATGCCACCTATGTCACCAAACGATCCGACAATCTTGAGACGCGTTGTCACCAACAGCACGAAGCAGTAATAGCTCAGCGCCGCAACACCAAGAAGAACCAGGTTCGAGAACATCATACCACCATTCAGGTAGGCACGCGGCAAAAATAACACACCAGTACCGACAAACGACTTCAAGAGCAGCAAAGCAGCGCTCATGGGGCTGTTGGTCCCACTACCACCACGAGTCTTTCTTCGACGCTTGTGTCTTGAGGGAGTCAAAAGGGTGCTATCCTCCATAAGTTGCTCATCCTCACTATCACTTCCGTTAAATGATCCATCATACAAGTCACCCTCACCACCAGAAGAGAAGTACTCTCCAGGCTGCAGGGCTTCATCGTCCTCCTCAAGTTCCTCCCCGGCAAAGTGACCGTAGATCGTCAAGAACTCCAAGAAACTGGACGTCAACAGCTTTGGCTGTGGAGGGTTTAAGCCATCGCCCAGTTCGCCGGTATCGCCAGTGTCATTTGATGGACCTCCGGCACGGCGCACAAAGTTGCGGCGGAAACCACCGGGAACCTTGATAGAGGTGATATCGACCTGAGCATCTTCCGGCTCAGGGCGCAAAGCTGTAAAGGACTTACTGCGCTGCATGCGCTGCTTGGCCTCGGCTTCCTCGGCCCACTTATAAATCGGCCGTGTGACGTCCCCACCCTGAAGACGCAGACTGGAAAACTCATCATCATCCAAGACTGCAGTTTTACCCTTTCCATCACAAGATTCACTACCGGAGCTGGCATCCGTAGGTTGGACCAAATGGCGACGGACAATTTCGGGATCCTCATACACAGCCCCGGACATAGCGCGTGGGCGAGAATCAAAGGAACCATATATCGAAGCAGGCGGTTGCGCAAACGGCGAGTTACTGCGATTCGGAGGAGTTGAGGATCGAATAGGCGGCGTGCCAAATCTAGGCGGTGAGCCACCGCCGGGAGCTGAAAGTGCGACGGCAAGTGCAGAGACACCGGGGCCGCCAGAATTAGGGCCGCCGATGGATCCAGCAAGCGGAGTTACGGAACCAGAGCAGTGGATTTGGTTGGCAACAGCGGAGCCAGATCTGGGAGGCGTACCAGCAATTCCATAGGGAAGTGGTGAAGCTAAGCGAGCAGTGGACTCGGCTCTGGGGGTACTAGACGATAAAAACCCGTTGCCGAGGCGATTTTGGTCGATAAATCCTGAGGGCGCGGGTGAGCCATTGCGGCTGCCACTTGATGAAGCCATAATAACGGCTCTAGGTGCTGAATGCGTAAGCGTAAGTATGCACTATTGTGGTAACTCTAGATTTGATAGGATGAAAACAACAGCAAAAAAAAGTCAAAGTGGCGGGTAGGTATCTCTGTTGAGCGATAAGCTCAGTAAATGCAGTTGTCGTGAGACACGATGTTGTTGATATGAAGATTCAATGAAAATTCGCACAGATATGAAACAAAAGCAGTCGATGCCTTCAGTGAAAGAAATATCTATATCACAACACACTGAAAAGAAAAAAAAAATGAAAAAATGCCACGGATAACGACAAGCGAGAAAATCAAGACTCAACAAAATATAGCCAACGCTTGGACGAGGAATAGAAGATTATAAAAACAAGAGGGAAAAGAACGCGAAATTGCCGAGGATTGAGGCTTAAACAAGCGTATGGATGAAGCAAAAGGGCCTTTTGAGGGAACTGGTTCACAGGCTATGGCTAGATGATACGGGTGGTAAGCGGAATGCACAAAGCCAGGAAGATGTGTATGCTGCTGGGGCTCAATAAAGAGACTGATAAGGAACGTCAACTCGCAATGATGTTTAGCAGCGAAAGTAGAAGGAGACGACGCGTGATGTGACGATGACAAGCTGCAAAGGTCGGAAAAGACACAAAAGGAAGATACTTTTTGCCACTGAGATTCCACTGAGAAGAAATACAGAGTCAGAATTGGAAAAGATAACAAAATCTGGCGGGTTCCCACTTGATATCTGGTCAGGGAAGTCACGGGCTTGATATGATGCTGGGAAACAATGACTTAAATGGGAAAGAGGTACAGGAGCCCATGCACGAACAAGTAGAAAAAGGGCGATAAGCACCTGAGTAAGTCTATTTCCACAACCAGTTCAAAGTATATCTACGTAACGATGTAAAAATGTCGTTTATATCTATCATCAATAGACTGCGCAGCCGAACCGGCCAAGTTCTTACTAATTATTGCTGTCTATATTTTGCGCCCTGAAAATCCCTATGTTACAGTGTTTTCCTTCAGTGAATTTTTGATTTTACTGCATTTGTAAATGGCACTTGCTGGCTAGATCGGGACTGAGCCGACGGCGAGCTGCTCCTTCCAGAGCAAAGACTTTTATTAGCGTTACATTCATTATTTTCGCAGCGCCGACGGACAATTCTATCTTGAAATTTTAGTATCATTTGTTGTCTTCTCCCATGAGAAAGACAGTTGTATAATAGAAATGCAAGCTTTCCAAATCGTCGTCACGATATTTTTGCTCGTTACTTGCTTTAGATGTTGACATTATATCTACCCGGTCATCCCATTCCCTAGTCTCCATCGGCGCGGATCGCCCATTGTCCCCTACTATCCACCTTAACCATCTTCCCTTTCCAGAAGAACAATTGCAATCCACCAATCACATGTCAGTAGTATCAATTGCCTGCCTTGCCTAATTGCCAATAGTGAAAGAATGGATCCTTCCTTGATAAAGGGCCCACTTCTGCAGGACTCCGCTGCCGTTGCAAGCCGGCTGCGGGATCTTCTTTAGGCGGTGCGTCTGTTCATCGTCTATTCGTGGGTTTTTGTCAAGGTCCTAGATGGTGGAAATTTGTATGATCATTTTGTAGGTATGCTGTATCTGACTCTCGCTTGTCATGATGGATGGCAGGTGACATTACTAATGATCCACCATCTCAACCCAGATGACTTGATAATCTATACCAAACTTCAACTCGACGCGTCATAGTCGGGTATCCTTATCTAAAAGCCACAAAATAAGCTGTTCCACAAGGACATCATCCAATGGTGTCCTCCCCTTTTCCTAGTCTGCCATCAAAAATACCAACCCTATCTGTTGACCGATGGATGGCCACGACCAGACCAGAACAGCTCTGTAATCCCCAATAACCAACCCCGCTTCAGCTTAAAACGATCCTCATACTAGGCCCACTTTCTCCGTAATCGCGGAATCCCATCCTCGCGATGCACAGATAGTTGCTTTTTATCTTTATGAATCTCAAAGCAAAAATGCTCGAGAATCAGAGAGGACGCAAGCTTATGTCGATCGTGGCAAGATAATTGAGGATTGGTCACATGTGAAGGGAAAAGCAACATTGTACTGGATTGTTGTGGTGGTGAGATCCGGCATTATCTGATTGATTGATTCGTCAATGCTATCTCCAATCTCTAGGTAACGGATAGACAGTTGTTAAAGTGGCCCTATGACTAAAGATGCGATGATAGATTTTATGAATGCGGAGCCAGGTGAGTGACATTGACTGACCGTGTTAATAACCCCTACAGGTAATAGCTTTGCCTCCAAAAGCAATTGTGACCGACAGGGTCTCGTATACTTGGCAGTCAGGTGCAGATGTCCGCTGTCATTGATTACAATAGCTCTAATAAAGACTTTTAATTACATGGTGAGTAAGGGTTGAATTAATGATTGAATTACTAGTATTGCTAGATCACAATAATTCATGACTAGAACTTTCGTCCAATAACCCTAAACAAGGGTTGGTAATCGTTTATCACCTAACCCTTATATTTGGAAATCCTACTAGAGCGTTTGGTTTGATACTTGAAACACTTATTCCGTAGTAGAGAAATGTTTAATTCCATCACGAGGGTACAATGATCCATGCCAATTAAAGAAAACCAGCAGACATATAATCTGGTATTCTCGCTGACTGGAACTTTAATGATAAAAATTCAATAGATCAACATCTCTTCCATTTCCACCGAATCAAAATCCCAAGGCGACACAATAGCGTCTCAGCTGGAAACACTACATAACCCAACTTGGATACGAGCCCACCAGGTAGGCTGTGATGTCAAACCACCCGTACAGTCCCTCAACACTGGTAAACAAAAAAAGCCCACCCATTCTCGAGGAACTAGACAAGTCACAATCTTCCACTGTAACCCATCAACCATGAGCCGCATCTTCCATCCGCCCACTCCCGTCACATTACATATGTATTTAGATACATTTACAATCTCATCGCCAGTCTGTACTACTACCTCAACTTCATGGCACCTGCAGCTCCTCTGCGCCTCTTTTCCAGCTAATTAATTAATTAGTGATATCGTCATCTTCAAGTGCTGGAATGGAATTTGTTGGCTTATGGGGAACCCGAGACATGGGGCGTCGGTGCAGTACTCGTATTTGGCAGGACCAGAGAGGGAAAGGGAAGGATAAAGACGGACCGGAGGTTGCAGTGTGGTCGGACTTTGGATTTGGGACTGTGAGGAGTGAGGAGTGAAGAGAAAGGGTTGTAGACGGTGTGTTGAGATGTGCGCACATGGGAAGGTGTTGATTGAAACGGCAGAATGAAACGTAGGGAATGGCGGTGCAGTGATAGCCGGGTGGATAGAATGTATAGAATGTGTATAGTTGTTTTGGATGGAATGGATGGGGATTGTCGGCTATGGGCTTGGGTAGAGGAAGAGACATTGTGTATAGTACTAGAAAACGAAAAAGTGATTAAAATAAGGACCGCCCCATACGAAAGTGGATGGTGTTTTTTGATGTTTCTCTTCGTTTCTGTTTTGTATGCTGTACGGTGGCATTTTCGTGTTTTCGGATACTCAAATCTGTTTCTCCATATTCTTATTTTTTTTTGCTTTATTTAATAACCTTTTGCAGCCAAAACATCACTAGAGGCATCATGGGATTGAAAAATAACAAATTTTACCAACGATGGAAGAAGTGGATTTGGGGACTGTGTGCGTGTATCACGATGATCGTCATCATCTTGATTGCTGTGTTTTCTACGAGGGCACACAACAACCGTTATCCCGACTACAAGAAGCTGACCTACAAGATGGACCAGAAGTGTAAGGCTGCACATGTTTTGGAAGGAAAGAAAAAAGAAAAAAAGATTTGCTGACTTGGTCGTTTATCTAGATTCCGGAAAAACCTTCTTCGACTACTGGGATTATTACAACGATTGGGACCCTGGTAAGATTGTCGTTGTTTGTGGGGAGAGAGAAGCATTGATGATTTGCTTACTGACATCGATGCCACTGGACAGCCGGGGGGTTCGTGAGATACGCAGCAAAGGATGTTGCACAAGGCTCTGTAAGTTCAATCGTTAGGATCATGAAATTAAGAAATTCCCAAGTTGTAAACACGCCTTGCACATACAACCATAGCCTGCGGAAAATACGGGGTCCCGTCTGCTCCCCCATAGTCAAGCCACAGAGCGCCGGATTAGTACTACGGTGGGTGACCACGTGGGAATGCCCGGTGTTGTATGTTCCTTTTTTTACCCCACAAAAAATAAATCCACTTCTTTCTACTTTTGACACTGAAACTGACTCATCACCACTAGAACCTCACCTACGCCACCGACAACCGCGCCATCCTCCGTGCTGACAACAGCAACGATGCTAAAGACGGCCGCCTATCCGTCCGACTCTACTCCCAGAAGACTTGGAATTCCGGCCTCTTCATTTGGGACATCCACCATGCCCCGTACGCCTGCGGCCTCTGGCCCGCTCTCTGGCTGACGGATCCCTGGGTGTGGCCCAAGAATGGCGAGATTGACGTTTTTGAAACCGTCAATCTCGGCACCAATGGCGCCAATATGGCGCTGCATACCGCTAAGGGCTGCAAGATGAATGTTAAGCGGAAGCAGAAGGGGACGGTGATAGAGGAGAACTGCTTTGTGAATGCAACTGGGAACAATGGGTGCTCGGTGCTGGGTGGGGACGGCAGTGCTGCAAAGACTTTTAATTATCATGATGGAGGCATTGTTGCCATGGAATTGAGAGATGCTGGCATCCGCATGTGGCAGTTTGACCGCAATGTCATTCCACAGGATATTACAGATGAGCAGCCGGATCCCTCGTCGTGGGGTGTGGCCTTATCGGATTTCCCGGCCACGGAGTGCGATATGAGTAGCCACTTCAAGAACTTAACGATTGTGATGAACATTGACTTTTGCGGTGATTGGGTTTCGAGCGTCTATCAGCAATCGGGATGCCCGGGCACTTGTACCGACTATGTCACAGGCAACGCGTCGGCGTATGATGATGCATACTTTGAGTTTGAATCATTAAAGGTGTATGCCTCGAACTAAAGGAGATGATTAGATAGAAGATGGAATAAATTTAAGAGATGAATATGTAACGACCTAATATACAAATGGCAGAAATAAAGAAAAGAGATACAAAATTACTTTACCAAAACCTTAGTCCATATGACAAAAACAAAGAGATCCAAACCTGACCACTCACTCTAAGCCAAGTAAAAGAGAAATAGAACTAATAAAACAAGATCGAAAAGTAAACTCCATCTGTCCCACCCCACTCTAAAACTCATCATCATTACTAGTCCGCATATACGCATCAATCGCTACACCAAAAGCCGCAAACGCCGCACACCCACTCACCGCCGCCATCGGCCCATTATTCCGCGAGATGATTCCACCCGTCAAGCACCCCGCATACGCACTATTCAGCAAATCATGCTTTGCCCGGAAACCCTCGACACCGCATTCAATGCTGGCGTACAGGGCACCAAGGCGGCCAAAGGACTTAGCCGACGACCAGGAGCGGGCGCCCATGTCTTTGAAGCCGACGGCAAGTTGTTGACGGAGAGGGAGGGAGGAAAGAGGGGTAGTGCCGCCGCCGGGAGCATGGTAGGGGGTATCATAGGCCATCTAGGGTGTGTTAAAAAGGAATCCTTTTCACAATTTTGTCGGCGCTGAGTTCAGAACCGAGAGGTCCGGAGGGGGTCCGGGGGACAACTTATGCACTTACAGAAGCCATAAACATACCAAACAAACCACCCATACCGAATCCCATAACACCCGAAATCACACCCTTTGTGATACAGTTCTGCATCGCAGCTTCCATCTACCCATTGTTAGCACAAAGCCTCATTCATGACATCATCGGCACTCTTACCATTTTTTCCATCTGCTTTTGTTGATCTTCGGGCAACCCAGCACTGAAGCCACCAAAGCCACTGGCACCAGCGCCGGGAAAGCCCGTGGGTGGCGTCCAGTTATTCATTTCTTGAGTGAGCGTTGCTTTTGTTTTGTGAAAAATGAGTGGAATTCCGGGACAAAAAGGCCGGATTTTGTGCTGTGATGCGACGGCGCCGACAATCGCCCAGGGCCGGAGCTTTTGGTGCAGTTTAAAGATTTCTGCAGGGTGACTAAGCTACTTGGATTTGGATGCTGAGTTTGCAGACCCTTGCCAACAGATGAACCCTTATATTGTGCATAATCCTATCTAACTGGAGTCCGAGCTGCTTTCAGCTGTCTAACGAATAACGTATATGCGGGGCCCCACCAATGGGAGTTCTGACCTGGGATTCATGATCGCCGGGATGAATTCTGGCACGACGCTGTTCTTTTTTTCCCCAAACCCAGCTCTATAATTTGAAGGTTGCAACATAGCAGCCAATTGACAACTTTGTTTAGATTTATTTGAATCTTTTATCGTTAGATAGATAACTTAAACGTGCGGCCACAATATTTTTGGAAGACTGTTACCGTCCGCTTCCGGGATGTGTGAGTGTATCACCATCATCATATCACGACCTTGCTTTGACAACATACATTGACTTCAATCGTATCTTTTTCTCACATCAATCGCATATATCACAAACGTCGCCACTGTAAAAACGCACTGATATTCACGTTTTCATCCATCGTCATCGCATCCTGCACATCGCTCACTCCATTCCATCCCCCAGTAAGATTTCCTCACAGGAGCACCTTGAACCATTGTGCCCTGGCCCTTGGTCATCGCTTCGCCAAGCAAAGCGAGCCAACACATCCCCGACATTGCCCCCTCTATCCGGCCTTTAGTGCCGCAAATTACCCAACTACTTCTCGACAACAACCCTCGAAAACCCCGACATCATGGGCAACACCCCGTCCACCCAAGGCGGAACGGGCACTTGCGAAAAGTCCCCCCAAACCGCCAACCAACACCTCCAAGCCCTCCAACAAAGATCCGCCGCCGCCGTCGCCTCCGACAAATCCCGCCCCCCAACCTCCCTCCCCATCACCACACGAGGTATCGCCGCCCCGCCTGCGGCCTCTCTTCTGCAAGCCACTGGATCCTCCGCGACCTCCCCAATGCCTGTGCCCGCTGGGCCGCCGACACCTAGTGCCCCCGTTGACGTCCCCGGATCCACGGGCGACCGACCGCGCTCGCAGAGACCGCAGAGATATCAGCCGTCAGTAACCACTCCAGATATGCTACCGTTGATAAGCGCTCCTAGCATGACCGAAGTCTCGTCATATCTGGCTCGCCCGCCCCGGTTGCCGTTGAGAATCGAGGAGGAGGAACATGCACCTGGGTCGCCGGTGCTGCCGCCTGCTCTGGGAGAGCCTGTTGAGGGCCCTAGTGATGGGCTGGATTCGGGTAAGAGTTCGAGCTCCCATATGCCTTCGCAGACGGCCGCTTCGGTGCAAGAAAACAAGATGCGGCCTATGGTACCGGTCAAGCTTGTCTGGCGCCAAGGCGGTGAACGGGTGTATGTGACTGGCACTCCGTTCCAATGGAACCGTAAGCTGCGCATGCAGCCTGTGTAAGTGATTTAATGTTGTCAAGTTGCTATCCATATAGAGAAGTAGACTAACTTTGCCTGCAGCGCTGGCAAGCCCGGTGTGTTCTCTGTTACCATCCCGATGCTTCCTGGAACCCATCACATCCGCTTCCTAGTTGATAACAAAATGCGCACATCGGACCACATGCCCACCACCGTCGACTTCGGCAACAACCTCGTCAACTACGTTGAAGCCTCCCTAACCCCCCACCGTACCCGCTCCAAGTCTCATGCCGCCCCGCCCAAGGCTGACCCTACCCCTACCACCGTCCTGACCCCCACCGTTCCCGCCAAAGCCCCTACCGACGTTGACATCTCCAGACCGGCTCGTCTCCAGCGCCTGCATAAGCTGCCGCCGCCTGAGACTTACACTGTGGAAATCCCTCAGTATTTGAAGGATTTTGATATGCAGGAGGACTCACCCGAGTACATTTGCGCTATCAGTGCTATCGAGAAGCTTGCAGCGCCTCCAGCGCTCCCTGGCTTCCTTGGGAAACCTATTCTCAATGCTTCGGCCAGTGTTAAGGATGACAACAGTGTTTTGGTTATGCCAAATCACTCTATTTTGAACCATTTGGCCACTATCAGCATCAAGAATGGTGTTCTCGGTGTGTGTGCCACTACCAGATACCGTCAAAAAGTGAGCTTTGCCCATTCTATATATGAAAAGAATATGGAGTCTAACATAATGCACAGTACGTCACTACAATCATCTACAAGCCTACTAACCCCCAGGAGGGTTGAACATATGAGAATAAGGCCATGAAGTTATGTTTCGGAGTTGGGTCATTTTCATTTTGTTTCAAGTATTAGCTCACACATTCATCTACGTACATCAGCATTGCAATTCAAAAACTTGTAAATTCAAATGCTCATTTTTACATAATTCGTCTTCGTGACATGACTCCCTCAGTAGTCCCTCCACTTGATGAACACTTCATCCGTCCGGAATCTCTGGGTGCACTGAGACTCCTCCAATTTGGTCTTGAACCCAGTGTTGAAGGCCAACAGACCAGCATGGGCAATCATAATACCGTTATCGATACAGAATCTCTCATCCGTAGCGTAGACACTGCTCCCCCTTTCTGCTGCCATCAGGCCCATCATCTCCTGCAATCTCTCGTTGCATCCGACGCCACCGACAATCAACACTTGGCTACTGCCAACGTGGGCCATTGCCCGCTCGGTGATCTCCACCAACATGGCGAAAATAGTTTCCTGTAGCGTAAAGCATAGATCTTCGGGAGTAATCGTAGGGTCCGTCTTCATTTGCGCCGCCAAAACATCTGCAGAGGCTAGGATACCGGAGAAGGAGCAGTCCATGCCCTTCACTGTGTACGGCAACTCCAACAACCGGCTGCCCTTCTTCGCTAATTGCTCAATGTTGTATCCCGGAGCGGGATCATTGCTGATATTCAGTGTACGAGCGAACCGGTCGAGGCAGTTACCCACTGCGATATCCAACGTCTCCCCAAAAATTCGATACCGGTGCTCAGCATAGGCAATCACTTGCGTGTTGCCCCCTGAAACATACAGCACAACTGGGTTGTCCGCGCCAGTGATTGCCCGCCCCATTTCAATGTGCCCAACACAGTGGTTAACCCCCACAAGTGGCTTCCCCCACATCAGCGCCAAGGTTCTCGCACCGACCGCAACACCTGACAACGGCGCTCCCATCCCGGGCCCCTGTGTAAAGCAAACACAATCGATATCCGCCGGCCGGACCTTCGCCACCTTTAACGCCTTTAGGGCAACGATGACAAACATGTTGCGATGGTGTGCCGCGGTATCCTTGGGAAGGAAACCCTGACCGGGCGGTGAGACGTAGGTGTCGCGGATGTTGCTGAGGATGGTGACTTTAGGGTTGGACGCGGGGCCCTCGTGGAGAATGATGCCGATGCCAAGTTTGTTCGCAGAGCCTTCGCAGCCTAGGGCGATGCGTCCGTTGAAGCGGCGTCGCTTGGTGGGGTCTGTGCCGGTGGCGGGGGACAAAATGGTGGCGGGGACCGGCGTGGACATTTTGGAAGAATCTGGGTGGAAAGAGGCTGGTATCGTGTTGTTTGATGAATGTGATGAATCTGGGCGTTCGCGCTTGAGTGGATGGGGCTCCATTTGGATCGGGAAATGGTTTCAGTAAGGGTTGTCGGGCTAAGTCATTGCCGGGAGTGTCACCATTTGGCAGAAAATGCACCCACTTTAGTGACAGAGGTCAAAAGTGGATCCTTCCCTGCAACTTCTCTTTTGGGAACATTTGATAATTTGCCAAACGAAAATTAATGAGGGCCAAAAGTTGCAGTAACCAGAAAAATTGAATTTCTTATAATGGTAATTGACTTATCTAAAGTAAGTGCTATGAAAACTTCTCTTGCTGCTGCCTGCACCCAAAACATAGATGTTCCAAAACATAAGAGGCTGCCATCTCCTACTCTGCCTCCATTTTCATTTTTCTTTTCTGCCTGCAAATTGCCAGCACAACACCATCAAGTGAAGTTCAACATTCATCAAGTTACCCTAGCCGCTGCGGTGCCAGTTGCCGAGATGGGGCCATTTATTGGTAAGTCTAAGCAATTTAATTCTAATAAACTATTGCATCACTATTCTTCGACTGTTGGTCTGTATGTATGTATTGTCAGACACTAACCAATTCATCCATTTATTGTAGTCCAACGTCTCCATCTCGACCAGCACCTCAACGGCGTCATTTTAGTTATCTCTTTTCGCTCTCGCTAGAAGCATTTTCATTCGTGGCTGGGCTCGAATATCTGCAACTTCGGCATGGCCTTTGCCTTTCTGACATTTTTATCATACCTGAAGTCACTCATGACCGAGACCCCTGAACGATGTATTCAAGATCTCAGATCACCTTTGACGGTGTACAAAACTTGGGGTTCATATCCCAGTAGCTTATGTCATCACATACACCAATCACATATAGGTTACAAAATACTCATACAGGGATTCTGGATTATCGCTAACGCTGCATTGATCTACAGGAACATGCCGAACTTTTCAACTTATCCTTGGAAGGTGAAATTCGCAGTCCAAGGCTTCATTCATGTTATGACTTTGTTGTCATTTTCGCCTTCCTTGATTTCCTCATGTCATCCAAGAACATGTTTTTCTGTCGAACTTCCGAGTTCATCAACTTATGTTGAATGTTATCGCATGTTGGATGCCTTCGAATATCGTCTTCTTGAACGCATGTTGGTACTCACACGCAGTCCTGCTATTCCATTCATCTACCTTTCCCTTTGTTAATGAAAGTGAGAAGGACTTAATTTCGTTATCATATGCATCCACCCTATTTGACAATTTTTTCGGGTTGTTCTATCATCCCCTGAGAACAGGTTCGTTTGGTCCTCCGCTGGCCTGAAGCTGTGTTTATACTCGAGGGTTCGTTACCAATGCCCCGAGAATCCCGTCACTTTTGAAGAAGGTGAGGACCATACATAGATGGTCTTGAACTTTTTGATGTGACGTTTCCTTCTGCGACGCATATCTACACCATCGGAGTTTACACTGATGTTCTACTTTTACATGGGCTTGTGGCATATTTTGCAACCCATTTCCGCGTAAACTACCAGAATGCATCCTTATCCACCTTTACCTCTTGTGACCCAACATACAAACGGTTATATGTGGTGACAAGGAGCTCCATTCTCCACTGTAGCGTCTCGAAGCCATGATCGTATAGTGTTGACATATCTCGTACTCGCTGTTTTCCAATGGGCACTAATTATTGCCCAGACATCCGTGAGTTTACATATGCTGAGCTGGACCGTCCAGCGTGAGCCAGCTGAATATAGTAGTGACAATTTGGCAAAAAATGAAGTCACTTGTACCCGTCACTTGCCATCACGTTCACCGGAAAAAACTGTGAAACGTTCAAGTGGGGGCTTCTAAAAACTACCAACAGTAAAGATATATATCTTAATTGTTACTACCGTAAATTGGCGACAATTGAGTCTTCGACTTTTGATGATTACCCCCTCTATCGAAACTGTAGACCTATATGGCCGTATCAGCTGTTATTGCTATCAACGAAGGACGGTCACGAAATGCTCGGACTTGGCCACTCAGTTACTATGTGGAATATCATTGCCATTTGCCTGTTTCCTTGAACATACCTGAGGGATAAACAGTGGCTGGATATGACCGCAGTTGTACACAACCAAATCTGATGTCAGTTACAGAGCTTGCTGTGATAGCTGAGTTTGACTAGTCATGTGCCTTGACTACTTCGCAGTATTTAATCTTGAGCATACTCTAATATTGAATATAACTGCATTCAGTGCTAGTCGTTCCCACCGCATGAACAGCTTGTCCAATGTACATAGACTATAGACTAGTGTCCCCATCCAACAGCCATCACTTATCGCCGCCCTCCTACTTGTCATCGCTATTGTCAAGGCTACAGTGCTTATTCACCATTCTAGTCTTTGAATAAGTATGCGTGGGCGTCGGTCACCTGGTCAGCAGGATCAAAAAGGGCAATACCTCTTTCTCTTCAGCTTATCAGTCCAAGATTTTGGGTTAGGCACTGTCGAAACCAACAATGTTAGGGGGGTTGACCGTTGACTTCTTCAGGTTCTAGGAACCCATAATCTTCAGAAGTCAATGCTCAGGATATTCGTCACTGTTATCATTTAAAGTAACGTCGACTATGAGGATCCTTGAGCCCTAGAACGATTTGTCAAGTAGATGAGCATACTCGTCACCAGCACCAGAAGATATAGTAACCCTGATTTCTCCTTCGTAGTTGATAATTTCATTTTGCGGGATCAAAGCAGGGTGTAGTGCACTCATGGGTTTTCAGCATGTCAATACTGATTGGAGTAGCCTGGCCTCCGTGAAGGCAACCTGTCTGTTATTATTTGCATCAGTATCTGCTTCTGCAATATATTGCAGAACATTGGCATCACATGCAATTCAGTTCCGATACCTTGTCCGGGTCCTGGAGCTTTTTTGAGGTGTTGATGAAGCCGAATATGTATCCTGGAACTCTATGTTTCTTTATAGATTGTGACATGCGCAGGTTCTTTTATTTGGACAAGGGACTTAGTTGGGTGTCTTGTAACAATTGCAGTCACTGTCGCAAGTCCCATCCGTCCCGATCCACAAAAGAAAAACTTGAAAATCATAAAAGAACCATAAAAACAAAACTTTGATCTTGATTGGGGATATGACATGCCTTTGATGGAAGCTTCTCGGTCGTGTAAGTTCCCACATCTACTAGATTTCCTGCTTTATGTATAGATACTGACTGCTCTTCAATAGAACCCGGCATTTGATGGCCTGTTGGGTCCTAGACAGTCCATTCTTGCCGCATGTGAGATCATCGTCGTTGTCGTTGTCTGCGTTGACCTCGTTAACTTCGTTGACTTCGTGTCGTGCGTGGCGATGGTACCGTTCTGGAGGGGATAGCAACTCAAGTTGTTGCAGTCCTTCTATCTCATCGACCAACTTTTCATTTGACGGTGCCACATGCCTTCGTGGTTGCTAAAATAACGTCTACTAGCTAGGCCATGGACTTTATAGTCTTACATGACTGATCAAGGTGTCTCGTTGTACTTCTCCGATGAAGAGCCCCAGTCCTGGCTTTCTGCGCTCAAAGCTGCGAAGGTAATGGGTCACATACAGTGGGAATCCAACACAATCCTTAGTCCTAGTTTATGTTCTAGGTCATGCTGGGTATCCATCTACGTCTTAGTCAACCTTCAGCAGCAGCAGAGTTGATGAACTACTAGTGCTACTGCTATTACTAGCATACATAGCATCAACTTTACCATTCATGACGTAAAACTGGTTCTATCGTCGGCCAAGTTGTTGGGCGCAGGGCCTTACCCCCCTCAATCAAGTTGAAACTGGGTGTCTTTTGGCCTTCAAATTCACTTCATCCTCGATTAGGGCATTTAAGTATAATATCCTTCAGTCCGATCACCATCAATGCTTGACTGATTATGGGAGCCGCTGGCGGTTGTTCATGTATGAACAAGGTAAAATTCAGGGCATCCTGTGATTGATCTCTGAGATTTCTCAGTATATGCCCTAAGTCAGACCCGATCGAAAGTTAGCAATCATTAGCTACTCCTTTGGCTAACTCCGCCGCTGCGGTGAACATATTGTAGGATTCCATAATCTATGATAAGTATCTGACCAAATCTCTCCATAATCTTACTAGTCAATCTTATCACAAGGACAAACTGTGGTAATTATTAATTATTTTACTATGTACTTGATCCATACGGTCGAATGGTGCCATAGTAAGTTCTATCTCATTCAGTCCTAAAAGACTTAACATCAAGACTAACCTCGATAGTCTCTCTGCGAATAAGCCATCCCTAAACAGGATCAATTTGCACTGAGCGCATCGAATTTTGTCTATCGCCGTCATATAACAGGACAGAGTTGAGTCATCATTTCAACGTTCTGTCATGTCAACGATGCCAAACCAACCTCAACCAACATACATCACAAAGGGAATGAAGCAACCCACCAACGCCGACCGTCCCAACACCCTATCTCCTAGAATCAATCCAATATCGCACTGAACAAGTGAAAATGAGACCGAAAGTATCCTGGTTCCGACAACACTATGGTTATTAGATTCGAGAAACAATGGGAAATGAGCGGTTATTATTGTTACAACGACCTCGTCAGTCTCAACAGAGACCGAGATCAACTTTCGTGATACCCGTCACTCGAAAGCCTCGCTTTGAAATGATGAAAGAAAATAATGTTTGGGGTATTAAAAGCAATAAGAGAAAAAAAGAGAAATAATAACCTTTCAACCACGAACGGAGGCCGGAGTCTTGGTCGGAGGTTTTGCTTGAGTTTGGTTTTGTGCTTGTGCTTGTGCTTGTGCTTGTGCTTGTGCTTGTGCTTGAGCCTGGAGTTGGGCATGAGCCTGCTGAGCACGCGCAAGCATAATGGCTTGGGCTTGAGCAAGTTGTTGGGCATGAGCTTGCACTTGGGCAGGCGTTCCAGGCTGTTGCTGCTTTTGAGCCTGCGCAATCAATGTTTGTTGTGTCTGCATAGCAAGCATGTGCTGTATTTGTGCTGGACTCAATATCGGAGTGTTCTGAGTGGCCCCGGTTGGATTCACGGCTGCAGCTGCCACCGTGATAGCAACAGCATTCGGGCTTACCATACCTTGTTGGCGAGCTGCGGTCATTTCCTGTGTCTTACGTAGGAACGCATTCGGTGGGATCGCCATAGATGTTCTAAATCGCATTGAGTCGAGGTTGTAAGGATCAAGTTCGTACGTCTCGTCCTCTTCTTCTGAATCCAGGTCATATTTCCAGCGGTCAGAATACTCCAAGCCGTCGGCCTCAGCGCCACAGTCACCAACACACGATTTTACACCACGACGATCAATCCATAGCCTGCCAAGACGACCGATACGCCGTCTGAACGCGGGTACTTTATGACCAAAGTCAGACACACTGTAAGTAGCAGAAGACTCCCCAGTAGTGAACTGCACTACTGTGTTTTGACCGTCACCTGACCGATGAACCAATTGATTGTCACATCTAACAAGCTGTTTATCTGACATATTGACATCGCCATCTTCATCGTGCTCTTCGTACTCCTCATCTTCACTCGAATCCTGATCATCCAAGACATCTGACACGTATGACCCTGGTGGGGTAGGAAGATACTGAGTGACAGCTGGGCGGAACGTGTGCAGATTGTCCAAAGAATAAGCCGGGGGCAACGGGTCCCGTGTGAGATCTACATGGTTCTGGTTCCATTTGCGATGATTTTGACACTTGGTCTCGATATCGGCAGCAAGTTCGCGGTCTTTCTCGGCCAGTTTGTCCGCAAGACTGACCAGATCGGGCTCGTGACTGCTCGTCGGCCTGGGCTGTTCGGGGTGGGGTTGAGCGGGGTTGGCCTTTGGCGGGGGTTTCTGCATGACTGGAGCTTCTTGTTGCTTCTTTTTTTGGGGCTATTCCAACACAGTCAGTATGAGATTCTTGTTTTGCTCGCAGATGTTTAACTCTTCACCTCAAACGTACCTTTTGGTGGATAAGATCCTCGTCTTCTCCCTTGATGCCTAGACGGACCTTCATGTCCTTCAAGCGACGACGCGATTCGAAAATGGCTCTATCATATCGGAGCATATCTTGCTTGAGGGCTTCACGTTCTGCTGACAATATTATCAACTGCCGACCATCTTCCAACTCTCGTCTCAGTCGTTTTATCTTTTCTGCGACCTGGCCATCACGAGCTCGAGTCTTACGGGTCTGTCTAGCCTCACGTCTACGGAAACACACGTATGGATCCGCATCGTCCTTCTCCTGCGATACTTCGAACTTGAGGGTTGGGTGTATCAGCTTATTGCCACCAGCTATTCTGCAAGTTTTCCAATGCTCATATATGGCTTTGGCATGGGGCATGATGTATGGCAACCCTAGATTACTCAAGAACGGAGCCATCTGATCATATGGGACTATTGTGTTGTCTATCGCAGCATAAGGTGTTTGCTCGGCTGCCGTGGTCTCAAAAATTTCCATCATGCGCTCGAAATCATCTTCTGAAAGATGTGATGCTGAGGATCTCGCGGCATTGTATTGCTTTAGGAAGACATTGTCTTCCGTAGTCATATCATAAAGACATCCTGTGCATTCTTCAACCGTATCGGAAAATCTGATGTACGAGAAGGGAACAGTAAAGTTGGACAGATAGAGCTTGTCATAGTCGGCTGCGCTCTTCTCTGGCGGCGGTACTGGGATTTCTTGATTATTGCTTGTTCCCGCCTCCTTCAAAATTGTTTGCAAGTGATATTCCTATATTGCAGTAAAGATTACGTCGTCAGTCATTGTTAATTTTCATTGTGATGACAATATGTCGAGGCACATTCTAGTCGCAGTCGCATCGCAACTTTTCGCATGTGATTGCGCATCGCGGAGGTTACACGTGACATGGATGCACATTCATGTTCACCTGATCATTCACGTGACGGGTAGTCTGTATGCATCACAAATCGGCATCCGACATTGAGTGAATTGATGAAGTAGAAGGGTGAAAAAAACTCACATTTTCTTCTGCCTGATCTACACCGGTTGCAATCTGATTGTCAGTAATAAGTCGCTCGTATTCACCGGCATCAAGCTTATCCTCAAAAATGACCGGTAATGGCGTCTTGACATTGAGCTTTTTGACTCTGACTTTGCGTGTCGACATTATGGACATGGGTGGCTAAAAAGGCGGCAGAAAAAAAGATAGGGGAAAATCGGTGAAACTGCAGCGTGAAGTGAGGGGGTGGCCAACCGCCCAGTGTGCGGGAAAAAAATAACAACAGATTTCAACGGGGAAATTAGCGCCGAGGCCGTAGAAAAAGTCGATTATAACATCAATTAAGACATAAAGGATTGAATGGTGATATTTTTGTGATAAAAAAGTCTGATTTTGTCAATGTTTTTGATGCTCACAATTGCGACGGGTTTGGCGATGCGATGGCGTGAAAAATTGGCGTTGTAATCAATGGGCGCTGTTTTTTTTCTGCGCGAGTTGGGTGGTCTAGCAGCGCGATTTCGCAGGCAAAAACAGTTTATTTTCGCAGGGGCAGCGTTGGGAGAGAGGTGACTTTTTTTTACGCTAGGCGGCCTTTGTTATGATAGGTTGTAGGGGGTCCTTGCGGGTTGGAGGCGGCCATTTCTAGAGCTATGGGAAGCTATGAAGCTATTGCCAAGTTGTAATTTAGACATTATGTGGTGATAAATTTAAAGGATCGGGGCTGGGAAATTAAGTTTTGGAGTTGGTTTTTGAGGGGAATGGGAATGATATGGGTGAGATTTGTGTTAAAGACGCGAGGTACCCTGCACGCAAAAATAGCATGTATAATGACTTGGCAATTGCTTTCAGCCACTAACAGTTTGCAACATTCAGTGACGACAGATTTATAGAAAGGTAGTATATAGTTACTGAAGGCGGCGGACGCGATATTGAAGTGGGTATCGCGATCGTTCTCCAAAGGCTGAGACACATTCTCAGGGTTCAGAAAGTTTATTTAAATTGAAGATGTTGATAATCTATTCATAGGCTACACATTGGTACCAATATCAGTTACAAGTAATTTGCTGTTAATCTGTAGTACCTAAATTAGATGAATAGAAAAAAAGGCGTTCCAAAAGTACACCAAACCCCCCTCATCGCGTCACCATCTCTCCACTCGGTGAACTCATCGGTAAACAACCTTACCGACCGCTCTCCGTCCTGCTGACATAATCAGTCCTCCCCGCGCAAGGCTCCAGGGCCCCATCTACTTGGTCCTTGTCCTGTTGAAGCTGTAACAAGCTCCATCCGTCACCAGCGTCTGGGGTTTGGGTTTGAGGAGGGCAGCGGGGAGGGAAAGGTTGTTTCTCCTGACGGGGAGTTTGTTCGTAGGAGAAGAACACGGACGTTTGATGGGATCTTGAGATTCTTTGTATATGTATATATTGTTTTTATTCCTTTTTTTTAAAGAAGAGGTGACAGACTCTTTTTGTCTTGTTTAATTTTATTGTGAACATCTTTTGGGTTCTTGGTAATATTGCTAAGAGGCTTGATTTTGGCTTTTTTCTTTTTTATTTTCTTTTTCTCATATTTTTTGCTTTCTATAGCGGTGGACAGGTACCCCACATTCTTCAATTTTTTGGATATATCGACGGTTACGAGACGACGTTACAACCTTAACGACGACAATAGACAGACGAGTCGTATTGTTCGAAAGGGCTATACTATCGATCCTCAAGCATCATAACGAATACATCGCACCGAGGACGTCATGGGCAATACCACTAGCGCCGTACTTGACGACATCGTCAATGGCTCAAACTGTATGCATTGCGCAGCCCCAATTGACATGTGATTGATTAAGCTGATGTTGGCCTTGGATCTGAGTCTGGAAGCTTTTGTTCGAGTAGCGGGGAAATTTCATTAGTTTCTAGGACTTTCTGAGGTCGCTCATCGCCACTTCTGAGCTAAGAGTCTCAACCAGACAGACCCTGAACTAACTTCCCATGGCATTGATATCGATATCCCACGCACCAACGCTAACACGACCCAGTCGACAGAGAAGAGGTTGACCGCCTTCGCAAACGTTTTATGAAGCTCGACAAGGTTCGTCCCGACCAGCCCCATTCCGTATACAATTGAATCCCCCGCTGACCCCCACCCTCTAGGACAATTCCGGCACTATTGAGCGCGAAGAATTCCTTTCACTGCCCCAGATCTCCTCGAACCCTCTAGCGACACGGTATGTTCCGTCACGACTTTTCCCTCGGCCTCATTCTTGATAACTAACTTGCCATCTTTTATTTCCCCTCTAGAATGATTGCCATCTTCGACGAAGACGGCGGCGGCGACGTCGACTTCCAAGAATTCGTCAGCGGCCTCAGTGCCTTCTCCTCCAAAGGCAACAAGGAGCAAAAACTCCGCTTCGCCTTCAAAGTCTACGACATTGACCGCGACGGGTACATTTCCAATGGTGAGCTCTTCATCGTGCTGAAGATGATGGTGGGGGAGAACCTCAAGGATCAGCAGCTGCAACAGATTGTCGACAAGACGATTATGGAGGCGGATTTGGATGGGGATGGGCGGATTTCGTTTGATGAGTTTAAGAAGATGGTGGAGAATACGGATGTCAGCATGAGCATGACTTTGGGTAAGTGTTGGGAAGGGTGATTGTGTACGGTGAGCTGTTGCTAACATAGACTTGCAGATACTTTCTAAGCGGTCGGTTGATTATGGGGCGTTTTGTCTTGGCTTCTTCTGGGTTCAATATCTGGCGATTTCTTTTTATGGCCGTATGAGTAGGTTGGTGGGCATATATTCACACTCATGATTAGGAATTGTTTCCTTAACTTGTGGTTTTTTCTTTGTATACCGTCAAATAATTATGGCTTCTGTTAATGTTTTTATCATATCTTTTTGTTAAAATTTCATGGTTTGTTGGTGGCTAGTGTTGGCTCGTTGTGTGGTCATTGGTAGGGTTATACAACCCATGTTACATATCCCCCCCTCCCCCTCCCCTTGATAGTTACCTTGTCCAGTGTCCGACAAATCAACCTTACCCCATCAATAGCCTCATGGTAGCACTTTCTTTCTCTATAACCCAACCAAGTCAAAGCTGACCCCACATTCAACCTTTGCTTTGGCGTGCAACTATCCTTCCATCTCGTACACCACCTCCATAACGACAACTATATACATGACCATCATTTATATATCTGCATAGTACCAAAATCAGTAGTTCGCTTAACGTGGGAGTCGTAGCCATGAGACCAAAGCAAGTTTGCAAATAAATACGAGGTCACTTATTGTCGGACGTTCGCCAGCATTCATCACACAAGAAAAAGGTTGAACAGAGCATGTATCCCGACAGTGAATAGGAGACATGATTAAGCCATAAATATAGGATCGAAGAATGAGAACGAAAAACAATAGCGAGAAAAAGGCATATTCACAAAAAAACAGCAAAGAACTCCCCCCCTCACCCTGACATTGAATAAAAGCCCTCACAGACCAAAAACGAACAGGACTGTCGAAAACAAAGAACTTAGGTCGTTAGTCATCCATTATGACAGCATAGATTGACACCAGCTAACCCAGATCAAAGCCAAGCTGGGATCCTCGCATGATGAAAATAAAAATAGAGAAGGAAAAAAAGGAGATATAACGAAAAGCCATTACCAAAAGGAGAAGATAAGACAATTATCTTCAATGCCGTACCCAAGAGAGGAGTGTAAAATCATGGTCGAGAATACGCTTCGTTCCCGGGCGATATTCTAACTGAAATGTAACTTCACTTCATCGATGGGACACCACCGAAGAAGCGGGTCTCCCATGATTTATCAGTCAACCGCTAATACATCACTCCAAGAATCCACGCTCCTGTCCCCGAGAAACGCACAAGACACCAACCAACAAAGACGACCCACGTCCTTGATCAAGTTCCAGACCCAATCAAGGCGACAACACCTTCACGATTTTTACAATCACTAGCAAACACGTTAATCTCCAGTCTTCAAGTGATCCATGCCGAGAGCAAAAAGACTTACTTTGAGTGATCTGATCCTCCCAGACACCATATTCATAATCAACAAGACCATGTGCCTCCATGGTAGAAGCAAAGCGTACAAGGTTATTACCCATGAGCTTGTAATCTTGGAGCGTGAAGAGTCTGACCCTTGGAGGCACTTCATACATGCCGGTCACCATATCGTATTGAATTTGGAGCAGACCCAGCCACAGGTTGTTGAAATTTCTCCACATTTCAAGTCTCTCCTCACGGAGTTCTTGGTTGTCAATGTGAATTCCTGATTCAAGTTAGCATAAAGGTACATATACATATTCTGGAAATGAATAGTTCCTACCAAGGGGCTCGACGTGGACGGTAAACCAAGTGCAGATTTCCTGGATGTAATCTCGACATCCGGCAAGATCATAGCGTTTCAACGCAGTAATAGCAACTGCCATCTTCATCTCAAACTGATCCATGCGTCGCTGTCTCTCTTGTGGAGACATCTGGGGAGTAGAATTGTCGTCTCTATCACCCACATCAGTTGGTGGGGGCATACTGTGAGCTTGGACAGCCGTCGGATGGTTGAGAAGACTTTGGGGATAAGCCATAGGCTGCTGGTAAGGTACTGGTTGATGAGAACCATCCATCGGATAGAACGAACTACCCTGCATAATAGACGTAGGAGCAGCGGGTTCACGGCCACCTTGTTGAGACGGGAATGTTGCATATGGGACCGGAGCGCCGTACATCATGTGAGGGGGGTAGGCGCTTCGGGGAGGGTCGCCGTACGTAGGTGCGGCATATGGCATGGGTTGACCGTACGAGGCATCGTAGTATCCCGAGTAATCAGAGCTTGGTCTCTGAGAGGGCCTTCGGTCGTTAGGGTCACCATAACGCTGAGCCGCTGGTTGTCCAGGCTGGGGCTGGGGTTGGGCTGGGTAACGCCTGTTGCGGTCGTCCATGATTGCAGATAGAAACGATAAATAGGAAGAATTGAAAGCAAAAGGTAGTTAGTGAGTAGCTGTGACAAATAGCTTTTTGGAGAAAACGACTTATCCAAACAACAGTTGGACCAAACTTAAGACGTCGTTAGTAATGACGAGGAAGGAAACCTTGAATCCAAAGATTGAGACTTGAACGGGCATACAAGTCAAAGTTGTTTGGAAGATACAACGGGAGTCGGCAAATGTTTTCACAACAAGTAACTGACGTCAGTAGAGCTCAGCGTTACAGGTGCAGAAGTGATGGTGGGGGAGGGGGAGCCGCGAGTCAAAGCCGTAAAGACGATATGTAAAGATTTTTGTCAATGACTGATTGGCTACAAGGTGCAGAAGCGTCAATGGCACGGATACTGCTTCTGCAGGTGAAGGTGTACAAAGCTCCAGTTGCGACGGTTGGAAGTCGTATGAAGATATAAGACTCGGCACAAGCTATCCCCGGGAAACGGGAAACTAGGAATGGGGGACTGCTGACAACAGCTGGAAGCCGGGTTGAAGGAGTTGGCGTAGGAAAAAAAAAACCACTACAGCACTAAATGCTAGCTACCCGTCAAGCGCGCACTGAGCTAGATTGTAGACGTGTAACAAACAACAATAAGCCGATAAAATCTATTGTGCTGTCAAATATATCCAACTGAAATTTTAAGTCGGACAAGGTGCATATATCAGACGGGATTCAACCAGGTCAGTGCAGGAGGTTGCGTCTGTGTCGTCAAGGTATATATGTACACACAAAATAACAGCCGGATCGTATGCAGCAATGTGCAGAATAACACGGAGTCAAGAAAGAAAGGAAAAAAAGGAAAATGAGGTTCGCAGCTGTCACATGGAATGTGCTAGCAAGGAGAAGGGTAATGGTTTGATGGGGCCGCCGCACAACAACAAGGTGGCGCGTTATGTGGGTGTAGGTGTGTATGTGTTATGTGTGAAACTTCTCTCAACTCGCACTAGTGGCCGAACCAGTGGTGCAAAGGACGAAGCTAAGCTAACAGAGAAACCAACAGAAAAATAAGACGACACACCGGTGCGAAATGGGGGGCGGGAGGGTTCTTTTCTTCAACGAGAAGGAGGGGCTGTTTGAATATAGCTCTCTGCGGGATGCGGTCGTGAACAAGGAAGCGCCTTGTAGCCGGGTGGTACGAGAAAACGCAACTGTTTCTCGCATAGGCAGGAGGCTGTTGGGTTGTCAGATATAAGACGAAGGGCTCCAGAAAATCAAACCTCAAAATCGCAATGACAAGTTTGCTAGAAAATGATGTCAGATTTGGCTGCTTGATAGCGGACGAACTGGTGGGGTCCGGGCCAGAAGTTCTCGAAGTGCGGGACAAGCTTGACAAAACTCCAAGAAATGCACGGGATGAGAGGAATAAGTTCAATGAGGGTTGGATTCAAGGCCCTTTCCAGACACTTAAATATGACAGGCTGCAAAACGATACATGCACATAACGGGCGCTATTGCACATAACATACGCAGTACACCACGGAACTCAGTGGCACTCTCAGCCGGTCCTTCTAGTCCCGAGAAACAAGTACACTGTTTCTGTTGCAGAGTGAAAGAACAAGGAAGCAATACGGCAGACAGAGACAAGCTTAACAGACATAGCGGGCAGCCTATTTCTCTACCGTGATTTCTAGCGACTGCTGCAACATTCATGAGGGGTAAAGGTGGAGGGGCTGATAATGCAGACAGGCCAATGACATCTAAATGGCTGGGTAAATATGCAGATGGGTTCTAATGCACCATGCAGGTGCAGTGACAGGGCAGAACAGCGGCAATAGTGGAAATATATAATAGGCCAGTTAACTTTAGCTGGGGCCATTATAGTGGAGTGATACTCTTACAGATGAGTCTTTCCTAGTAAAGGTATGGCTAAGATAGGCCAGCTATTCTTGATGATAGTAAATAGACTAGACTTCTCAGTCAAGGACATTTCTGCATCTGACATGGCAGCTAGAACTATACTAATAATGTTAAGGAATATATGTTATAGATGATTATATAGTGAGGTGACATAGGAGATCTAGAAATAAGGGGGAATTTCTAAGTCTTGACACTATATGGTATCAAAATTAGGATTAAGTCATACCGTTTATACTGAGATTTGGCTAAATGACCATGTATATCATTCAATAATGGTTCTATCAAAATTAATAAAGGATGATAGTGCTAAAACCATCTATTCTGAGTATATATATGGGGGGGGTAATATAGGATGGGCTTTGGTGAGAATCATAGGAGCTGATTTAATATGAAAAATTGAAGATAGTAGCATAGATAGACTAAATAACTATAGGTTTTTTTTCTATAGTTTGGGCGTACTGGGAAATATAGTAGGCTATAGTATTATAATCCCTTATGACAAAATACAAAGTTTAGATTCTTACATCTCAGCATATATGTTAGTATAACCAAATACTAGACTAAGTACCTATTTGCTGAATAATCAACGTTAAATTAATAAAGTGGTAGTATCTTGACTATAGTTTATCTGAACCTAGTTATTATATGACATAGAAAGTGACATATAGAGATGAGTAGAAAGTAATATATTCTGGAAGTATTGGCCAATAAGTAATGGATTTGTCAAGCTAATATAGAAACTATTCTCCAACTTCATACTAAAGTATATAGATGATAGCTATTGAGTCTGGGTATAGCTAACAAAACTAGGAATATTATAGTATGTGGTATAGTATATATAGTAATATAATAATGGGGGACTGGCAAATGATAGACTCTGTAGTACGCTTTCTTATATAGCATTGAAGGAGAAAGCCAATGACTACTTGAAAATAAATGAAGTAAAAAGAATGAACAGGAAATAGGGGCCTATAATGGATAACTAATATAGATATATTTATACCATCTAGTTATTTAGGTTTAGTGCTAGAGCCTTCCTTTAAGAAAGCTCCCGAACTTGAAATCAGATAGTTCTAACCTAGTAAAGGCTCAGCTACTTAGTATGAAAAGAAATCGGTAGACTAGATCTGACCTACCAGTCAGCTAGTAGTATATAACCAGGAAATCAACTATTAAAGCTCTAAAGCATTTAGAAAGCTGGCAAGGCAACTTCCAATGCTTCAACCTACTAAATTCCAGTATGGAATCTATAAAAAGAGTGAGTATATTATGTAGTCTAGCATTAGAAATATTAGGTACAAGTATATATATTTACCTATAGGGTATCATCATTAAATCCAAGTAAATGTACATAAATAGATTAGAAGGGATATGAGATAAAGAATATTAGAATAAAATAGATTTAGTATAAGGGATGAATGATGAAGAGGAAAATATCTTGTCTTGATACTGCTTGGTACGAACTTGGTTTAAATTCTCCTAAAAAAGTGATAGCTCTATTCCTGATTTGGTATAGAGAAGTGAGGCATACATGTATTTAAGGGTGTAAGGAAAGATAGTGCCTATATTTACATATATTTAGATGTGGTATTAGGTCTAGATGGGATGGAATATGGTCATAGGTCAGGCCACTTAGATACAAACCAATAGTTTTTGGTTAGTGGTATAGGCTTATGTTTAAAACTCTTTATTTATACTAATCCGAAACACTGGCTATTATAAAATTAGATAGACTATAGTTGCCATAGTCTTATGAAAATATTGTTGATTTACTAATGATATGTAATGCTATATTACACTTTTTAGTCTCTTATAGCTATCTACCATATGGAATCAATGCTAAAAAATAATTTTCAAATTTCACGATTATGTAATGGTAATGATATTAATGATAATTTGGATATTATCAAATTATAGTGACATATTCTTGAATTGAGAGGTGTATATACATTCTTTCTTAGGGATAATTGTCATAGGATGACCCTGATTGAACAAACTTGACTGGAGATATCTATAGGCTTAATATGAGTTATCTCTAAAAACAATAATAGATTAGGAAGTAATGGATGTGTACCTGATCTAGAACTTAGATATATATTATAGTTGAATTTGGGAGTTATTAGGGACTAAGGGTCTAATCTATGAAACTAAATTTAGCTACCCTGAAATAATTCATGATATCCATGTACTGTGATTGGGAAGTCTAGGGTAAAATCAATATAAACAATGTGTGGTCTATCCCCAATTCTCTGATATTGTAATACAGGGAAGATTGTAGATTTTATTCATCTGAGTCTTGTGGACGGCATATTGCATGAGATGACAAGGGAGTACCACTTACAAGAAGTTTATTCGCGGTCTAGATATCAATTCTTGTGTATACAGGGTCAAGTTTATTGACATAGATGGTGTATATTAGCGATATGGCGGTGTAGTTCACTAAGGTTAACTAAGAATGGCGATAGTAAGTTAAATTTCCTTCGGAGGTAGATTGAGTTTTGTGAAAGCGATAATGTTTGGTTGTTTCTGTAGTATGAAGATGATCAGGTATTCGTGCTTAAAGGCATTGGCATCAAACTTCCGATCGAGGAATTGCCGACACCACTACAAGTCTCTGAACTGATAATTGAAAACGTCAGAAGACTCCAAAATGTGAATTAAGATCTGAATCTTGTCGTTATCTGAATTCAGATGCCCTAAATCCTATTCCAAGGTTTCACTCTAATTCCTAGATGGACGATCCTTAGGATAGTGTTGGATGGCCACGATAAGACATGCGTGTGCAAGTTTCCAGGTTTGGTAACACATGTTGTACGTAGGCCGGGGCCGAGAATTCTTGGTATCACGAGAACGTTGACCAACACTAGTGAATACAAGATATAAAAATCATGAAATTGGAATACATCACCCACTGTATAGCTTTGGGGCCGGATGTTTATAAAACATCATGCCGATATTTCGATGTGGGAGAGAGTATACTTACTGTATGTGAACTCTGCGCTAAAAACAATTTTATTTTTCGAGAAATACAACTGCAGTCTAGTGAGTTGATATTGTTTATGGTACGTGTGCCCTGGCCAAGATGGCAAGTATGTGAAGAGTCGTTTGAATGCCGAGTTTCGAAATTTTGTTATCGGCGCAAACGATTTGCTATATATGGATAAATCGGCGCGTCAGCGCAAGTGCTGTACGATTTTACAGTCACCACTATTGAAAATAGTTAATGCCGAAGAGTGATGCTAAATAAATCCAAGACGGTTGCCTATCCATTCGATTGATACCGAAAGAGGTGAATGTAGCGATCTTGACAAGACCTGGCGTGAGAATAAGAGTGAAGGAGGGTGGGGTTTTCCCGACGGCACAGGCTTGGAAGGCTGAATGGTGATAGCGTCTTCTAAGTCTATAAGCGACCAGGGTTGGTGAGTGAGTGGGCGTGTTATTGAGATGGATGCATGGTAAGCGGGGCTGTCCACTTGGATCGGCTGGACAATGAAATAGTTGCGATATAGAATACTCGAGTTAGATCCAATGATGAGGAAATATATGGTGTCGTGGTGATGGGTGACCTTGGCGTGGAACATTTCATGATAATTGCAGGGAAACGGTGATGGTAGAGCGGGTATCAGGGTCAACAGATGGAGAACTGAGAGGAATGGGTCTTGATTGAAAAAGGGGACCGACACCACCGTAAAGATAGTTGCAGATGTCACCATATCCTGATGACTGATACATCTAATGCAGGAAGGTACCACCATATGGTTGTATTAAATTGGTAAGGTAGTTACCTGCATCACTGCAATAGTTCCAGGGCACGACCAACTGAAAAGGCAATATGGAATCCGTCTAGGCGGAATTTGTTGGTTGTAGTGGCCACATGATTGCCATAATTGTAGCCTTGATTTGTAGACCCTCATGGGAGGATGAAGCCCACACTTATCCGTTCAGGAAATATGATAAATCGACTACATACGACATGCGACATCATCTAACGATATTGACGAGGGAATTCTGATATTCACAAGCCAAGAGCCCGGCGACATCCGAGAGTAATTGTCATTATGACGTAAGGTGCCTACGAACTGGTGGGTTCAATGAGCACGTCGTATATACAGTCCCGAGCGGCCCGATATCTCCCTACAAATTTTGAACATAGGCATATTAGTCTTGTCTGTCCATTCAATGCCCAAAGTCCATCATTGCATCGGCCGCCATAACTTCCGTGTCTTTGTTGGAATAATCGCTCTCGTGAGTGATATAAGATATGTGACCAACACTTCAGTCTCGTAAACCCCCAACTAACACTGACAAGTCGCTTACAGCCATTCAATATTTATCTCGAATTTCTTCAACCGTGCTGTCAGTCAAAGCACAGACAGCTGATGACCCAGATCATCGGACATCAGGATCACTAACGGGAAGAGCCTGTTTCCGCCCAAATACAAGGCTTCCCTGTCTCCAAGTTGACGTGAGATTTTAAATACGGTCATGTATAGCAAACATGCATGAGGCCAACTCTCTTGAGGGGCATGCATTAGCGATAGATATCAGCTTGCCTGTTTTATGATTTAGTCCCCGAACATGATAATGTTATTCAAACTCAAAAGATAAGGCGGCACACTTTCTGAAGGCGAGTACACCACACTATCACAGAAGATGGCATGAAAGGCGAGTTGAGAGCCAGATCCGACCCGATACTTCAGTGTTACAAGGTATCATCATTATGCTCCTTCATTCGAGATTGGGATCTTGGTCAGGCTTTTGAGGCCATGTCAAGTTTCCATCATATGCGTTGCCAAAAGTATCGGCCTGATGGAGCATTACCCAACGAGTGATGCAAATCACCGACAACTCATCCCGCAGGTGGAGCACAGGAGAGATGGTATGTCATGTAACCGTGATAAAAGAGGGGAAATGGCGTGTCATGGACCAAACCGGCATGCCGTGGACTTAGCAGATTCCATCACCGACAATGCCTGGGCCACTTTCAACGACCGCTTGCTGCAGGATGAAAACGGCAGGTCAGCTATGTAATCAGCAATACAATAAACTTCAAGGTATCATTTGATTTGCATGGTACAGGAGTAGAATATGACCTCAGACTGATTCTTTTTTTTTCTTGTTGCTGGCTCTAACATTGCTAGTCATTGGCTGTTTAACCAATCTCGCGAGTCAGTATGTCTCCAGTTTGCTACAGGTTTCCATCTTGAAATTTACATTCGGCCATGTCAGACAAAATAAAATCAGAAATTTCAAATTGGGTTCTTTGTAGTTCGGCGTTGTATATTGAAGGACCTTATTCTATTTGGATATTGGTGGTCTGTTTTCGCTTCTTAGGTAAGATGTCAACCTTGTCTATCCAACGCTTCTATTTTCTACTCAAGATATCCCTTCAAATATTTGTTGGCTTAGGGTTTGTGATGACAACTGCTGGACTCGGAGATAGAACTTGTATTGAATCGATCTGATATGAGGAATTAGACCCTTCGAATACTCATGCACTAAAGATATTTATTAGCTATTCGCTTTTATACTATGCAATATTTGATCGAGATGTGCGATGTGACTGTAGGCGTTGTACACCACATCAAGAAATAATTCATAACTTAGTGCTGTTGTGAAGTCACCAGACTGCTGAAAAGCACTTTATGGTAGATCCCAGTGTCTCCAGCTAATGCTGGCGAGACACAAAGTCCCCCCAAAATTCATCAATTGAACAAGCGGAACAACAAAAAGTCGAAGGCGGCGAAATACAAAGTTAGAACCTTGATCCTTGCTACGCGCAAAGTTAGCAAGGGGAAAGAGACACGACGTTGATTCTCCTGTGCTTCTTATGTTAGGCGATCAAGCCACACCATCTCCTCCCTAATTGTGGCACGCACTGAACATTAAATAGAGAAGAATGGAGTTGGGTGAAAAAAAAAAAAAAATGAAAAATGAAAAATGAAAAAAAAAAGACAAGGGGCTACAACTGGGCAAGCACATATACCCTTGCGTTACAAGCATATTTTACGGCTAATGGCTGTCAAGATTTCGAGTTGAGCGAGGGAGTCGACAACGTGATTGAGAAACGTCATAACGGTTCTTGATCAGGATTAGGGTGGAATCTTTTAGCCACACCTGAGCTCACTGCTTAACAAGCAGACCCAACTGGATGCCATTTATTGGCTGATTTATGAGGAATCGTGATGTCCTTGGTATGGAGGGAACATCGTCATGGAAAGGCTCGACTGATATCTCACAGTAATGTATGAATGCATGGGTGGGTAAATGGATGGAAACCATGTTTAATTAACAAATATCTTGGTACAGCCAATGTTGCTAGATATAACAAGGTCTTCTAATCATCTACGATGACAATTGGGGGGAGATGTTGATAAGTGGTAATAATCTCACAAACGATGAGTAGTTTTGTCAGACAATGTTATATCTTTGTGACTGTATAATTCTCACGATATTACATGCTAGAAGCAAATATTATTTACAAATGGAAAGAACTGAGGACTAATTTTTTCTACAACTTCCATGGTTTCCAAATTGAGTTCCCAAGAACACAACTGGACACTTGAAGTTATGGTGGCAAGAAAGTCGTATAACGTCATGGCGGGATGTTGTGAGTTTAAATCATCTAACATGAGCTCTAATACCAAACTCCATGAGTACCCTAGCTGCAAGATGGCTAGCAGAAAAAAAAATAACCTGCCTCTACGAAATTGTACATTCGATAGCGTTTCAATGATCCAATGATCCAATGATCCAATGATCCAATGATTTGATCCTTCCGGTCTTACTTTCGGGACACGGGCCCACTTGATGTGCATTAGTCTTCAAAGGCATGGGTATCGGAGCCGTATTTGTGAGAAACGACAAATTACTTACATGAAGTTTTGGTGGTGTGACATAGGGTTTTAAAGTATGCCCATGTTTAGGGTTTGAGTTCGATGGCAGGGGCAACTTTCCGGCTCATGGTGAAACACAGAGTGGAACATCCAGGAAGCCTTCATGATGTCGTGATAGGCCACAAGACAGCCGCTGAATGATGATGGATCTGAGGGATATTGCATCGGGGGTATATTCTTGTAACTTAGCTCTTGCCCGCTCGCTAAACTTGTATTGACTTGATTGGCTGTCGGTACCACTACATGTGGTGATAATCCGGACAGAGTTTTCACGATGAGCGTCACAAGTCTCACCGCCACTTCTGTATTTTAACAAGATGTGATCCTCAGATAATTTCTCATTATTTAGGATATCCACACACCCGAGTTGTAAAGGTCGTTTCGGGAGCACCAAGTTAGTGTGATTCCTGGAGCTCCATGGAACTCTCGACAACCCCCACTAGAAAGATTTTGACACCTCTGACTAAACTTGGGATCAATCAGTCCAGTAAACAATCCTACGAAAAGAGTAACTCCCACTTGAATGAGCAGTGATCGATAGTCTGATTCAGTTCATTTGGCGAAACCCGGTACCGCCCCTCTGGGTCCTCTAAACTTTCATTGTCCGACAACACTCCTCTGTAACGCAACTCAACTTTATCGGAAATTACTAAGTGCACGGCAAAACGATAGGTACTTGTAAAAAAACACAAAGAATGGGCCCATGCCAGTCAAAGTAGGGGCCTACAAAATGATGAATATCTACACTTGCAAGATTCAATGGGCATTATTTAATTAATCTTGATCTACAGATTTCAGAAATTCAGTTTCTATTTTATCATCACCTCTAGAATTCAAACAATAAGCATTTTAAAACATGGTATTTTGAGCTTATTATGTCATTTTTGCCTGTTTATCCCAGGACTACAGTTTAAAAAAAAATACAAAAAAATATAAGCTCAAAACTCATAAGTTCAACATTTTCTATAAAATTGACCTAAACAGATAATGCAAAATAGTAACTATATTTAGATTCCTAATTTAATTCTCTATTAGGTATATTTTTATTGATTTTCCCCTCAAAAGAATTGTGCTGCTGATATTCACCATACTTTACACTTTTTTCTTTAAAAAAAAGACGAAAAATTTGATATCTCGGCCCATTTGAATTTTACAATATATATGATTATAGCCCTAGGCTTATATGGCATTACAGGGCAGGAAACAAATCTATAGAAGTGTAGTACACTATAGCTCAAAAATTATCAGTGCACTGTAACCGAGATCAGAGCTGGTTTTTTTTGGGGGAGGGGGAGGGGGGGTTTTTACAAGTACCTATTGTTTTGCCGTACATCTAATAATTTCCACTCCGTCACTTAATGTCTCACATTTCCTCTCGTTCATTCCTGAGTTTGCCATATACATATAATACACGCATACATGTATACAAACATCTCTTCAGAGATGGAAACTAGTCGGGGAAGAGCCCAAATCCAGTTGAGGGAAGTGGGTTGTTTATAGTGTGTCGGCGGATATTCACCAGTGGGATCCCCTAGTCTTATAACTGACCGCAATGGGCAACCTTAGAATATGCAGATCGTTAAACTTTGTAGTAAAGCAAACCCGACGGTTTGGTACTGGTCGGACGGTTGAGAAGTGAGGTCACGTAGGGTTTGACGTAGGGGCAATGATCTGTCGTTAGTGTAAGGGGTGAGATGGCAATTTAAAATAGGAGGATCATGATAACAGTAAATGTGGAATCAAATCACTAGTGGATCTGGGAGGAGGGACTAAGTTGAAGGGGTAAGATATCAGAAATTCTGCGGGACTTGTGTGGCTTGAAGGGATCGGATGGGGCTGGTTGCTGTGGATTTTGTTGTAAACATTCGGGTAACTATGCCGGAGTTGACGAACAATACTCGCAAAATACAAAATGACCAAATAAAGAAAGTATGAGGATATGATTTAAGTCTAGGTCAATCATGGCATAGCAATGGTTGAACTCTCGACAGAATGGTGGCACAAGGTAACATGGCACAGAGACTCAAGAGTTGTGCAAAACTAAACAACAAACTTAGATTCCATAAAAGTACATATACAGTTGGTATGAAGACAGTGCAGTAGATGATACAATACGCCTCGAGGCTGTACTTGAAAAATGACTATCTCTTCCCTCCATCCAGTGTCTTGACCTAGACAGCGAACCTAATTCCCTGTAACCAAATGTACCTACCCGTTATGCCTACAACATCTAATGTCATCGGGACATTACTCGTACAGAACTTGGGACATAACAGACCTCAAGTATGGGCCACTTCCAGGACCCGATGCAAAACAGGATGATATAAAACAAAAGAAAACAAGAGTGACAAGCAAGCCTCTTTAACGCTTGACCCAGGCAGGCATCTTTCTGGCCTTAACGTGACCGTGCTTCTTTCTTTCGACGGTACGGGAATCCTGGGTAACACAACCAGCTGCATTCAATGTTAGTATAAGCCGCAAAAATACTAATGATATCATCGAAGATCGGTGTAATCTTACCTTTTCTGAGAATGGGCTTTAGGGTGGGTTCGTGACCCAGGAGAGCCCGAGAGACGGCCAGAGCCAAAGCCTCGGCCTGACCAGTAGTACCACCACCCTGAACGATAGCAAAGACGTTGTACTTGTCCATGCGTTGGGTTGTGTGAAGAGCCCACAGGGCACTCTCACGATCGTGAATCCGACCGAAAGCCTCAATGATAGGCTTGCCATTGATTACTACCTCGCCGTTACCCTCAATCAACCACGCCCGTGCAGTGCAAGACTTTCTTTTGCCAATACCCAATGATCTGCCTAATTGGTCAATTTTGTGAGGACGTTGGTATTCAACAGACTCAGTGACATCGGCCTTCCATTTGCCTAAAACCAAGCGAACCTCCTTCGGCATGACGGCCGGGTGGATGCGCATAAGCTGCTCGCACATGTCGATGGCCTGCTTGTACTCGACGGCACGGATAGGCTCACGAGTGACAGAGCTGTAGTCCTCTAGTGTTCTCCATTGTGTTTGAACCTCGGGGGCAGAAGTCTGGGGGAGGTGGCGGTAGGAATTGAGCAATTGATGCAGCTCAACGAGACCTTCGGCGAAGAAAGGATGACGAGAGAAGTATCCAGGAGATGCCGGAATGATACGGACATAGCGAATCTGTTCAAGGTCGATGGGCGCAGCCGCCTTGATCTTGGGCCGGCCGAAATTGTCAAGCTCCGGCTCAATCAGACGCTGGCGCTCCTGTTTCTCAAGCGCCTTGTTGCCACCGGGAAGGAGACTGGTCGGAATATTGGGGTTAACTGGGGCAGAGGGATCATTGGTAGAATCATAAGATGGCGGGGCGGTAGAATTGAAACGGACGACGGCCGGAACAGTAACCGGGGTCCGGACCATGCGCATGGCGTGTAGCTGGCGAGTGCTGAAGCCAAAAGCCTTCATGATGTGCAGCGGGGAAAACGGAGCCCGGATGGAAAAATCGATCAGAGGATTCGGGAGGCTCGCGGCCGAAGGTATCGGGTGGGTAATCGCAGACAGAAATTCTGCAGGCTCGGGTGCGCAGCAGGGTTGTCGGGTGTGGCGATCGGCGGCGGACGGGTCCTCAACCTTGCTCGAAAAAATCGGCCGTCGTCCCGGGTTTCTCAGCCTCACGCCTCATTTGCTAAGCGCTGCTGTCAGCACGTGATTTGTATTGACCAATAAGAGGGGTTAGCCACTGACAGGGTGCAAGTACTCAGTGTTCCCCCAGTAAATGAGCAAGCGACTTACTCCACCCAAAAATCTCTGAGCTCAAAGCCAAAAAAGCTCTTTCTTCTTTCTTTCTCCCCCTCTTCTCTTTTTTTCCTCTTCAGAACCCTCTTACTATCCACATCTCCTTCTCCCATTGAGTCGTAAACAATTGTCGCAATGGCTTTCGGCAAGATCTTCACCCGCGCTGTGAGTTAATCTCTCTCGCTCTACACATTGTGCTGTTCTGCTACGGCCTGATTGCTGACGATGTTCATGTTTCTCGACTTCAGGGCAACCCCCGCACCACTGGTATCCTGGCTGTCGCCAAGGCTAACAATGTTGAGCTGACTGTTGTCGAGTCTGAGGCTGGCAACGCCTCTGCTGAGCACCTTTCTGCCCACCCTCTAGGCAAGATCCCCGCTCTGGTCACCGAGGATGGCTTCACTCTGTCCGAGTCTATTGCCATTGCTGTCTACAGTAAGTTTGCTCTGCTTATCTTGAGGTTATGGTGGTCATTTCGAGTAATGCTTCCAAGAAATTTCTTGGTAGTCATCCACTTTTGACAATTTTGATGGACTGCTGCTTAAGAAGCAATTTTTCCCCTGCAAGGGTCTATTAAACGCCATTTTACCCCACCTTATTACCCCTCCATTTACAGATCAATTATAGTGCATAGCCCTGCTTTTCTTTTATACAGGTTCTCACAAAACGACTAAGTGATGATTTTTGAATTTTATATTCAGTTATCCCTGTCCGAGGTATTCGTGCGGAGAACATACTTAATCTGATCATCGTTTTGACAATTGCACTTTCCTGTGTACTTTCTGCTGAGCTGGCAGAGCACTTTACATTTGCTCTGCATATGCAACTCAATCACTTCTGCACATATGATCCTTCATCAAGGCCCTTGCTAACAAGCTCACAGTTGCTTCCCAGAACGAGAAGACCACCCTTCTCGGCAAGACCAAGCAGGAGTAAGTTACATTATTTTGTAGTGTCGGCATGTCCCATGTCAACAGTATCTTGTCGTTCCTACACATATTCTAACCGGCTTTCTTGAATAGCTACGCCTCTATTCTGAGATGGATGTCCTTCTTCAACTCTGAGGTCCTCCCCTCCCTCGGCCGCTGGTTCCTTCCCCTTCTCGGCCGTGAGTCCTACAACAAGAAAAACGTCGAGGAGGCCCAGGCCGCTACCCTCAAGGTCGTTGCCGTCATTGAGGCCCATCTCGTCAACAACACCTTCCTTGTCGGTGAGCGCATCTCCCTGGCCGATCTGTTCTCCGCTGGCCTGATTAGCCGCGGCTTCGAGTACTTCTTCGACACCAAGTTCCGTGCCGCGCACCCCGCCACCACTCGCTGGTTCACTACTATCACTGCTCAGCCCACCTATACCGCTGTTGCTGCTCCCATCGAGCTCCTCGAGACCCCTAAGCTGACCAACGTCGCCCCCAAGAAGGCTGATGCCCCCAAGAAGGAAAAGAAGGAGGCCGCTAAGCCCACTGACACTGCTGAGCCGCCTGCTGAGGCCCCTAAGCCCAAGCACCCTCTTGAGGCTCTTCCTCGCGCTACCTACGCTCTTGACGAGTGGAAGCGCTACTACTCTAACAACGACACTCCCGTTGCCATGAAGTACTTCTGGGAGACTGTCATTCCCACCAAGGAGTACTCTGTATGGAAGGTCCAGTACAAGTACAACGATGAACTGACCCTTACTTTCATGTCCAACAACCTGATTGGTGGCTTCAACGCTCGTTTGGAGGCTTCCCGTAAGTACCTCTTCGGTTGCGCTTCTGTCTTCGGCGAGAACAACAACTCTGTCATCCAGGGTGCTTTCGTCATCCGTGGTGATGACTATAAGCCCGTCTTCGACGTTGCTCCCGACTATGAGTCCTACGAATTCACCAAGCTCGACCCCTCCAACGAGGCTGACCGCGAGTATGTTGACTCCATGTGGTCTTGGGATCGCCCCACCACAGTCGATGGCAAGGAGTATGCTCACGCCTCCGGCAAGGTTTTCAAATAAACGGATCGCTGCTTGTGTATGATGACCCAAAAAAAATACCCTGAATGAAAAAAATACCAATAAAGGCCCAAAAAAGTTGACAACTCTATATGCATCGTTCGCCAGAAGTCCTGTGTTTTGTTTTATGCCATGATAGTGAAAATTGATGAGTATACATTACTGTGAGGATACAAACGGGAGAGCGATGATCAACCAAGAGCGCTGTGTTGTATAGTAAACACGGGAGATGATGGGTGGGCGTGATTGACCTCAGTACATACGAATCAAAATGAAAAGAGGGGCTACCAGTCCCGTTGATGGTTACGATATTCTAGTTTGAGTTTATCATGGAAATTGATTGTGGACAGTGAAAACAAGTAGGTATCTTTTTGAAGGGGAGGGTTGCTAGTATAAACCCTAAGGTAGGGTCATAACCTTATAAATAACCCATTAGCGTAAATCCCAAATCTCTTCTAAACGGAGTCTTATGAACGTAAGCTGATATATCCTTTTGCCACGAGAGTTCATTGAGATAGTCATGAACTTGTGGCAGTATAAACCCAGTTTCGTTGCCACCCAAAAACTCTGGAATCTCTATCAAATTATACGGCTCGCTTCTCGCCTTTTCGATCGAGTCATCCACTAACACGGTATTCGTCTGGTCCCAGTGGCCACCACTTTCATAATCGGGGTGACTCTTTTGGATATTCTCGTCATTCCAAATCTTGGTCAGTCGCTTGTAAACCTGCACTCGGGATGCAGCGTCCTCGGGCGTCAACCCAAAGCTATTGCGCCCCCAGACAGCCACCAGCTGCTTGCGCAAGCGCGGCGGCAGCAGCGATGTAACCATGTTCTCCACGTTGGGCAGGCGCGCCGAGGACCACACAGCTACGGCGAAGTTGGTGACGAGGTAGGAGAGGAAGAGATGGGTGTGTGGGCGGACGGTGAATTTGGTGGGGGTTTTCCGCGAGGCGCGGTGCAAGAGGGTGCCGTTGAGGTCGAGGATGACGAGGATACGGCGGGGGGCGGCGAGGCGGGTGGGGGACAGGGCGGCCTGGGCGAGGTATTCGGGGGTGGGATCGGGGACGCCACCAGAGGCTGCGCTAGGGACGGAGTAAGGTTTGGAGAGGTCGGATTGGTCTTGGTGAAGTTTTGCTTTTCGTTGTTCGCAACGGGCGATTTCCTCTTTTTCTTGTTCTTTGCACGAGATTTCGCGTTGGTGTTGGGCTAGGGCCTGGGGGTTTTCGCGGAGGAATCTGTTGTGTTTTTTGAGTTGCTTCATGATGTAGTTGCGGAAGTTGTGACGGTTGTGGTGGGGGCGGTAGTCTGTGCGGCGGTGGACCTGGGCATTCCAGGCTTCCTTTTCGAGTTTGGCGAGATGCTCGTTGAGGTACCGGCGGACAATGAGGGAGTCAAGGGAGAGTTTCTTTCGGGGTAGGGAGACGGTCGAGGTAGTGGAGATGAAGGGTTGGTTGGAGTATTTGGAGGTGCGCGGTTTGAGTTTGATGGGAGCCGGAGTGGAGGTGAGGGAAGAAGCTTCGGTGGTGAGGAGGCAGTGGTGGTGGTGATGGTGGAAGGGTAGTTGTATAACCCGTGGGAAACTGATGGCCGGGGAATGAACTCGGAAGAGATTTCGAGGATTGATCATTGGAGTGATGAGTAGACACCAAAGCAAGCTGGAACTGCGTTGTCTGTGTATGTACGTAAGGTCTGACCGGTCAAAATAAAACGAAGTCAATTAAATGCAAACCTAAGCAATCGCGAAAATTTCAAGAGCTAGATCCCTGTAATCAGAAAGGTCAAAAGGGTGGGGCATTCATATCGATAAGGAATTTCGTCGTTGGATCATTTAACCTTAGGTAAAAAAAAGTTGAGATACGGTTTGGGCTGTAGTGGTTGAGATCAATACAGAGTAAGGAAACAATGAGCATTTCAGCAAAGAGAAAAGCAGTGGCCAAGCCAGTGGCCAATCGGGCTAAGAAGGCAAGGATTCAGAAATATGATGATGACAGTGATGCGCCGCCGGAGGAAGTGAGCAATGAATCAGGGTCTGAAGATGAAGACGAGGAACCTGAAGAGCAAGAAGATGAACAAGAAGTCGATTGGGATTCTGATGCCGATGTAAGTGTTGTTGCTGTGGGCGATTCTCATTACGCACAAGATGATGCTAATGCGATTGCTATAGCTGCCTGCTCCCGAACTCTCAGCCGGCCTCGACTTCACAGTCTCCTTCGGTGACCTCGCCAAAGCCCAAAAAACTCTCGACAAAACCAAACAACGCGCCTTAAAATCCGCCTCCTGCCCCCCCGAAGCTTCCACCCTCCCCAAATCCTTCGCGCATCCCCACGATCGCGCTCCCATTATCAACAAATCCCAACCAGCCAAGTCGGCGAAACCGCCCATGCGGCCCTCGAAACATGCACCACAGGAACTGTCGTCAAAGCGGCCGGTATCGAGGAAGAAGGATTTTGCAATAGATAATAAGCCGGCACCGCGGGACCCGCGGTTTGACCCGTTGGCGGGCGATGTGAACGAGACGCTGATTCGGAAGGCGTATGGCTTTCTGAACGAGTATCGGGCCAAAGAGATTTCCGAGTTGAAGACGGCGATCAAGAAGGCCAAGACCGAGGAGGAGAAACAGCGGATGAAGCGCAAGTTGCTCGTCCTGGAGTCGAAGAAGAAGTCTGAGGACCGGAAAGAGCGCGAGCAGAAAATTATCGATGAGCATAAGAAGCGGGAGAAGGAACTAGTGGCGCAGGGGAAGACGCCGTATTATTTGAAGAGGAAAGAGCTGAAGAAGAAGGTGTTGGTGGAGCAGTTTGAGGGGATGAGTAAGAAGCAGGTAGACAAGGCGATTATGCGGAAGCGGAAGAAGGTGGCGGGGAAGGAGAAGAAAGAGTTAGTGTTTTTAGACGGGCGAGTGGGGCGAGGAGAACGGGAGAGTGGTGAAGGGTCGGGGTTCAAGAAGCGGTGGTGATGATGATTATACCTTGTAGTATATTATTTTTGTGTGTTTTGAGTATGGATGATGGATTTAATCTAATATACAACATGAATGAATCTAAAAATACAATTCTTTTCTCTTCTTTTATCGTACATACATGTCTACTCCGCTGCCCTCTGCCCCGCCCCCGCCAGCTCCGCTCTCCGACTCACACACTCCTCAAACATCCCCCGACATGCCACCCGACTCCCCAACTTAGCACACAACAAAAACGCCCCACTCAACTTCCGATGCAAACTGTACGTCTCCTCCGGTGGCGGCGTCAACCGCTCCCGCAACATCACCGGGATAAACCCTTTCACCCTCTCCGTGATCGTCTGTCCCTGAAAATCATATACATCCGGCGCTGTCTTCATAAACGGCTCTGCCAGCGTCATGATGCTGTTGATATGGGCGTCAAGCATGGGCTTGCTTTCGTGGCCGGTGAGATATCTGAGGGCGAGTGAGTGCCGGTGGACGGCCGGGCGGTCACCGAGGGACGCAGCGTGCAGGAGGGAACAGTAGGCGTCGATGAAGGCGGGAGCATATTCGCGCGAGGCGCCAAAGTCGAGGAGCTCCAGCTTGTTGGTGTCCTGATTGTAGAGGAAGTTGGTCCAGTTGGGATCCGTTTGCATGAACTCGAACTCAGTGATTTCCCGGAGGCACAGGTTCATGATCTGCGAACCGATCCAGTCGCGTTGCTCTTGGGTGAAGTACTTGATGCGTGTGACGGCCGTGCCGTCCATCCAGTCCATTGTCAGTACCTTCTTGCCCGACGCCTGCTCGTGGACCCTCGGGACAATGAAGGACCCGGCGTTACCGGCTAGCAGCTCCCGGTACCGCTTGGAACACTCGGCCTCGCGGACATAGTCGCACTCCCAGCCCAGCTCCAACCGGGCATTTGCAATGCTCTTATCGAGATACAGTCCCTTGGGCAACAGCTTAGTCGCCGTCAGTAGCATGCTGAGGTTGTCCAGGTCCGAGTTGATCGAGTCGGCGACGCCCGGAAACTGAATCTTGACAGCCACCCGAGTCCCGTCTGCCAACATAGCCCGATGCACCTGCCCAATCGATGCCGCCGCTACTGGCGTTTCCTCAAACTCAGTAAACAGCTCTCGCCAATCCTTCCCGAGGTTCTCCACCAGTACTCGATCCCGCTGCCACGCCGGCATATAATCTGCCCGATCCTGCACCCGCTGCAATACTGTCTGCAACGCCGGCGGCAGCATCTTTGTATCCTGGAAACTCAACATCTGCCCCAACTTCAATGCGGCCCCGCGCATCCGGGACAACTTGCCGACCAGCCGCTCCATGTTAGCGGGCGTTAAGAGGAGAGAGCCTTCAGAGGAGCCGGCGCCAAAGGTGCGCGAAAGGGATTCTGAGATGGCGCCGCCGGCAAGGGAGGCGGCGAGGCCGGAGTAATTCCAGAGGCGCGAGAGGCGGGTGGCGGGGACACGGGATTCGCGGAGGGCGTGAGCGGTTTGGTGGATGGGGTTGAGCTCAGGGGTTGGCGGTATTAACGTAGGCTTGGCAGCCTGGGCTGGTTGCATCTCGATTACAGGCGTCGCTTCTTCGGGGACAACAGGGGTCTCCTTGGCCTCAACCTTAACCTCCTCCTCCTCCTTCTCCTTCTCCTTCTTCCTCTTGCCATCCCCCGGCAACACATTATTCGCAAACGGATGCGGCCTCCTCTCCCCAGTCCCGGCCCCAGCACTCACTGCTTTCACCGCTTGCCCACCCGCCACCGTCTTCCCCTTCCCCAACAACCCGCCCCCCCTCTTCGTATGAAACACATTGACATTCAGCCCCTCCGGCACCTCCTCCCCCGCCACTTTACTAGTCGTCGCCTCCGTCACCGGCTCTAACCTCGGCATCGGCATCGGCGTCGCGGCCGTCACCGGCTGCGAGAACCCCTCCGCCTGCCTCAGCCGTGACAGGACATCTTGACTTGTTGCGAACGCCCCCGACGACGTCACCAACGGGGAGATTGCCCCCTGCCTAACCGGTTGTGTCGTTCCAGATGTCGAACTAACCGTATTTTTCCCTTCCGTCGTTGTCACAGTGCCTTTCTTCCCCACTCCCGCTGTTTCTTTGGTAGTTGCCGCCGCCGTAGCCTGCCGTGACGCCTCCCTGACGCCGGCAACCACTGAGGACCCCGCGGAATACCGTTCCCACTGGCCCGCGCGCAACCGCAGATGTTTGCCCGCGACGGCCTTTGACACAGCGGCCAGCGACGCCAGGTCAACCAGAAAATCAGCGATTCTCATGATTTGTCGTCGTCGTTGTCTTTTGTCGGTTGAGTTTGTGACTTTGATGAACAAAAAGTAAAGACAACAATGGGATTGTATGACGGTGGTAGCCAGTGGTGGCCTTCGGGTTCGGGTTCAGATAGGACAGGGATGTTGAAAATTGGACCCGCTGAATGGTTGTGGGATAACAGGGTAGACTTGTATATAAACTTACATTATACAAGCATAACGATACATCACAACTCAACAATACTTTTTTTTAAAAAATAAAAACTCAAAATTCTACAAACAATTATAAATATGTAATTAAATCCCCTCAACGTTTTTCCCCATCAAATACTCTCAATAGCCCTCAATAAAACATCCACCCCCCGCCCCTCCACCTCCCCCCTCAGCAACCCCGCCACATCACTTAGCATCCCCAACGGCAAATACCCCCCACCCCTTTCCCTCTCCACCCGCTCCTTCAACCTCCCCGTAACCTCTCCCTCTTTCGCTGCCTCCTCCGCCCTCTCAATAACCTTCTTCGGAATCCCGCACATCGCCGCACAATGCATGCCAAAAGACCCCTCGGCCACGCCCGGCTCCAGCCTGTACAAAAAGGTGATGCGCCGCTCGGCGTCGTCAACGTGAATCGCCATGCGCTCGGGCGTGATCTCGGGGTGTCCCGAAAACTCGGTGGCCAGAGAATGGTAGTGCGTTGCGAAGAAGCCGACGCACCCAATGTGCGATGCTACGTGATGGAGAACCGCCTGGGCCACGGCGACACCGTCGTAACTGGAGGTCCCACGGCCAAGCTCGTCCAGGATGACCAGGGAGCGACTCGTGGCCTCCGAGAGGATCTTCTTAGTCTCGGCAAGCTCCACTAGGAAGGTAGACTGCCCCGCAAAGATATTGTCGTTGGCGCCCAGCCGCGACATGATCCGGTCCACCGGCGTCAACGTTGCCGAGACCGCCGGGACATAGCAGCCAATCTGCGCCATAATGACAGCAATACACGACATCCGCAGCACCGTTGACTTACCCGCCGCATTGGCACCCGTCAGCAGACTAATATTTGCCTTTTCTCCTCCGAGATGAATCGAGTTTGGGATGAAGTCGGGCACATGCGATGCCATGCATGGGTGTCTCAACTCCTCAAAGTGCACAACCGACCGCTCTGAGTCGGCAAATTTCGGCCGGCACGCTGGAGTCCCGAGCGATGCTGACGCCTTGGCCAGCGACACCAGACAATCCAGCTGCGAAATAATGCGAATCGCCGCCAACCACGTATCGTAGTCTTCATCAAACTTGCGGCAGAAGCGCGCCGTGCTCTCCTTCAGAACCTGCCCGTGCAGCTCTTCAGCCTCCTGCAACTCACGCACCAGCGTCGTCAATGTCGAGAAGTAGTATCGCTTCACTGAAGACGTCGCCGACATCTGCTGCCAGGTGGCTGGCACCTTGGTGGCCTTGGGGACCTCGAGTTGGTAGATTTCCTTGCCGACGTCGGCGAACTTGAGGTTCCGGCACTTGAGTTCCGTCTTCTTCTCGTCCAGCAGCGCATTAAGGCGCTTTTTGATGTCCGATATTGTCGCTTCCGAGTCGTCAAAGGTCTCGTCGATCCCCGGCGAGGGAATCATCAGCCGATCATCACGGGCGCGTTTCCGGTCAAAGGCTGTCTCCCAGTAGTGGAGCGGCTTCTTGAGATCTGGTATCCCCTGCAGTAACTTGTTGATCAGGGCACTCGGGGTCTTTGTCTCAGTCATCAGAGAAACAGCGTACTCAATCTGTTCGAAGCCTTCAAGAACCCTGACAAAGTCCCCGGCCCGACAACTGCCGGCGTGAATCCGCGAAATCAACCGCTCAAGATCCGGCAACTTGGTCATGTGACCTGTAAACTGATCACGCAGCTCCCGATCCTTATCTAGCGCTTCAACAGCATCTAGACGCTCATTGATCTTATTCGCATTGTACAGCGGATGGCACACCCAGTTGCGCAGCAGCCTCTTGCCAAATGGCGTCACGCACCGGTCCAAGAGAGCGAAGAGCGTGCCCTCGGGGCCCCCGGTGACAGTATTGGAGAAGATTTCAAGATTGATGAGTGTCTGCCCATCGAGGACCAAGGTTCCGTTCTTCTGAATCGGATCATACCACGAAAAATTGCCCTGAGAAACCAAAGAGCTTTCCATCTTCAACATACGAAGATACTGGATCAAGGCCCCAAGAGCACTCATCAGCTCGTCGTCCCCCTTATGCTCCTCCAGCACCCGCGGCCACCCAGTCTCCTCCGAAAAGTACCCACCGGCCTTCAATTCCCTTCTTGTCGTCTCTGCCTCCCAGAAATCCCCACCGTTTCCTTTCCGCCAATTCCACAACGTCGACGGCCCCGTGTTATTCTTCAATATCCGCAATGCCTTCGTCGACAGCCCGCCCTTCTCGACAATGAGCTCCCGGGGATTCACCTGCGCCACAAATGTCTCAAACCTAGTGAGGTCAACGTCATCCGTCCACTGCGCAACATGGAAACTGCCCGTCGCTGCATCGACAAATGCCAACCCAAACACCGGCATCTTCTCCCCAGCTCCATCCTCCTCACTTACGGCCTCCTTGATCGCCACGCAATACGTAGCCATATCATCCTGCAGCATCCCGCCATCTACCAGAGTCCCTGCCGTCAGGACACACGCGAGCTCTCGCTTGATGATCTTGTCCGCCTTCTTGGCGCTCTTCTCACCGTCCCGTTCCCGCATTTCCTTGCCGAGGGCACTCTCCATCTGGTCGACCCGGGCCACCTTGAACCCCTTGGCGACAAATTGATTGACCCACTGGACCAGGCTGGCCTCAGGCACACCGACCATGCGCATGTTGACCCGATCCGTCAACTTCAGGTCGAACAGCTGATGGCCAATCGTTGCGTCATTCTCATACAGCTCGTAGAATTTCCCCTTTTTGAAAAAGACAACCGTGTCCCACAGTCGCTGTTTGATCTCCCAGTACTGCTTCTCAAACGGACTAAACTTGTTCCAAGCCCCCGGCGGCACGTAGATGGTCGACGGGTCATATTCTGGATCCCCCGGAGCCTTCCGATTCATGTCGAGAATCTTTGCTAACCACGGATACCGATCCTCGGGTTCACTCTTGTACGCCTTTTCCTTCCCACCCTTGGGCTGCTTCCTCGCATCTGGCTTCGTCACCGGCTTATCACCCGGATTCGCCGGGTCAAAGGCCCACTGGGCGCACGAGGCACCGGCGGGGATGGAGTCGAGGTCGAGGTTATCGAAGCGGGAGTTGACTTCTTCAGAGGGGATGTCGGCGGAATCGGGAGATCGGGATCGGACGTGTTTAGGGCGCTTGGGTGGGTTGGGTTTTGAGGCGGCACGTTTGCGCTTCTTGGTGGAGCGAGCGGGGACGTCAGAGTCATCATCGTCAACAATGAAGTCGTCCATTTCGTCATCTATAGTACGGTTAGTCAGCATTCAATTCTCGGTACATTCCCCTTAAAACTTACCATCATCGGGAACCTCTGCCTCCTCGGCCTCAAATTCATCGTCTTCGTCATCCTCCACCACCCTTCGCTGCCGCGCCCGATTCCTCTTCGTCGCCACCTCAATCCTCTCAAAGACATCACCATCCTCCTCCTCCGAGCTCTCGGCATAATTCACCCTTCTCTTCCCCTTGCGCACCGGGCTACTCTGCCCATAGACATCCGAGCTCAACACTGGCGGTGGGCTACTTTTGAGCGGAACCGGCTTCTTGCGTTTGAGAAGTGGCGGAAGGGCGTTTCCGTTTGACCCGTTAACGGACTCGTGGAGGGCAGGGTCAGTGTCTTTGAGGAGGGAGGGGACGGAAGGTTTCTTCTCAAGGGGGGTAGGGGTGGAAGAGGCGGACTTTTTGCCGAAGAAAGAGAGGATGTTGGATTGTTTTGAGGCAGAGGGAGTGGGCTTTTTGGCGGAGGGGGGGTTCTTGGCGGGGGTTTTGAGCGTAGACATTATGGTATTTTTGTGAAGTGTGTATTTGAGATGGATGGATCGGTAGAGTCAGTGGGTGTCGATCCGAGGGTTTGGTAGCGGTTCCGGGAGATCGGTTACGCTACTGTAGAAATTGATGTCAAAGCTCTATTTCAGTCAAAGCTGAGTCGAACAACCTCAGGCAACCAACGAATGAATGAAGCAACTTGACACTAAGAGAAAGAAAAAAGATGAGGTAAAACAAGCCAATAGATTGGTTTTGTCACAATCAATTGGCCTAGAAAAGATAAGAGGAAGCTTATCGTCTCTCAGATGGTCTGCTTAGAATTTAAAGTCTCTTGATGAATGTATTTTCTTTTTTCCCTTCTTGGCTACTGCGACTCGACAATGTTGTTGGGCGCGACGCGGATTTATGGGGCTACGCGTTTAAGCATATATTGATATGTAGGGCTCAGTGGTTTAGAGTTAGGGTTACATCATAAGGTGGGTCCGGTTGATTTCCGGGCAAGTGGCAGATTATTGTTCCGAAGGGCCGGGTTGATTCCGGCTAAAAAAAAAAGGGGCAGCGGGCCGATATGATCACTGCAATGATCTGTATAAAGGGCGTGTGTAGTTATTTCCTTATCCCCAATAAGCTGAGACAGTTGGCGTTTTGAGAGGCGCTTTGGGAGGTAGGCTCGTGCTGGTGGATTGACCATAAGTGGGTTCTGGAAGCGGGGAGTGTCACTGGCAAGGCATGAGATCTAAGCCACGCGGGAAGATGTGTGGATGAATAAGATGGGGACAGTTTCATGCAGATGAGATTTCGGTAAGTTCCAGAAGGATACCGGATGGGTGGTTACACAGGGGAAGTGTGGAAGCACGACATTCACTAGCATGTAAGACAGTTATGAACTAGGATGGTATCAATATTATAAATTGAGATTTAGAGAACATCATTCAGATTTGGAATCTAAGTTAAATATAGAAACGAGTAAAGCCAAACAAATCATAAGCACATGGGCAAGTCTTCCTTCTCAGGGGTATCAAGATTACATCAGTCCATAGCCATCTACTTCCTACCAATAAACCAGAAGCATTTTCATCTCCCACTCACTGTAGTCCGTAGATAACCGCCAACTGATCAACCTCATCCCCCCGCTGGCCCGCAAACCCCACAATCTGAAACCCACTCGGTGCAATATAACTAACACATTCATCCGTACTCTTCCCCGCCTCCACCGTGTTCCCCAAGTTTGTCGTCGCCTTCGCATAAAATATGCGCGTATGACCGTTGTACTTCCCCTGGCACAGGTCCGCCTGCGTCCAGAACTCGTTGGCCCCCAGCATCAGGTTGGACACCGAGCCGCCGTCGCCTCCGTGGGCAAACGTGGTGCCTTCGGATAGGACGACCTTGACTGAGTCTACTCTGTTGCCACCGGCAAGGGCGATTTCGGAGACCTTTGGCCGCGACGAAATTGTAGCCAACTGCGAGGCATCGTTGAACCAGTATTGCCCGTGGGGGCCCCCGTAGAGATCGGACATCTTGAGCGTCTCCGACTGCGTGTAGGTCAAGTTGACCAGTACAGGGTCATGATCCGACAAAATGTTGCCATCCGGTTGCAGGAACTTATCCCCGACATAGTCAAACGACGTTGCATTCATCGCTAGCAGAGAGCCCCCCCGGTAAAACACCTTATCGACAATCTCACATTTGAGCGTCTGCGACGGATTCTCACACAACCCGTCGGCCGTTGCATCTCCATTGCGCACCAACGTATACCACACATCCTGCATCCCGTTGACGTCGGCAAACACCGTAATGCCGTCGGCCGTCCGCGTATACCGCGAGTTCGTATCGCCAAAGGCGACCACCGGATTCCCCACCGACCACGTATTAATATAATCTGACACCTGCTTCAAGTTGGCTGCGCGAGCCTTAAGATCACTATCCTGTGTACCGGCATCCGTGTGTAAATTGTACATGTCGATATAGGTGCCCTCGGCAATCCGCACGCGCATAAAAGTAAACCCCTTGGGCGTCAGGCAGTCGGCGCCCTCGGCGTTAGAGCAGGTATCCCACTTGATGCGGCGGAAGTCGATGAACTCGTAGTTGGACAGGGTGTTGAGGCCGGAACCGATGGCGACGCCGCCGGAGGTGGGGGTGCGGTAAGGGTGATTATCATTGTCGTAGATGGTGGCGTGGTAATTGAAATCCTAGGCACAAATGTGTTAGTGGGTTAGGATTAAGTAAGGGTTAGACTGTAAGTCCTGCTTTACCTCTTGGACGTTGATAACGTCGTAGGCGTACTTGGCAAAGAATTGGCCAATATAGGCCGCGTTAGTGGTCTTATCGCCGGGAATGTCGTTATTTTGGAGGATCTCAGGGATGCCGGCGACGTTCATGGTCAGAACGGTCAGGCCACCGGAGGCGGCGGAGACAATAGCGGGGGCAGCCGCAAAGGCAGTGAAAGATGAGTATTTCATGGTGATCGTAGATTAAGTGTATCTTTCAGGTGATGATAGTCAAGATAAAATATGACGTAAAAATGCTTGATAGAAAAAAAAAGAATGTAAGGTGCCGAAGCAAAAATAAAAAGAATGTAAGTAGTAAGTATAAAGAAAAGAATGTGGGTGATCGTTGCTGTGTGTAGGCAAACTGTGATCGTAAGCAATGAGCTTGGAGAGAGAAGGAAAAAAAAATACCAGCAATGAAAATAAACGGTGAGGAGGTTTGGCCCTTTATATCGTGATGGGATTCTTAGTGGTGAAGGGTTACTCGGAGAGATACGTACGAGGGGCGAGGGGCGTGTGATGGGTGGGGACGTGCCCTGACTGAAGGGGGGGGGGGGGGGTATTGGTTTATGGCGATGGAGAGTGTAATCAATGTTTCTAGTGTGGATAGTGGCAGCGGCAGGCGAGATGGAGATGGATGGTAAGATCGGATGGAGGAGGGGAGTTAAGATTGTGGTGGTGTTTATGGGGAGCTTGTTTCGGAGACTATACGTATCTAGCAGCAGTCTAGGTTGATATCGTGAGATCTAGACATGGCCGTGTTCCTTGTTCTTTTTTTTTTTTCTTTTTTTTAATATACTAGAAATGTGTACAACAGTGACCGGGCCGACTATGCCGGTTATTGTTGTATAGATTTTATTTTTTTTTTCTGCTATACAACATCAGTGTCAGCGCCAATCCTTCTTTCCCCATCCTCACCGTTCATGTAAGTGCGAATCCGCCGCTACTACTCTCTGTTCGTACCTACAGCACACGTGCCCCCAGGCCTCCGTGTTCACTAGTTTGCATCTGATTCGCTGCTACGCCTTTGCTGTCAAGATAAAACCAGACAAGTTCTAAATATATTCAGAAATTATCAAAGATTTTACCCAGAAAAAAAAAGGCATATATGCGTTAGTCATAACCTTGGTGGTCAGTGTTGAGTAACTTGAAACTATCTAGAGCACAGCTTCAGTAGCATTGTCGTTGTTTTCTATTCTTTTCTTGGCACTATCTCACTTTTCCCATTTGGACCTCCTTCATTATTTCCAGGAACACGCTGCTTGCAATCTCTGGTCTCTATTTCTGCACAGACACACTGACACCTGGACTCACCCAAGTCTTCCCTACTCTTTCAGTCTCTCTCTTGCAAACCCCCCAACACACAAACCATCTTCGTATCCAAGCATAAACTGCAATCTCTCCACTCACTGCCCACTGAACCCGCCGGTGCCAGCAGGATTCAACGTCCGGCAGCGTCTGACCAAGTAAGCGCGTGCCCGGGGCATCTTTGTATCTAGGCTTGGTTTGAAGAAGACAGAGACGGATAATTTGTTGCCGGAAGATATATACATCTAATGTATAACTCCTAACAAAGAAAAAAAAAAAGACGGATGTCGTAGAAAAGTGTAGGCATAGCTATATTTGGATATTTAGTTGTAGGATGGGAATGATATCTTTGGGAGAGACTCAGAAATACATTTCAGTCGTAGGCAATCTTTGACTGTGCGGGCTGTGAGGCGTATGAAGATTCAGGAACCGAACCCGTAGTACATGGAAGAAGCCCAAGAAGAATATCCCCCAAATAGAACAAGAAGCAAAAAATACGAGAGATAATCTTTATGCCATGATCCTGTCAATTCCTTGGGCCGAACTCAAACAATATCTAGACTACTTTGTCTGGCTATCTTTGTTTCTTCTATCAACATTGTCACTTTCATTTTTTAATTCTCCAGTTCACATAGCTTCTTTCCGTTTTCTGTCAACCCTAACCTCTTTCCATTTCTGTCTTCATCTCGTTCGTCTGTCTGTCTCTTCCTAAATAAATGAATAACAGAAATACCCTTGACGTTGCAGTGACTGACCCCATTGGTAGCCGAAAGCGGTGTCGATGGTCAATATCACCGTCACGTCCGCTCATTGACGTCAAGTAATCTCGCCAGGCTATATGTGCCTTGTATATGCTCAACTTTGAGAGCCCACGGGCTGGATTAAGTGGCTATTAAATGTCAATCTGGATGTATACGTGTAATATAAAAGGAATGGTATTGACTGTCAGTGTCGGTGACTGGTATATTAGGTCGTATTTATAAAGTCCTCGGTCGGATAGTCAGATGCTTTATCGAGTGACAATCATCTTTTTTACTCTTTTAAACTGCGTGATTGTCACAATCAAGCTTGTCCAACCTTATTCGACTTTCCGATACACAGTACCCGTCCAAAGACACAACCAAGGACAGGCCTTCTGTAAGCTTCTACTCTTACACTGTCTTGCCACTGGCTCAGATAATATTTGTACCTTTCTGCCCATTTCACCCGGTGTTTGTACATCTGATCACAGACTTCCAGTCAGCATTATTGTAATTTAGCTTAAAAGTTTGCCTTCTTCCTCTGCAACTCCAGGCCACCACCCACCCAACCAACAGCCAGCCAACCACTCCCAGTCCTTGAATAACCCCGTATGTCTTCCTCAACACCCACCACCATCTCCAATCCTCCAATCCTCCATCTTCTTCCCTTCCTCTCTTGACTAATCCCCCTTCCCCATAAACCCCTCCACCACCTCCTCCATCTCTCCTCCAAACTCCAACACCCCCCTCCACCTCTCCGGAATGCCCCCCGCCCCCTCTCTCACCCCCAGAAGTCCCCCCGCAACCGCACCATTCGTATCTGCATCCCGCCCCACCCTCACCACATCCACCAACACCTCTTCAAACCCCCGCCCATCTACAACCGCTGCAATCCCCAGCCACAGCGACTCCAACACGTACCCCGAAGCTGCCCCGGGAAACATCGGGTGCCTCTTCGGATCCATCTCAATGAACGTCTCCAGGTGGATCTCTTGGGCTGATAGAATCCCTGCAGAGATAACTCCTCCTTCCAACCCTTCCCTCTCCTCGAGCTCCCGCGCAACTCGATATCCCTCTCCAACCGCCTCCCCAGCACTCTTCCCCTCCACTAACGCCGCCACCATCTCATTGTAAACTACGCACGCCACCCTACAAATCACATCGTCATGCGTAACCCCCGAGATCACCCACGAGTCCCACATCCTCTGCGCACGCTCCGTCACGAAGAGTCCTGTCGGTATACAGCGCATCAGCGACCCGTTCCCGCGGGCCCCCGGGCCCGCCCCGGCCCTCTCGGGGTCCCCGTTGTTCCGGGTGAATTTTTCCAGGCCGAGTCTCGTTGCAGTGCCAACATCTAGCGGGGGGACGCCCTCCTCCCTGTCCCCCCACGGGCCCCTCAACCACCTAACCATTTCCCATCCCGCCTCCCTTGCAATGATTTTCGCCCTCTCCTTTTCTCTTTCTGCTCCCTCGACCGGCGCCTGTTTAGATCTTCTAGTCTCTGAGATGTAAGCCCGGAGCACGGCCATGGTGAGACTGGTGTCGTCGGTGGCGGCGCCGGGCGCCCAGTTGAAGGGGCCGCCGCCGGTGATTTCGCGGGGGCCATGCGGGTGTGTGGTGCGGAGGTGGGCCCAGGATGTGAATTCGACGGTGGCACCGAGGGAGTCGCCGGTGTGGAGGCCGAGGAGGCCGCCGAGGATGCGATTTTTGCGGGATATAGGCATTTCAGTTGTTTTTGTTCTTATCTTATTTTACGATGTGACAATGGAAGTACAGTATTGACTACTTTACATTTAGGTATCACTTGTTATGCTTGTCATACATACCCCCCCTTTTAATCGGGCGTATCTCATACAAATATTAGGGTTATTACCATCTCCAATAACCCTTTTCATACCCCGCCCACCTCTGATCGTTCCGCCTATAAACCCTTCAATCCCCACAATATGCTATTCAAAATTAGGGTCTTTAAGGGTTTCCCTCTGCATGCCTGCCCCCCTTCCTGCTCGTCCCCCTAGTAACGACAACTCCTACCGCCGAGCTCTCACCAGTAATATGGCTTTTGCCAGCTCACTAGAACTGCTCCTAGACTCTACTAGCGTTGCACCCTCAGCTCAGGGACCGCTAACAAATAACAATGGCTATATACATAGCACAATTGGGCTTAATGTAAACATTGTAAACAAGACATTGAGCTAGCGAACTAAGGCTAGGAAAAGGAAGTTTATATACATATATATATATATATGTGTGTGGTATCTGTGCGTTGTTCATTGTTGAGAAGCGACAAAAAGGCCATCTTCTTCCTTTTGTGATGTGAACTTGACTTGACTTGACTTGACTGACTGTGACTTGACAAGCTTATTTGTCTTGTCGTCAAGTTACCTACGAGTTTAAAGAGTATTTGATCTCGTTCAATACAAAGTATAGAGCTATTATTCTCACTCACCCAGAGACTCTGACATCGTCACTTTTCTCTCCGTCCCCAAAAGAGAAAGACAGACATCACGGACACGCGACCTCGCTCATTTTTGGTATGTGCTCTTCCCATCATAATTTGATGCCTCCTCACTTTTTATCATTTTCTTCTCAACCATCTTTCCACCCTCACGAGATTGAAACATATCCACGTCAGATGAAGCCGCCAAAAATTCCCGTCTCCCCCATAAGCCAAGAGAGAAACTGCACCTCCAATCATCACAATCTCATAATTACATGTTCCCACATACATTTGTGGTAATTACTACCAATTGGATATTCTACGTTATCCATAGTGTCTCTAGGCTTGCTGCACTTTCCTATTCAAATTGCTGCTGCCCGTTGCGGATAGACTCCGTTTCCTTGTTCGGCTCGTGAGAATTTTCTGAAGGGGGCAGAGAGGACAGGGCAAAAAAAGAGATTCCAACCTTTTTTTTTTTTCATGATCTCGAGTTATGTCGAGGTTTTACTTCATGAAAGGGCACACAATCTATATCTAGCTTGCGATCATCAGCTTGTTAGCATATTGCCATACTGGAATTTCTACGGATATTTACTCTTTTTTTTTTGTTGCTTGTTTTGGTTATTCAGTCCTCTCTTTATACCACTATAACGCATAAACCTATCGGCCTCACCCCCGTTTTTCTCTCTCCTCTCTATTTCCAGTCTCTCTCCCATATACTGCTTTTACCCTGTACTGTCCTGCGTCTAAATTGCATCTGCTATCCATCTTGGTTTGTTGCTTTGGCCAAAGTCCCTCTGACAACCGTCAGAACTGGCAGAACATCTTTGTAATCAACTCCCACTCAGGCCCAAAGACAAAAGAAAACGCTCTGTCCACTACTTGTTTACGACCTCTGCGTGCCCAAAAGGTCAAAAAGCCCATACGTATATGACTTATATGTACATACACATAAACATGCTAGCGACACTCTCCATACTAACATAGCCGCTGCCCCTGTTCCAGCTCGCATAGACCCTGTCTCCATAACCTCGACCAAAACCCACCGATCGACTTCTCCCACCTGTTTGTCATCCACCATCACCACCACTACTACTCGCCATCCTGGTCTTAAACTACCATCCTCCGTGCCCCCCCCCCCCCCCCTCCGCTGCGGCCCCAGACAAACACCCCCGAAAAAAAAGAATAACACCCTCTCGTCCTCGCGCCCTCCCCTCTCTCAGGCCATGCCCGAGCGAGTCCCACTTCCCACAACTCGACCTCCCCACCAACCCGACATCCAACTGCAAGAAACCGCCCCCGACGCCCTCCTCCCGCGCTCAGCAAATGCCCAACGGATGCCTCAACCAGCCGCCGATCCTGCCGCAGCCAAGGCTCACCAGGCTGGCGTAAAGCAGAGTGCCAACAAGGAGCACCCACCGCCACCGCCGCCACAGGTGCTGGAGCCGCCATCGACGACGAGTCCTGATGGATTGGTTTATCAGGTGGGTAAGATGCTAGGGAAGGGTGGGTTTGCATTGTGTTATGTGGGACATCAGATGGATACGAAGCAGAGGTATGCGTTGAAGGTGGTGAAAAGTAAGATGCCGACCAAGATGGAGCAAAAGGTAAGTTTTCAAGAAAACCATTATACAAGGGTTGAGTCCGTTATGCCGATTGTTGATGGGCGTGGTGGTTAACCAGTGAGTTCTTATCCATCTGTATAGTTCCAAACTGAGCTTCAAATCCACTCTAAAATGAAGCACAAGAACATTGTCAACTTCTTGCGCGCCTTTGCTTTCGAAAACTGCACCTACCTCGTCCTCGAACTCTGCTCAAACGGCTCCCTCATGGATATGGTCCGTCGTCGTAAAGGCCTGACGGAGCCCGAGGTCCGTTTCTACTCGGTGCAGATTGCCGGTGCCATCAAGTATATGCATAACAAGGGTATCATTCACCGTGACTTGAAAATGGGCAATATCTTCCTCGACAGCCGGATGAATGCCAAGATTGGTGATTTTGGTTTGGCAGCGCTCGTAGTCACGGGCACGGATATGCACACTATTCGTCGGACGACGCTGTGCGGTACGCCCAATTATATTGCGCCCGAGATTCTCGAGAAGGGCAAAAAGGGTCACGACCACATGGTCGATATCTGGAGTTTGGGTATCATCATGTAAGTACTACAAGCAAGAGTGACGTGTAACATCTTGGATCTGCCTATTAATCAAATTCACCGCTCTCAAGGTTTGCCATGCTTACTTCGAAACCCCCCTTCCAATCTGCCACCACCGATGAAATCTACCGCAGAGCCCGCGAGCGTGATTACGAGTGGCCCAACCCAGAAAATAGCGGCAAGTCTATCAGTCTCGAGGCCCAGGATGTCGTCGCTACTATGCTTACCGATGCTGACCTGCGCCCCGAGCCTGATGTCATTGTCGCTCACCCCTTCTTCCGCGCTGGTTACATGCCCATAGCTAGCGAGATGTCGACCAAGTTGCGCGAGTTCCCTCCAGAACAGCCCGAGTTTTACATCAAGGAGATGACCATTGCTCAACAGAGTCAGACTATCGAGAACTTCAGCACCCTGTGCACCGAATGTTCAGTAGGTTCTTGGGATATAGGGGTCCAAAGCAACAATGGGAAGCCCTCCAAGATTGTTCAAGTATGGAAGGAGATGGCTGCCGAAGAAAAGGCTGGATTAACTCCCATGATTCCTCTTGCCGAAGATGTTGTCTACAGACCATTCGAGGAATTCCAGCGCGAGCAAAAAGCCAGCGAACGGGCGGCGCAAAAAGCCCTGGAAAGACGGGCTGCTGCTGGTCAGACCCCAGTTCGCAATGGTATCAGAAAACCGCCTCAGAGTTTTGCGGCGCAACAAAGAGCGCAGAATATCCCGGCTTCGGGCTTTACTACAGTGCAGAGCGCCGCCGCTGCTTCTACGGAGTCTGCAGTTGAGTATGCTCAATCGAGACCAAGACATAAGCGGGAGCCTTCAGCGATTAGCGAATCGTCAACATCATCTCGAGAGCGCCGTGAGATGCGGGAGAGTGCGAGAGAGAACCGCGAGGCAAGAGAGCAAAGATCAGAGAGGGAAAGAGGAGATTCTAAGGAAACTCGGGAGCGTTCTGGTACCTCGAGCTCATCATCATCATCTAGGTCAAGACGGACGGCCACTAGCACTAGCAGATCAGCGGCCTCCTCGGCGACTTCGTTGGCGTCTAACGGTGGATCGACAGCACCTTCACTGTTTGGACCAGGCGAGCGGCCGATTCCTGTGCCGGAGTCAGAGCCTGACCTGGTATTGGCTCGCCTGCAGGCCCTGCAAGCTGAGCTTGAGCGTGCTCTCAACGCTCGTACCATGGCTATTGTCACCTCTAAGACAGCCGTTCCTCCTCCTGCTCCCGAGATCGTTGTGAAATGGGTTGACTACACTAACAAGTTTGGTCTTGGTTATATTCTCAACAATGGCAGTGTTGGCTGTGTCCTCCGGGCCATCCCGACGACGACGTCTCTGGACGCTAATGGCGAAACGGCGATGTTGCCACCGGCTTGCATGATGATTCCGGAGGCGGAGCAGCATATGCTGAGACGAAATGACCCTTCTTACCCCGATCGCTTGCAACATGTGCCTATGACGGAGCCCATCCATTTGGTGGAGAATAATGGGGAGGCTGGTCTGACTCGTCTGGCTATTGACCCCAGAACATTCCGCGTGGCTGTGGTTGACGGCATTCCCAACAAGTTGGAGCCCGGGCGTGATGTCTACCACCACAGAAAGCGCGAACGTATTATCTTGTGGAGAAAATTTGCCAACTACATGATTACTTACGGTCGTGATGATGTTCCGCCGCCGGTTGGTATGCAGCCTAATGTTGACACGACTGACGACATGCTGGCAGCTGTGCTGTCTGAGAAGCTGTCTCTTAACTCGGCCAACTCATCGACGCCACCGCCAGCCCCAGCCGATCTGGTTACATTCTACCAGCGTTTCGGCGATGTCGGGTGCTGGGTGTTTGGCGATGGCCACCTACAGTTCAACTTCCCCGATCATACAAAGATTGTCCTTGATGCCACTGGTATATGGTGTCACTTCTGGCATCTCCCTCAAGTTGCCGCCGAAAAGCTGCGAAAAACGGGTCAGATGGATGAGGAGGCCCTTGACGAAAGAAGCATGCTGTCTTACCCGCTACAAACTCTCTTAAATTTTAACAAGCCCTCATCGTCGAGACGGGCGGCGGCCTCGGGCATGGCGTCTTCGACGTCGCGGAGACGACCGGAGATCCCCGATGAGTTGAAGGATATCCCCGAAGCCAACGATTTCCGGAGGAAGATTGAGTTCATCAGGAACATTGTCAGAGAATGGGTTTCCAACGGCGGCCTGGGGAATAGCTCTTTTGACAGACACGAACGGTTGAGATGGCTCGGGGCGAGAGAGATTAACCCGTCGGGCACCTTGTTGAAGCATGTGTGGGTGACGGTTGGGGCGCGGAGTGGCGATCGGAGAGTCATGACGTTTGTGGATCCGCGGAAGCCTGATGAGATTGGAGAAGACATTGATGAGGAGAGACGTAAGAGGTAAAATGATGATATACTTGATACAGGGATTATGTTTTTTCTGTTTGTTCTTTTTTTCTACTCATTTCCTTTTGACTTTTTTTCTTTTTCATTTTTGACTACTACTAGCTTTTCTTACTCGGTATATGGGGTTGGCTTGTATAGAGGTAATGATAATTAAGCATTTGTTACGAAAACAAAAGGTTCTAAGATAGAATAAAAAAGGTGCAGTTCAAGGAGTGGTCCATGTTGTTTTTTTAGAGTGACAAGGATTAGAGGTTCGTGTGCGGACAGTTTTCCCGCACCGTGTAAATAAGCGCAACACTGTCTATTTTGCAGGAGCGAGCCTTTCAGCCTCGTCGTGACGTCGCGTAAATTGTTCCTCAAGTCGTGAATTGTTGTGGTTTACCGACTACTGTTCACCATTTGCACCTGACAAGTCGTTTTTTTGTTTTATTATTATTTTTTGCCATTGCCTACTTCGATGCCGAGTCGCCATTTACTGAACTCAGGTATCCACTATATCGAGTCACCCCGATTGGGAACGAGAAAAAAAAGTACGATAGGAAACAAAAGTTGCCCACGATGTCGATTTTCCCTCCTGCGACAGCAGAGGAATTGGCTTTTGCAAAGGCGCATGCAAGGCCAAAGAATTCTTTTGAGGGATGTTCGAGAAGTACTGAATGGGAGGTGTTAGGGAAGTTGGGCGAGGGGACATTCGGGTAAGTTGTGTGCACAGAGTAGACTCCGGTACCCACTTAGGAGACCGGATGTAGTGTTTACTTGCTGTCTTTTACTTCCAGGATTCAAAAGGCACGCATGCTAACATGGAGGGGGTATAACAGCGAGGTTCACCGGGCGAGAAATCGGAAGACGGGCCTCCTTGTGGCCATGAAGAAGATCATTATGCATAATGAACGCGATGGATTCCCCATTACCGCACTGCGAGAGATCCGCCTCCTCAAAATGCTCTCGCACCCCAATATCCTCAAGCTCGAAGATATGTCCATTGAGCCGCCGCCTGTCGATAAAAAAAAACGCCCAAATATGTACATGATTACCCCGTACATGGACCATGATCTCGCGGGGCTTCTCGAGAACCCGGATATCCACTTGACCGTGCCGCAGATCAAGTGTTACATGTTGCAGTTGCTGGAGGGCCTCCGGTATCTGCATGATTCGTTGATTTTGCACCGGGATATGAAGGCGGCAAATTTACTTATCAATAACAAGGGGATTCTCCAGATTGCGGATTTCGGTCTTGCGCGTAAGTTTCAAGGAAGCCCGCCAGAAGAAGGGAAACCATATGGAGATGGGAAGGCACACTACACCGGGCTGGTCGTCACAAGATGGTATCGGCCCCCCGAGTTGCTGTTGCAACTGCGTAACTACACGCCTGCCATTGACGTTTGGGGCGTCGGGTGTGTCTTTGGTGAGATGCTGACTGGGAAGCCGATATTACCAGGTGAGTCTGACGGGAATCAGTTGGAGATTATCTGGGATTTGGTGGGGACACCGACGGATTCTTCGATGCCCGGGTGGCGGACATTGCCGGGGGCCCAGGGTCTGATGCCAAGGTCAAGACCGGGAAATCTCAATACCAAGTTTAAGCAGTTTGGGGCGCCGGCGTTGAGTTTGTTGACGGAGTTGCTGAGGTTGGATTGGCGGACGAGAATCAACGCTGTCGATGCCCTCAAGCATCCGTATTTCAAGCAGGATCCGCTGCCGGCGAGGCCATCAGAGTTGCCCATATTTGAAGAGTCACATGAGCTCGACCGCAAAAAGTTCAAAGACCGCAGGAAGGCGGGGGGTCCCCCGGCCGTTAGCCACGGGGTGCCGAATGGCGGCGCAAGACATGATGGGCCCCGGAGACTGGCGTGGGAAAGAGGGGAACGCGGGCTGCCAGCTAGACCACCGGAGCAGGTTGACGCAAATAGGTTCTCAAGGGATTATGATCGTGGGGAGCGTCCGAGGGATCGTGAAGGAAGGGACTACAGACATGGGAGGGGTCAGGATAGGTATGTTCCTGACTATGGTAATGGTAGTGGTGGTGGTGGTGGTCGCCGTGACTGGGATCGAGATCACCGGGATCGCGATAGAGCTCGTGATAGGGATCGCGGGAGTCGTGATGGGGGGAGTAGAGATGGAAGGGAGAGGGATTATAGGCGGGATGATTGGCGGAGGCGGGATGGAAGAGAGGGGAATCGGCGGACTAGGAGCCGGAGTCCAACTGGGTATTCCCGGGATTCATACCGGCGGTAGGGCCAACGGTAATGATTTCATGGGTTGTAGCCAGCGAGGAAACTCTACTGTATATCATTAAGGGTCATGTTTTGCACTCAAAATAACGTCAATCACTCATGGTAGGTAGGTTATGTCGTCTGATATAGCGAATTATCATTAATAAGTACAAAAATCAAAAAATAACAAAAGGAAAAACATCAGTGGTCTCAACTTAATATTGAAATAGAAGATTTCTCTTCATCTTCGTCCTCTTCTTTGATTATAGCTGCTTTCTGTCCCGCCAACGTCTTCCGTTCAAGATAGCTAACCTGCCGACGCATCGCGTGCAGCCGTTGAAGGCGCATCCGTTGAGCCGGGGTGATTCTTGTACCGAGGACAGCCCGGCAGTCTGCGATGGGGTTGAGGTCGGGGGAGGATGGGGGGGAGGGGAGGGTTTGATTTTGTGGAAGGAAGGAATGTTTTATGGAGAAGTGATGGGAAGGAGTGGGGGGAGATTTGATTGGGGAGAAGTTGGGTTTTGCTTTTGCTTTGGATTTTACTTTGATGTGGCGGGGGCGGAAGGATGAAGTGGGAGGGGGAGATGGAGATGGAAGGGGGAAGAGGGCGGTTAGGGTGGTGGAGAGACCGTAAGCGAAGGTGCCAGTGATGATGCCGACTATGGCGGCACAGCCGAGCTATTTGTAACATGTTAGCACAGGGTCACGTGGGATGACATATATTAGTGACGGAAAAATGGAGAAATGGTAACCTACAAAGATGTATAGCGGCCGCAAGGCAGCGAATGCCAACAATATCATGGGAATCCAACTCAAAAAGTACCGCGCGGGCTCCGTAACTGGGGACAACAAGATTCCAATCAAGCGAATGGTTAGGGTTATAGGAGGCACAAGCCAACGGACGAGAGCCGTAGCGAGGGTTATAGACCAACGCAGGGCAGAGACAAACTCGGGGAGGCCCATGATGGGATGAGATGAGACGAAATCAGGGGGTTAATAAGATGATTGATAATGGATGAAAATAAATGAAGGTAGAGAAGCGAAAAGAAATGGGGATGAATTAACGAGTGAGTGGGTGCGTGCGTGGGCGAATGAATGGAGGTGGTAGGCAAAGACGAATCAGATCATTGTCGTCGCATTGGACGAAAAGGCGTCATTGATTAGTCGCTGGTGGTCTCATGACGATCGGTCATCGATTCTGGAGAACAAGACGGTTGTCATTTGCTGCAATGTTCAAGTAGCGCAGGTGCATTATATTGTGTGATGGGATTACTGGAAGCGGTAGCTTAGACAGACGGTGCGGTGGGGATCAATGACGATGTTGGCATTTTGTGCCTTGATTCACCGCCTGTGAGTTAAGTAATTGTAGGAAATGAGAAGGATGGCATGTTGTAAGGGTTGGGGTTAAAGGTATGTGGGGTTATAGGAGGTGACTGATGGCTTGATAATGTATGTATCGTGAAGAGATGGCAAGGTTGATTGGATAATGTCTCTTCTTTTAGAGCTGGCTTATCAAACCAATGAAAATTTGTTGTTGCCCAGTGGAAAAGGTGAAATTTTCTTAGAAAATTTTCTTAGAGATGCAATGTAACCTTGTTCATGGAATGCACCGCTTTACACCTGGTCGCTTCAATCTCAGGCCCACTCATCAGTTTAACGATCGCATAAATGAGATGCAAAAAAAAAAGGTTCTTTATGATCTGTCTGAAAAAGCCCTTCATCATGTTGGTCTAGCCACTGAGGGTCGCCATAACAAAGAAGGAAAAGGGCATCAAAGCTAGTAAATCTATACAATGTGCAGATAGAAGAAGAACAGGTTCATCCTGGATACTATGCTATTTTGCCTTTTGTTTTTTTGTTATGGATTGTTTACTCCAAGAAAACTTTCTTCGTGAGATGGGTATCTGCACATACACTTGGTAGAAAACTGCAAATCTCAAGTTGCAATGTGATGGTGACCATATTTCTGCATCTGGAAATGTGATGAGACCAATATTTGTTTTCTGAGATGTGATTCTAAAGTTTACCTTGCTATTTTCTACTTTTATTTCTTCTCATGTTGGCGAACCCTTTCACCATCGCCCTGCCTGCCTTCTTTCTTCACTGCCCCGCCTACCCCCGCCAACAACTATCCATCACTACCGCCCCTCTCGGCCTATTATTCCCTATCACCACTGATCTTCCCGGCAGATTTCTCCCCATTCAATGTCAACATCATCGTGAATCCCTATTTGTGTCTTTTTATTCTAAAATTATGCCCGAGGATCCTATTGCTGTAATAACACTAGCTCACTGGGTACCTGTTGAATCCCCAATTAAAAACGGACCCCTCACTGCATGTATGTAAATTGACCGCCCCATAGTGCAAATCCATCCCAAGTCTTGCGAGACCCGCCCCTCATAAAAAAGAAAAACACAAAAGAAAATCTGGAAAATCATCACATCACTCTGGGCTATATACAATAAATATATGAAAAAAAAAACATCCCCTCAATATATGTAATTCGCCATCGCAGATGCCGCCTTCCTTGCAATCAGCAAACATCACACCTGCTTTTTTTTCTGCCGTTACCCCTCCTTCATTTGATTAACCCAGCTTATAATTCCTTTCAGGACATTCTCAGAACAAGAAAAAAGTAATTACCAAAGGAGTATAATAGACGGTGAAATTTCCCTCTGTTGTTCCAGAAAATATCTCTTGGTTTTTTTCTTATTTGGTATCATTTTCATCAAGCTTATATCGAGCCTACATCACCCACCATTAGTACTACAGATTGTTTCTGTCTTCTGCCTGTTACCACCATTCTTATTCTATTTTAATAATTCTTCACATCTAAATTAATAAAAATGACTACTGAGGAAACGACTATCGACGCGGCTACCTTTGAGAAGCTCTCTGACATTGAACTAGAGTTTGAGGAGACTGAGAACATCATCAGTATGTCTTGTGCTACGTCTTGTAACCTACATTCCCAATACTAATTTGCCTTTTTTTTTCTCTAGTCTGCAAGCAGGTTGAGCTCCAGTCCAGCCTGTACAACAAGCGCCACGAGATCATCTCCAAAATCCCCAACTTCTGGGCCCTCGTCTTTGAGCAGGCTCCCCCTGATGTCGATGAGTACATCCAGCCCACAGATGCTGCTGCTCTCCTTGCTTCTCTCGCCTCCTTCAAGGTGACGCACTACGAGATTGAGGACGGCAAGACCGGCCTTGGCGAGCCCCGCTCCATTGCCTTCCGCTTCGAGTTCAAGGATAACGAATACTTCCACAACAAGGTCATTGAGAAGAAGTTTGCTTTCCGCTATGGCAAGGGTGACTGGTCCGGCTTCGTCTCCGAGCCTGTCACCATCAACTGGAAGGAAGGCAGGGATCTGACCAGCGGTCTTCTTGACCTTGCCCGCAAAGTGTACGAGGATGACCAGGCCCGCGCTGGCAAGTCCAAGGCCAAGGATCCCACTGAGAATGAGGAGGCTCTCGTCAACAAGCTCGAGGAGACCATTGAGGGTGGTGTTTCCTTTTTTGCTTGGTTCGGTTACCGTGGCCGCGACGTCACTGACGAGGAGCACAAGACTGAGAAGGCCCGTCTTGCAGCTCGTCTTGCGGCCCATCGTGCCGGTGTTAGACAGGAGGAGACGGAGGCCAAGGTGAAGAAAGAGGAGGAGGAGGAGGAGGAGGAAGATGACGATGACGATGAGCACGAGTTTGAGATCTTCACCAATGGTGCCGATCTGGCCATCTGCCTGGCTGATGACTTATATCCTAACGCCATAAAATACTTCACCCAGGCTCAAGAGCTGGAAAACATGTCTGACCTTGAGTTTGAGACTGAGGATGAGGATGAAGAAATGGCCGAGTAGATTCGGTGTTTCACGTCTGGTCATGGTAGTAAAGAAAGGAGGAAAGTGCGGTTGAATTTGGCGGAGCGCATAACCATGGTGTTGTCCAAAAAGGCCTTGGCTTACCTGTCGCGTGCAACTTTTTGGGTGTTTTGTTTTTATGTTTTGATTTTATGGTATGTGCCTTACTTGCTTACAGTTCTCTTGAGAGCCATCATTGGGGTTATTGATACTGCTCGGAAATAGATGTGGTTAAGTGGGTGGGGGAGAAGGAGAGTGAGAGTAAAAAAGAAAGAATTTACGGGTTGGTTTATGGTTAGGATGGTGCACATGATACCATTTCCTTTTTTTTTTTTTTTTGCTGAAAAGGCTGCTTGGTGGTTCTAGAGTTCACACTCTGGCTTTGATACGCGGGATGATAATGATAGATAATGAATAGATTCGGCTTTGGCTCGTGTATTCTCTTTGGTGTGGACATTGATATTTCGCTATAATGTGTATCCTCTAGGTGTGATGGCTTTATTTGAGGTAGTTACATGTTTGTCGTAACTCTTGTCGATAGCATTCCACTTCTTCCTTCTCCGATTCCGAAAAGCCTCACCCCGAAAAATGATTATCTCCACCTCTCCACACAAAGAAAGAGCCACTAGGCCAACTTGGAGAAACAATGCTGACACCACCCCCCCCCCCCCCCCCCCCCCCCCTCATCCCACTTTTGGCTTTGCCAGATTCCGAAAAAGAAGAATTACCAAAAAGGTGACTGACCAATGACGCAAAAGGAAAATAAAGAAAAGCAACAACGAGCCAATCAACGTTGGTGAGGTTTGTCAGCTGGACAGGATTTGGCGTGGGACGGGACGGGACGAGACGGGAAGGATAGTGGGTATGTAGGGTTATCACCGGCGCTTTTTGAGGGCAAAAACAGGTTTTTTAGATTGGTGTGACAGATACCGCCGTGACGATGCCATTGGGGGTTCCAATGCTTATAAGAAGAGGGCTGTGGCCGGGGAGGAGAGCAGGACAATGTTTTGCCGGGACAACCCGGAACAAAAACAGGTTTATTCATGTTGGCATTATGACTACTACGAACAAGATTGTTATTGGAAAAGAGAATACGGGGTTGTTGGGTGTGAGGCAGAGTGAGGAGGCGGCGAGGGAGGTTTCAAGGCTTTTGCAGCAGGATTTTGATGTAAGTGATCCTCCAGAGATTGTTTGAGTCTGGTTTGATGGTATTGACTTTTATAGACTCACCACGTCTTTTTCAATTCTAGCGGATTCCACAACCATGTGAGTTTATTAACAATATATAGATACCGAAATCACTGTCTCTAACAAGTCCAGATCTCCCATCAACTATTGGCTCTTTACGGTTCCGGGGCTTCGGTAGACCAGCTGGATATCGCATACAAGGACAATGCCTCGTACCAGAAGCCACTGACCACTTTTGATGAAAATGTCGTCGGAATTCTGGATGACTGGCCAGAGGCAAAGAAATACATGGGCAATGGGAAATATTATCCCGATTTTCTGGAATATTATCTGCGGAAGATTGATGAACGGGGCATCGGTGCTACGTTGAACGAGGTCTTCTTTGCCAAGACAGAGCGGAGCGAGATGATGTTTTATCTATTGTTCACCGGTGTGTAATCAAGGTCTGGTTTTCAACGATCCACATTAACACAATCTCTAGGAATCTTCCATCCCCTTATCCAGCTCATGTACGCCCTCGAATGGCGGCAGCCCGCCCTGCTCTCCATGGCCCTCGCCCAAGCCGCCGTCCACTCCAGCAAATACACCCCCTTCCTCAAAACTATTGACTCTCTCCTCTCCGCTTCGCACCCAAACATCACCCTCGAAGACGCCCTCCGCAAAGCGGGCCCCCTGCTCGCCCAAGTCTACAACGACACCCCCGTCGCTACCGCTGCCAATGGTAACAACTACTTTGTCTATCTCCACACTCTCCATGACAGCCACCCCGACCTCCTCCGGCAAATCATCGCCCTGATCCCCGACGTTACCGATGACACGCTCGCCGAGCGCACCGCGGAACTCTACTACATGGCTGTGCTGTTCGCGGTGGCCCCGGCGATGAAGGTGGCGAATGACTTTGGCAAGGTGCCGAGAATCTGCTTTCATGCGATGCATCATGTGACTTCAATGCCGGTGCATGTGACAGTTAATGGGATGGCGCGAATACCGGGGGAGTTTAAGAAGAGGATGGTTCGGTTAAGGATGGCGGGGTTGGTGGTGGAGTATGGGGCGAGGTTGTTGCCGCCGGTGGGTTTGGAAGCGGTGAGAGGATATGTGCCCAGGGATGGGCTATTGGAGATTGATGGTAATTCTTGTCTTTTTTGGTATTAGGATATATGCTAATAGTGTCTTTTAGATGCGCTGAAGAAGGTTGCTAAAGTGAAGGATGACGGGCACAGTATCAAGTTGGCTCGGTCACTGGCGATATTCCGGGGACAGTGCCTCAAGTACGCTGGGTCCCGATGGATGAACTTGACCGACGATGATTTCTCAAGAATTGCGGGGGCCATTGTCGATACCACGACTACACCATCACCGGGACCCTCGCTCTGGGCAAGGAGCGGGGGATACCTGATGAACTTTAGGGTTTGTATCTTGACGACGCTGCCTTTTGTCACGGGATAATTACTAATACAATACTGTAGAATGTTGAATTTGCTGAGTGGATCACGCCAAAGAAGCAATTTGAACAGTGGTGGTCCAGTGGTACTCACGACAAGCTAACTTGGGAATCCAGCCACACGATCGACCCCGACCTCGTCAAACAGCGCGTCAACGACCTCAAGGCTCGCTACGGGAAATGGCCCGTTGACGTCACCAGGGACTGGTTTGTCTAGAAGATACAAATATGACTTCATATATATATATATATATATCTTTTTTTATTATACCTAAATTACAAAATTGCCCAAAAAACAGATAATGATATGCAGTTTAACATATAAACAATCCAAAAAAAAACGGACGCCAACTCCCGTTTGCCACATTTCTATTCCAATCCTTGCCACTCGCCATCCGACGATCCGCTATCCTCTTCCATCTGAAAGCCTTCATCATCCTCCGCCTTTTCCTTCTTCTCCCCTCCGACATTTCCCGCCGCCGCCGCCAACCTCAACGACTTCCCCTTCACCTGCCCTACTAGATAATCCACCATGTAAATATTCTCATCCGCCAACCTGCGAATCTCATCCCTCATCCGCGAAATCGCCCTGCTAACCACGCGTAACTCGATGTCCGTCTTGCCTCTGTTTTCCAGAAGCCACGGCCCGTGCTTGTCGACGATGGCTCTGATCCACAGCAGGCAGAATTCAATGTGTGGAGATTCCTCCGTCTGCTTGGCGATGAACCGGAGCAGCCGTTGCAGATAGATAACGGGGAGTCCCCCGACAACGAGCCCGATATCCCCGTGTGGTGTTCTCTCGAATACCCGCTTCAATAGCACCTGATCATTCAGTCTGAACGCCATGACGAGCGCCTTAAGGTAGTCTTTTTCCGTCTCTAACACAGCAATCGTCGACGCGGGCGTCACCTCAATCGACAGGTCAAATGGGTCAAACGTCAACACGGCGTCTACACTGTAAATCAGCAACCCCTCCGACGACGCTGCGCAAAATGAGGCACCGTCGGGCGAGAAGCCTACCGACGCCACACGGATTTCAGGATGCACTTTGCGCGCAGAGGGATCGCCTCTCTTGGCACCAGGCAGCGCATTGTGCAAGGCGCGCGTCTCCTCTTGGTCATCGCGGCCCTGGTCGTCGATGAGGCCAATGGGGCCGGCTTCGGTGAGTTGCTTGCTGTTGAGAAACTCGCGCGTGCCTTGCAGGGACAAGTTGACGCTGACGGTGAACTTTTTGAGGAGAACCATGGTGGCGACAGAGTAGAGGCAGATGTACTTGCTGTCGCCGCCGGCGAGGATGCATGTGCCGTCGGTGGAGTATTTGATGGTGTTGAAGCTTTTTCCCGCTGCGGAGTTGGCGGCCGTTCGTCTGTCGGAGTCCTTGCGGCCACCGGCGACGTCTCTGCGACCGTCAAGCCCGCCGACTTGGAGGCCGTCGTGGATATTCCAAAAGGTCAGCTGACCGTCTAGGGTTGAGATGGCAATCTGCTGTGAATCAGGGCGCACGGCAACGGCAACGACGTCGGCTTGCAGTTGCAAGGGTTCCGAGGTCTGCTGGCGACCAAAGATGGACCAGATGCGCGCGGTGTGGTCCCAGGAGCCAGAAACAAGATGGCTGCCGTCGGCTGTGAAGGCAAGAGCGACTACGGGGCCCTCGTGACCGGAGAGGCGGTCGAGGAGTTGCCCGGTTTGCACGGACCAGATGTGCACGTCGAAGGAATCTAGAGAACCAGCGGCGACAACCTCGCCGGAGGGATCAACAGACATGCTAGAGAAGGAAAGGCGAGTCGGAGCAGTGAAGGTGCGGAAGTTGCGGTAGCGGATGAGATCCCAGGCACGAATAGAGCCGTCGAGGGAGGCGGTGAAGAGGACATTGCCCTTTTTAGTAAATTCGCAGGCGGTGACGCCGGAGGTGTGTTCGGTGAAGGTGACGATACAGAAGCCAGATTCGACGTCCCAAACCTTGATTTTGCCGTCATCGGCCGTGGTGACGACTCGTTTGCCGTCGGGTGAGTAGGTTAGGGCGTTGATAGAGTCGAAGTGACCCTGCTGCTTGAGGATGTAGGACTCGGATTGCCACTCCCACACAAGCAGCTGGCCGAGCTTGGAAGCACCAAAGGCGAACCATTCGCCAGACTGGTTGATGGTGACGAAGTCGATGTCGTTTTGCGAGATGCTGAGAGTGTGGATCAGGTTGAAGTCGGGCATCTCGTAGAGACGGAAGACACCATTGCTGAAGCCGGCAACAAGCAGGTTACTGTGGGCGTGGTAGGCAGCGCAGCGGATGCTAGCAGAACCCTGCATGAAGTAGTGTTTGTTGACGGGGCGCCAGTGGAAGATGCTGAGGTCGGCCTCTTCGGGGGGCTGGTCGGAGTCGAGAGGGGCCGTATATTTCCATTCGAAGACGGCACCATCGCGGGAAACGGTGTAGATAGTCTCCTGGTCCTCACTGAACCAGGTGCCAACGACAGCCTGCTTGTGGCCGTACAAAGCCGTGGGGACGAAGCCCTCCTCGGGGTTCAAACTCCATATTCTTGCCGAGCCGTCGCGGGAGGCACTGAGGAAGAACCGGGAATCAGATGACCATTCTAGGTGGTATACATCATCGGTGTGCTGAGTGTGTGTGTGGTGGCGGACAAAGGGGGCAAATTCGACTTCGCCAGAAGCGTTAGCATCGGGTGTTGACGGGACGTGCCAGACTTCGATGCGACGGCCGAGGCCGGTGGCGAAGTAGCGGCCGCAAGGAGAGAAAGCGAGCGCAGAGACGGGTGAGCGTAGGGAGAACTGGTAGATGGGGATCCGGTGAGGGACGTTAGTGAGAATGGCGATGCCGACTTCGTCGACGGAGAGGAGGAGGTTGCCGTGGGGTGAGAGGGCAATGCGAGAGATGTTATTGCGGTGAGCGAAGGGGAAGGTATAGGACTTATTGCTGAGAGTGAGTGATAGACATTAGTAGTTGATCAACATTTTTAGAGTGTTCTTGTTTAAATCTTACTCGATGAGATTGAAGACGGTTACTCTGTTGCCAACTGGCGAGAAAAGATGGGTGCCCTCGGGATCGAAGAGCAGGTTGCCCTGGCAGTAGACCTGCCCAAGCAAGTTGGTAAACTATCACATATTAGCATCATCAAGTCATGCGCTCAAATTATTTGTCATCGTTTACCTTGAAAGCAGTCTTCATCGTTGCTAGATTGTATGACGCAACGAATCAATGTCTATTAAATGGACTGTACTACAATTTGCGCCCGCGACCCTCGCTGCCGTGGACTAGAATCAAAATTCAAGAATCTTAAATTTCTTTATCGATAAGATTGGTCGATAAGCAAGGTTGTCGGACAGGGGCATGCTAACAAGTATCCAATCATCTTGCATGCAGCAGACCCTTGCTGACAGCAGATCGGCACGTGATCTGGTTTGTCTAACCCTTAATAATATACTCACAAGCTTGGTTGAAGCTCCTATTTAATTTATGGACAAAAAGTTAGCTGCTTATGAATATTGTTAGGGGCCATCACTAATTGGTTGGTTTCTAGCAATCTTGAAGTGCATGCGCCTTAGTCATAAAGCTCTCAAAGATCTTTTCCATTCCAGGAAATGTCAACCCACACTTCCCCTCCAATCTAGCTATGTAGAAGTGTTGAAAGCCATGATGCGGATACATATTTGATGCGGGCCCAATTATACTGGCCAACGTGTAGTAATCTCCTACAAAATAATTTTGACTTGATTGCAGCCACATTTGGAGAGTTGCAGCTCAATTGGGGAGCCACGGGAAGATTTCCCGTAGAAGCATTCGAGGGTTATCAATCCCCGGACTAGGTTGGATGTGGCACTTTCCCTGCCCACAGATTTATTTCCCCTGAATCTTCTTAAATGGAAGCTTCTACAGCAAAAATCAAAACCATTATCATGACCCACCTCTCGTATAGTAACATCGAGCCAAATATACTGCAAACATGAGCTTTAACATCTGATGGAACAGCCAGTAAATGCCACCGGTGAACACTTTACGGATTGAATTGGCAGATCCATATGCTACACTATACACAATCACACCTGGGGGCTACCTCTCGTAACTTTCTCTCCCTCATCCCACCCCCCCCCAAGTAAGCTCCAAGGAAGATGGCAGGTACCCCGTAGCACCTGCCATCTTGTCTCTATATGCTCAACCATTACTGCATCTGTGCCTACCGCATATTGCACCTACCCCCTAAAGATTGTTCCTTCCAGCCAACAACAATCCACTACCAATTCTGCCATTTACCTGCCTTCTCCTGTCTTTCCACTCCTTCCTTCACTCCCTTCTTGTTCTCCTAGCCTCCCATCTGTCGACTTCTCTTGCCGTCATCTCCCAGCCCCGATCACACAACCTCTCCGGCAAATATTGTCGCGACCGCGTTAACTCATTGTTGCATTGTCTGCTTTATTTGAAATTTTAATAATTCTCCAGTTTTTGCAAATTGCCGCCCATCTGTCGTTTGCTTTCTTGATCGTTGTATCTAGCAAATAATACTCCCGTGAACACGAGCGCTCTCTTCTGTTCTTGTTCTCGCCAGCTGTGTGTCAATTTGGTATCTCTATACTTTGACTGACCGTTAAAAATCTCATCTTCAACTTGAATACTACATCTTTCATTAATTAACATATACACAAAGATACAATGGCTCCCTCTACTACGGATAGCGCCTCGGCCATTGGTATCGCTAACCTGCCTAACCAGCGTCATAAGATTGTCGCGAAGCGCGGTGCGTCCTTTACCATTATGGTACGTTTCATTCATCAGTTTTGATAATCCAAATCCGACAGCTGTAGCCACGGACGTGGAAAACCAACACCTATACGTGGCCATGACTATCGGACTTATCACATGTAAAAGTTAACCGTTTGCTAACGTTTCTCCCTTGAAATAGGTTGCTGGCGAGTCGGGTTTGGGCAAGACTACCTTCATCAACACCCTATTCTCTACTACTATCAAGAGCTACGCCGACCACAAGCGCCGACACCAGAAGCAGGTTGACAAGACTGTCGAGATTGAGATCACCAAAGCTGAGCTGGAGGAGAAGTTCTTCAAGGGTAAGTTTTGTGAAGGTGTCATTTTGAGACATGCTACTCGTTTTTATGACTTGGATCGGGATAAGTAGGCTGCTTAAAAGCCACTCTAGAACATATACTATTATGCTTTCATTTTTGAGGACATAATCTAACCTCGGACTTCGTTTTGTAGTCCGCCTCACTGTTATTGATACCCCCGGCTTCGGCGACTACGTTAACAACCGCGACTCATGGATGCCCATCATCGAGTTCCTGGATGACCAGCATGAGTCTTACATGCTCCAGGAGCAGCAGCCTCGCCGCCAGGAGAAGATTGATCTGCGTGTTCACGCCTGCCTGTACTTCATTCGCCCCACCGGCCACACCCTGAAGCCTCTCGACATTGAGGTCATGAAGCGTTTGTGTTCGCGTGTCAACCTGATTCCCGTCATTGCCAAGGCCGACACCCTCAGCCCTGCTGACCTAGCCCAGTTTAAGGCCCGCGTAAGTTTACCTCCGGAAGAAACGCAGAAGTTGTGTGGTGCCAAGTTTGCTAACTTTTTTCTCCTGCCCATAGATTCGTGCTGTTATCGAGGCTCAGAACATCAAGATCTACCAGCCCCCTATCGAGGAGGATGATGAAGCCGCTGCTGCCCACGCCCTGGCACTTACTAGCGCCATGCCCTTCGCCGTCATCGGCTCGGAGAAGGATGTTAAGACTAGCGATGGCCGTATCACCAAGGGTCGCCAGTACTCTTGGGGTGTTGCCGAGGTTGAGAATGAGGACCACTGCGACTTCAAGAAGCTGCGCTCTATCTTAATCAGAACTCACATGTTGGATCTCATCCACACTACCGAGGAACTCCACTACGAGGCGTACCGTGCGCAGCAAATGGAGACTCGCAAATTTGGAGAGGCCCGGCCCCGGAAGCTGGACAACCCCAAGTTCAAGGAAGAAGAGGAGGCTCTGCGCAAGCGCTTTACCGAACAGGTCAAGATCGAAGAGCAGCGTTTCAGACAATGGGAACAGAAGCTTATTGCGGAGCGCGATCGCCTCAACAAGGATCTCGAGCACACTCACGCTGCCATCAAGCAGCTCGAGTCCGAGCTGGAGCAGATGCAGGGCACTGCCGTCCGCAGCCATGGTCGTCGCTAAGGTGCTTATCCAAACCTTTGTATAGCAAAGGGTCTTTGTGTGTTTTCTTGCTTTGCGTCTGTGATTTCGTGTTCAGCCAGCTTCGTTTATCAAACTTGCTATTCTCTCTCTCCCCACGGCATCTCTATTTTCCTTCTCTCTTCCTTGTTCTCTGCTGTGTAGTCCGGCTTCGAGGTTGAGATCAAAGTTGTGTTTTATTTTTTTCCTCTTGGACATTTGGGTTCGTTTACCGGATACTTTTATTACGCCATTTCTCATTCTGTCGTTGGTAATTTGGACGCTTGGTACTCATCTCATACATGATACTTGGTCATGTAATGGTTCACTGTTTTTTGTGAGATTTGCTCGTCTGAATGGAGATGATGGAGGTTGCGATTGTTAGGAGTTGAGAGTTTCTATGGACTCATGTCATTGGCGTGCTACGCGTGATTAGGTTCTGGAATTTAACGTGAGCGATCGAGAAATGGGAATGATTAATGAGTGGAGGCTGGTGCGGAGTAGATATTTATGAGGCGCAAGAAAAGGGAGTCCGTTTCTTCATTCATGGATTGTTATACCCTATTTCTTAATAACTTTAATCATCATCTGAATTGGTTTAGATTGATGTGAGGTGATTATGATGATATAATAAGTGACCGCGGTCAGTTAGATGTGGTTCATGAAATATCAGTTCATGTTGTGAGGCTCTGTGGATGTGTAATGAAGACGTCATGTAAGTAGTAATCACATCATGGATGCAGAACGGGTCAGGCCACAGAGATTCTTAAGCGAGGTTTTGTGTACCTGGGTTATGGCCTGGGGTTGAAGAATTGTTGAGATGGTGATGAGTTGTAAGGAAGAGGGTTACGATGATAGAGTTAAGAGAATAGTGATTATTTTTGACCTACGGTATAAGGTTGAAGTGTAATGTAATCAACTGCTGATAAATGCAAATTATCTTCAGTTCCAGCGTGTGAGACAACATTTTGAATGCTACTCACAGAGATTCATGTTTCCTCTATAGGGTTCATCGTCGGTTCGCATTACACGCTATTTCACTGCTGTCGGATGTGACTGATATGAGCTAGGGTGCTAAATTCCGAGGTTAATCTCATATTTGACCTGCAGGTTGTGTATCATTCATGATTACTGACTCTTATATACAATTAAAATCCCAATATGTATGTATCTTGAGTTCACAACTTGGTGTTAAACAATAATAATTGCATCTTTCAGTTCTCTTTGTTATCACTGTAGTGGCGTCAAAACATTGGCACTCCCTGCAGATTACATCATCGCCAAAAAAATTGATCGACTCACCAAACGTCTTGAGAGGAAACTACCTCATTTGTTCACCCATCAGTTTTTGTGATAGTCTTGTGGGATATTTGACTTTTCGGAGCCAGAAAGCTTTGTATATTTTACATTTGAGACGTTATCTTGGCTGTCGTATTATACAGCCTTATCTACATATTAGTCCCTGGTGGCGACCAACAGTGATTGCGGGAAATCATCTCGTTCGTTTTGACTATCGAAAGGAATGCTATTTGTGACGAGAAGTGGAGGTTAAGGGCGAAAAAGAAAAAGAAAAAGACAACGACAATTTCATATTGGAGAATTTGACGGCCTATACCTGATTATTTCTTATTGTCGAAGTAGATAAATGGGCTTTGTACACCAACATCTACATATCATATCAAATCACAATGCCCCCACGCCTCATTCTCCCCCGGGTCCGCCTGGGCTTCACCACGCAACTTCGCCACTTCTACTCCACAAACTCCTCCACCTGGCGTCCTGTATCTATCCTTGACGAGTAAGTTGACCCCGTTATTTATTGCTTATAGTTTACTATAAGAAGATGGCTGACGAGCGATATTAGGTGGGTGGCGAAGGAGGCGAGGCCGATTAGCTTGAGGCAGTTGATGGTTTTTGGGAAAAATTTGACGGAGGCAAGGTTGATTGAAAGTGCAAACTATCTTAGAACCGAATTACCGACGAGGTGAGTCTTGTTGTTTGGAGGTGAACAATGTGGTGATGAGACAAATGTTGAACTGAACTGACTGGTGGTAGGATCGCGCATCGAATTCGCGATATGCAACAATTGCCGTACGCCGTGGTGTCCAATAAGCATATCAGCGAGGTGTACGAACTATACTACAATGCATTTGACGGTTTTAGGAAGATACCACAGATTACGAATGGCGACGAGAACGATGAGCTGTGCAAGACTATCCGGAAGAACCTTCAAGCACATTTGACAGTTATCCCTAAGTTGGCGATGGGGATCCTGGAATGTGATGGTCTGATGGATCCTCAGACTTTGGACAAATTCATGAACACAATTCTCCGTTCGGTAAGTTTTGAAATTGACAGAAGATAGTAGATCTATTGCTAACACCCGACTAGCGGATATCTCGTCGCGTGATCGCCGAACAACACCTTTCGCTGACGGAAACCTTTCACTCTTCTTGGTTTGTTCCGGGTGCCAAGCTGAGTCCCTCAGAATACGTTGGCGAAGTCTTTATTAAATGCTCAGCAAAGGATATTGTCGATCGCTGCGGCAAAGCTGTTCAAGACCTCGCCCGGTCACTCTACAGTCCCTCCGTCAAGATCCCTGAGATCAAGGTGTCCGGTCACCTTGACACTGTCTTCCCCTATATTTTGAGCCATATCGAGTACATTGTTGGCGAACTCCTCCGAAACAGTGTCCAGGCGGTCGCTGAACACCAAATCAAGAACCCCAAGTCAACCGAAGAGCCCCTTCCTCCGATCGAAGTGACTATTTGCGGTTCCGCCCAACACGTAGTCTTCCGCATCTCCGACCGTAGCGGCGGAATTCCCCGAGGCGACCTCCCTTACCTCTGGTCTTTCAGCAAAGGGCCTAAAGCCTCTGCCCGCCTTGAGGCTCTCAAGCGGGTCCCTCTCATGGCTGCAACTTTGTCCGAACTTCAGACTGATGCCAGCACCAGTCCGTCGTATATGCGCGATGAGCTTTCGCGGGCTGACTTGCGGGCACCGAGTTTTGCGACGAGCCCTATTGTGTCGGTGGCGAATGCGGAGGGGTCATTGACATCGCTGAGTAGTCGACCGCCGGATGCGAAGTTGGGGATGGGGTTGCCGCTGAGTCGGGTGTATGCGGAGTATTGGGCGGGGAGTCTGAATGTGCATAGTTTAGAGGGGTATGGGGTGGATGCGTTTTTGCAAATTCCCAAGTTGGGGAATAAAAATGAGCAGTTGGCTACGAGGGCGACGATGGATGCGGTCTGAGGAGGCACAGGCTTGTTTAAACTCTATATTGCTACATTTATATTCATATACTAGAATCTGTAAACATTTGTAATTGTCCTTGGGCCCGAGAGTTTTCTCTCGGTTGAAGAACCAAGGATGTTCCGGTGTTGTTAGTCCCAATTACATACTTTTTCCTTTCCTTTAGATCCCACAACGGATTGTGGACACGGCACCGCAGACTTGAACATATAGATTCGGATGTTTATTAATATCTTTCTGCTTATAGCAAATATAATTGTTCTACTAACTATGGATTTCATCTGTTAACTATGATCACCTCATGTTAATCATCCGGTCGTCATGGTTCGAACCCTATGACGCTGCGTAGAGGGGCTGTAGTTAGGGTCTTGGGCTTTCTGCACCTGTCTTAATGGCAGAATAGTGGGGTACTTGAACTTGGAGAGCGGGAGCACCAAACAACATGTAACGAGGTACCAATGACGTTATGACTCTGTACTTCAACCTGTTGGAAGCTGAGTGTTAATGTATGCTAGGGTGGAATTGGCAATTGAATGCCCCTCCTAATCGGCTTGTTTCTTCAACCATCCATTGGGCCCGCTTTGCGCATTCAATTTATCGCCCTTTTTTTTCTTTTTGCATTGTGAACGATTTAGTTTCTGTGTCTTGAACCGCACACATACACTTTGACTAACTGCGATTTTAATTCCATCATTTTACAATTAATGCCCTATAGTTGCGGCTGTCAGTATTTGCATATCCTCGACAAGTTGTTTCAGCCTCGATTTCGACTTGTTTCTATCTAGAGACAACTACCTCGACGAGCCATCGTCGCTCTAGAAGCCGAGTCTGCGCGCGGATACGTGGATACTAGAAGAAAGTTCACAGCTACACGACCTCTTAGTTCTAATTCCCCTCTCCACATTGCCAAAGTAGTTCCGAGTCTTGGACTCAATCCGCCACAATGGTAAGTTTTCAAGCTTCCGATCCGATCTTTACCACTCCACTTGCCCTGGAATCCCGGAGATCCCCCCCACGTGCGAGTCAGTATGCGTCGGGGTCACGATATTCAAAACGGTAGCTTGCAAGTGATGACGCAGCTTGTTGCCATCTCGACTCAATTGAATCTGCAACTGCTGTCTCTGCGGTACAACTCCCACTTTTAGTGGCTGTTCACATTTTGTTCTGTCCCGACACCAGAGTTCCTGCTGTTCTTTGTGGCATAGTTCTTGCCGTCTAGAAAATAAAATCGTCACAGTAAGGCCACGAATGAGATTGCCGGAACCTAGAAAGAGTTTGCAATGCAGTCTGGTGGTAGATGCACTCTTCGCCGGTCACATAATGAACAAGTAAATCGTCTTCATATTATATCTGGTATTAGTAGTGGGCTCTTCCTACAGCTTCGTTCCTTGTACGCCTGTGTGATTTTCTTGCTTATTACCACGTTATATTCTCCATCATTCTGCAAGGCTGCCATTGTTCAGTGGTCCGAATGAAGTTTTCGTGGTGCCGCTATTGACCTTGTCGTCCACAATACCTTTCCGTACGGTCATTGTCATACGTCTCACAAACACATTCGGGATTCCAGCTAGAAACAGTAACCTTAGAAGCTCTTTCTACGTCTCCCCCCACTTTGAACGAACAAGCAACCTGGAGCTCTCAAACTCAGCCCAGACAACAGCGTGCCCTGATCCGCTCTTAGACAAGGTCCTATTCCTGGCCTTTTTTTTCTGGACCCTGACCTGCCTGCACCCGCACACTCCGCCTAAAGAGAGATCGACGTATCTCTGTGGTCTCTTTCTCTCTATTTCCGCATTACACCTACACACAAGCATACGCACATATTCTCATCACAGAAAGAGATTGGTTCCCCGCGATCTCTTCCACCACCACATTATTTTTTGGTTCTACAAGTCCATCACTTGAATTTTCGTCTCCTCGTTTTTTTCTTCTTGTACTTTGGAGGGAAATATTATAACAAAAACATCCTACCGTCCAATTCCGTATCCCACACCCCGCTAACAACCATCGTCTGTTACCAAAAACCAGGACTTTTACCATTCGCCGGGCCTGATGGTAGACGACGAAATAATGGGCCAGTCCGATCCTGAGGCCGTTCACATCACCAGCGTTGAAACTGATGGCGATGAAGTTATGCAGGACATCCTCATGGCCGACGACCGTATGTTCTTTTTCCATCCATTCCGAACGCTAAGTTTGCGCCCTGCAGAATCTTTGCCCCTACGTTACCGATCTTGAGAACCCCGCGAATACACAAATTCCCATCCATTTCCCGCGCATATATTGCTTTGGTCTTTCAAATAAGCATATGGGGAGCTCGACCAGCTTTTGAAGTTTGGGAATTATTGCTCCATCCGCATGCGTCAAGGTCATCGGAACTTCGGTCTACGAAATAATCTGCAGCGACATTTATTATGACTGCTGTGGAGATAAATGCTAACCTTTCTGATTCTATTTGTAGCTGTTGCTGTTCGCGATCTAATCTTCAACCGTCTGCCTGATGATCCGAAAATTCTTGTCGACGATCACTATACGTGGAATGTTCAAGACTGGAAAACATTGGGGAAGAAAGAGCGCAGTCCTGTCTTTGTGATAGGTGATATCCCTTGGTATGTTTTTCTACTACTATCGTTGTAGCAATGTTGCGAATTCGAGCTAACAACATATTCTACTCAACAGGCGCATCCTACTTTTCCCCTTTGGCAATAATGTCGACCACTGTTCTGTGTATCTTGAACATGGATTTAATGGCCAAGAAGGCCGGCCAATGCCACCGAACTGGAGTGCTTGTGTACAATTGGGTCTCGTCATGTGGAACCCCAAAGATCCGTCTGTCTATGTTCAGCACACCGCGCATCACCGCTTTACCAAGGAAGAATCAGATTGGGGGTTCACCAGATTCTATGAAATTCGCAAGCTTCTTTCTCCATCTGTTGAGGGAGGCCATCCGATGATTGAGGATGAGCAGGTCAATATTACTGCTTACGTTCGCATCGTTGAGGACGAGACTGGTGTATTGTGGCATAATTTCAACAATTACAACTCTAAAGCCGAAACTGGCTATGTTGGGTTGAAGAATCAGGGCGCCACTTGTTACTTGAACTCACTTCTCCAATCTCTTTACGTCACTAATGCATTCCGCAAGGTATGTTTCTATCGGTATGACCAACGTGAATTGATAACTGACAATTACATTCTAGGCAATTTACAACATCCCAACCGAGTCTGAACAGTCTAGCCTCAACAGTGCATACTCTCTTCAAAGACTATTCTACATGCTCCAAACTTCGGATCAGGCAGTCAGCACCCTCGAACTTACCAAATCTTTTGGCTGGGACAGCAAGCAAGTGTTCGAACAGCAAGATGTACAAGAACTATCACGTAAGCTCATGGAACGTATGGAAGAAAAGATGAAGGGCACGTCTTCTGAAAAGGTTCTTCCCGATCTGTTCAGCGGCAAAATAAAGACGTATATCAGCTGCATCAATGTTGATTATGAATCTAGCCGCATCGAAGATTTCTGGGACATTCAGCTGAATGTTAGCGGCAACAAGAATCTGGAAGAGTCTTTCCAGGATTACATTCAGGTCGAGAAGCTTGATGGTGATAATCAGTACTACGCCGGGGAAGAGCACAAATTGCAGGATGCCAAAAAGGGTGTTATCTTCACGTCTTTCCCTGACGTTCTCCACCTTCAGCTCAAGCGCTTTGAGTACGATTTTGAACGTGACGCCCTTATGAAGATCAACGACCGCCATGAGTTTCCCGAAGAGTTTGATGCGTCGCCTTATTTGTCAGAAGATGCCGAAAAGACGGATGAACCCTGGATTTACCAATTACACGGTGTCCTGGTGCACAGTGGTGTGTTGGATGCTGGTCATTATTATGCCTACTTGAAACCCGAGAAGGATGGATGGTTCTACCGCTTTGATGATGATAGAGTGGTCAAGGCCACTCGTCGTGAGGTTTTAGAGGAAAATTATGGTGGATACCTCCCTCAACCTACCAACCGCCGCCTCGCAGGTCGTAAGAATCCCGTGATGCGGATGAACAATGCCTACATGTTGGTCTACATTCGCAAGTCCCGGGTTGACAAGGTTCTGTGCGAAGTCAAGGACAATGATATCCCTGAACACATCAGTACGCCCGCCCCCCAATCTTTCACATCATACTTCACGGGATTCTTTACTAATCCGTTCCGCTCATCTTCGCAGAAGCTAGACATCTTGAGGAGGTAGCCATCCGGGAAGCTATGCGTAAGGAGCGCGAAGAAGCGCATCTTTACATCCCGGTGCGCTACATTACCCCTGAGACTTTCCGGGACTTTGGCGGTACCGATCTTGGCATCATCGACCGCCGGGCCTCGGACAAGCCTGCGTCTCTCCTTACTAGATTTTTGCGCGAATGGACCGTGAAGGATGTCAGAACAAAGTTTGCCAGGGATTTCAATGTGCCCTGGCACAAGGTTCGCCTTTGGGTCATGGTGAATCGCCAAAACAAGACGGTTCGTCCCGACAGTCCTTTGCTCAATGATGCCACGACCATCGAGCAGGCATTTACCAAGGGTGTCCAGACGAGAGATCCGGCTCTACGCTTGTTTGTTGAAATCCACCCCGACCCTCAGGGACCGGAGGACGCCCCTTGGCCCAATTACAATGTCGAGCGTGGCGTGATTGCCAAGAGTAACAACATTCTCGTATTCCTGAAATACTTTGATATTGAAACGCAACAACTACGTGGTGTTGGTCACGTTTACCTTGACAAAACCAAGCGCGTTGAAGAGGTGCTTCCCTTGATTCGCAAGTTGATGGAGTGGCCAGCCAGTATGGACAAGATCACGCTGTTTGAAGAAATCAAGCCAACGATGGTCGAAGTCTTGCAGGAAAAGACAACGGTCCAGGCCGCCGAGCTTGTTGATGGTGACATTATATGTTTCCAGAGTGGCGAAATCAAGAAGCCGGCAGCAAAATCCGACGAAGAGTCCAAGGGCCCCAAGTTGGTGGATCACTTTGATGATGCCCAGGAATACTACGACTATCTGTATCACCGCCGGGAGCTTGAAATCCTGCCTCACCCTACCAAGATGACAGGCGATAAGGAGTACCCTCGCGTAAATCTGGAGATCAGTGTCAAGGCTGAGTATGGGGATCTGCTGGCTAGAATTGCCGCCAAAATTGGAGTCCCTCAAACCCACATCCGGTTGTGGTCCACCAATCTCACTACGGGCTTGCCAAAGATGCCACTGCGGTCTGGTGTGCTTGTGCAGTCTATGATACCTGCTACGAACACAAATTATGGTGGTTCTAGCGGCAACTCACTCTTCTACGAAGTTATGCAGCTGTCTGTGGAGGAGATGGAGACCAAGGTTCACGTCAAGCTGATCTGGCTCCCAGAGGGAGTTTCTAAGGAGGAGCCGGTCGATGTGCTGGTTAACAAGAATAGCCAGATTAGGGATGTCATTGCAGCCTTTATCGACAAAACTGGTATCCCGTCTGAGGAAGAGGCTGGGCCTCTTCGCCTATATGAGACAGCCATGTATCGATTCTTCCGGGAGGTTCCCCGAGACTTTACGGCATTAAACTTGAACACGCAGTTTGCTACGTATGTTGAGCGTATTCCGAGAGAAGAACTTGAAGTACCTACCGACGAACGTCGTTACATGAAAGCTATGCACTTCCACACGGACCCGGTGCGGGTACATGGCGTGCCGTTCCGGTTCTTGTTGAAGGATGGCGAGCCATTCTCTGAAACCAAAAAACGGCTCGAAAAGATTACAGGATTCAAGGGCAAGTCCTTTGAGAAGATCAAGTTTGCAATGGTATCTCGTAGTCAGTACAGTAACCCTGTGCACTACCTCGAGGATGGTAAGTGGAAAAAGCAGCTTTGCTCTGGGTTTTGTTTGTTCTGTAACCTGAGCTTCTTTACTAACTTGTGGTGTCTGTAGACGATATCCTTTCCGATCTTGTTCGGGACGGCGACGATGTTCTCGGTCTAGATCATCCTGATCGTAGACAACTGCGGTCTACTGGTGACTTATTCCTGAAGTAGATGGTAATTGCGTCTTTTTTTGGTTTTATGTTTTTTTTTTGGCATCAACGGTGTATGTGTATATGAAAGTTATGGGTGTTTTATTTTTTTATTTTCATTTTTTAGTTGCCATCTCTGTATTTGTGATATCTACCTCTGGGAGTTCGTCATCTAGAACCAAACTGGGCGTCTAGGGTTTAGCAACCCTTGTCCATTGACCGGGCATAGCATGGTCATAACGCTCTGGTGAGACAAGCCCTAGGAAAACGTCGTTTTAATGTTTCACTACGTTACAACATAGTCACAGTAAGAATAGGAGAAAGAAAAAGAACAAGAGGAAAAGGGCTTTTTCACATGCAAAAAGAAGTTTGATTAAATGTTGCAATTCTTCATTTTTAATGTTAAAACAGAGAAACTCAAACTCAAAAAGGTATCCGTGCCAAGAGGAAAGCAAACTAAAAATAACAGTAACAGAAAAAGACAAACATGCAAGCCGAATTACGCCATCAAACTAGCCACACCATACATCATGATCAAATGGTCACCAATCACCGTTTACAGTCCCATAAAACCGGCGCCAACAGTCAATAGGCAGATGGTCACGGCGGCAGTCCGCGATAGCTGAATGCCCTGGCCGGCGGAAACGGCGCTTGTGGGCGAAGACCCAGAAGCACCAGTGCTCGACTTGGCAGAGCCCGAGCCAGACGATGAGCCAGTCTCCTTAGCGGAGCCCGATGACTTGGTAGCGGAGGCGGTGTTGTTCTTGAAGGTGCCGGTGGAGCTGGCGGTGCCATTTTTGCCGGAGGCGTTGTTGGTGGCGGCGTCGGTGTTGGTAACGTTAAAGTAGGTACCACCGATGACAGTGGTATCGAGTTTGGCGGCGACGAGGGCTTTGGAGGTGTCGAAGGAGAGACGGGTGGAGGTGGCGTTGGTGAGGGAGGCAAGAGAAGATGTGGAGATGCCGGTGTGGTTGACAAGGATGAGGGTGTAGCGGTGAGAGAGGGGAGTCTTGGCGGGGGGAGCGGGGCCGATGTAGGAGGCGAGGGGCTTGGTGCCGGAGGCGGCGGTGAGAGGGTAGAGTTGTTTGCCGGAGATTGAGGTGGCGTTGGTGGAGGATTTCATGTTAGTGATGGCCCAGTGAAGGAGAGTGGTGGTAGTGCCGGTGGTGTTGGTGGGGACGTCCATGTCAACCATGAAGACGGCAAATTCACCGATAAGCGGGGTGTTGAAGGCGATTTTGGGGACAGTCTGTGTGTCTGGGTTGGGGGAGTGGTGTTAGCAGTCATGTTAGTGATGGTGATGTGTGATGATGTTGAGTGGGAAGTGATTATCTGGAGATGATGTATTTTTATCTTCTAGTGGTACTTACCATTTTGGGTCATTTCGGAACCTTCCTTGACGAGGGTGTTGCCGTAAATGGCAAAAAGGTCGTTGGTGCTGGAGGGTTGGAAGCCGGAAGGAGTGGCAGCCATGGCAACAGCGGCCGAGATGACGAGGGACGCAACGGAGAACTTCATTTTGGTGTGTTTGTGTGGGTGCGTTGGTATCTTTTCGATATTAAGATGCTCTTAAAGCAGTTTTTCGAATTTAGATTATTCTTTTCGCTTTAGATATATGTATAATAGCAATATAGATTAAAATGAAGAAATGCACTCGATCAACGAGTTAAAGAAGAAACAAAAACAAGATACCAGATCTTTTGAAGAATGGAAATAGATTGAGGGATAAATTTTTCGTTTCTTTTTTTCCTAACGGGACAGAAATCATATCTATGATCAAGGGAAATATCAAAGGGAGACAAGCTACGGTTTATATAAGATACTTTTGGCTCGTTATATATATATATATATAGACACGGTTCGTGGCCGGAGGGGATCTTTGCTTTATTCGGAGATTATTTGGGAATCTGATACGGACTGTGCCGCAGAGAGAGGGAAACAGACGGCCGGGGTGATAGGCACGGATGTTTTGTTAAAACAAGTTTTGGCGGGAGGGGGGCCGAGACTTAATTATGTTTGTGTATAAATGGATATTTTAGATTTTATTCTGATATCTATAGATAGGGCATGGGCTTCTGGTGGCTGGTGGCCGGTTGTTGGCGGTGAAAGATTGTACAGATTGAAGTAGTTATTTGTTTGTGAGATCAGGGCAGGACGGAGACGGTAGAGAGATAGAGCACATAGTGACATTGAGCATTAGACACATCAAGACTGCAGTCTCAACATCCACACTATCGACCTACAGATCCGCGTTAAGTTGCCAATCTATTTAGTCGCCCGTCTCTCCTTGCTTCCCAACCCATCACCGATCAAACTACCGACCATCATTACCCCCTAGGTCCTAACTCACATGTGCTCATCATCTAAAAAATGGATTAACAACATCCATTTCCCCCCTCCCCAAAATTACCAACTATTAGTACTTTGACTCCGTAGCTCAAACATGCTCATTCACGCATCAATTAGTGTTTCATTCAACCCTTGCCGTTGCATAGATATCGGTGTTGGTATTCGTGGGTTGTCGTAACCCTTGTGGATACCAGACACGCGTACCCATTATGTAACAAAAGATAAGAATGTCCAAGAAAGGACAAGAAGATGTAAAAAAACAGGCGCCGATCTATAGTAAAAAAGCACTGATATTTAGTTGAGAATGTTACAACTAGAAAAATAGCTAAGGTGTATCAAGATTTTAACACAGGTGCATTACGTAATATACAACCAGACTCTCCAAACTCTAATAAACAAAGACCGCAACTCTTACACCAATGGCTTCTTCTTTTTGATGCCCAAAATTGCCGAGTAATCCTTCTTTTTTTTCACCGTCTTCTTGAACGCTGGTGCCGCATCCACCAATGGTATCTTTTCCGTAGACGACGGAGCAGCCACAAATGGTGCTGCTGCTTTGATTGGCCTTGAAGAAGCCCCTCCCTCTTCACTATCTTTCACCTTCCCATTCGCTTTCGCCTCCGTCCCCACCTCCGCAGACCATGAGACTCCCGATCTACAACCTGTCTCGTCTTCCTCAACAATCTCGTCGAGTTCCTCCATCTGAAGATCCTCCATCAACTTCTGTTCCCTTGCAGCGGCAAAAGCCCTCCTAGCCGCCTCTTCATCCTCTCGATCCTGCCGTTCCCTTGCTTCATCAACGCGTTCCGCCAGCACCTCGCCAAAGTCCACTCCGTTCTTTGCTGCCATCTGTATCCGAGCATTTCGGTGCCGGATGGCATCAAGGGCATCAGCAGCCTCCATTTCCCGTTGAGCATCGCGGTTCTTCGCCTCAAGTTCCGCCATGGCATCGCGGTCTTCGTCTCCGGCCTCCTCGGCTTCTTCACGTTCTAGCCTGTTGAGTCTTTGTTCCTCGGTTTCTTCGTCTGCCTCCTTGTTCCACCATGGCTCCTGGTTGCGCACAGCGCCCGAGACCATGGCATAATTGTTGTTCTTGGGGTCTGTCCGGAAAATGATTTCTGACGAACACCGTGTGCACTTGATGTGGAAAAAGTAGATTTGGATTCCGAGGTATTTCTCGTCGGGTGGTGTTACTTTGCGTGAGTTGAATTTGCGGCCGCGGTAGATGAATTCACCGCATGAGGTACACCGCATGGCGAAAGGGGCCATGAGGCGGACGGTCTGGGTTTTCGGGCCCGTGGGCTTGGGGCCGCGGCGTTTGGAGATGTTGGACGGGTCGAAGTCCCATGGGTAATATTTGGCTGGTGGATGTTGTTAGAATGTGTCTGATTTTTGACGCGCAGTGGAGGCGACTTACTTAACACTTTTCGTTCAGACATTTTGAATTAAATCAATGGGTAAATGTTGGGACACAAGGAGAAGAAGAAAAGTAAATGGTGCACTTGCGCAGTCTAATTGATATCGTCAAGTATTGCTAAGAGGCTAAAGATGTACTAAAAAGTAGTTGCCTAGCTCAGGGCCAATGAAATGACGTCGAAAAAGTCCAGATAACAACGCGATAAGGATGTGACAGGGGCTTAGTAAGCGCATTTTTCAACGACAATGCATCCTTTGCGCCGGTTTAGGCGACATGATAAATGACATCAACTTCCTGCAATTACAAACTGTATCTTACAACATATTTAGAATCGATTGTCAATTTCTGTTTGATCTAGGCCTATTTTTTTTTCACATCTGAAATACACTCGTTTTATCGCTTTTAACTTTTTCTTAGTCACACCCATATCAATCGCCACTATGGGCAAAGCCGAGCCCGGGTCCAACCGGGCCCTCAACAAGCAAATGAAGCAGCGCGGTCTCACCAAGCTTAAATGGTACTGCGAACCGTGCAAGCGCGCCATGCGCGATGAAAATGCCTACAAGCAACGTATGTTTTCACCCCAACCTTATTCCCCAGTCTTGACACTAAAAATGCGCAGACACCCTCTCCGAGTCGCATGTCCGCATCATGCTCGTCATCGCTGAAAACTTCAAAGAATTCCAAGCAAATTATGACAAAGAATTTCTCACTGAGTTCATCAGCCTATTAAAGACATCACACGGCGAAAAAAGAATTGAGGCAAACCGTTTCTACCAAGAGTTCATCGCTAAGAAAGATCACACACATTTAAACTCGACGCAATGGAAGGGTGAATTTTCAGCCTTTGTCCACTGGCTTGGCCGAGAAGGTATCTGCCGGGTTGATGAGGAAAACGGCAAGTTGATGATTGCCTGGATCGACAACTCACCCGAAGCCCTCAGGAGAAAACAGGCATTACAGAGACGAGAGCAGCAAGAACAGCAAGAAAAAGACATGGAAGAAAAGGCAGTCGAGGAACAAGTGAGGCGAGCGAAGGAGGCGGCGAAGCGGACTGGCAAGAAGGAAATTAGCAAGGCCGATAGAGTGTTGAAGAGAGAGGGCGACGAGAAGATATCGTTGGCATTGGACTTTGGAGGAAAGAAGGTAGAAAAGAAGAAGGATGACTCGGTGGTTGATATATCGGGTGAGCAGTCCACAGATACGCCATCTGCAAAGCCAACGGAGGACAAAGACGAAGCGCTGGCAAAGCCTGCTGGTTTCGGTGGCATGTCTCTAAAGTTGGGCGACAGCGCGAAACCGAAGAATGTCTTTGCACAGCAGAAGAATGCGCTGTCGGGTGGGAAGAAGAAAGTTATGGTGGAGCAGCCGAAGCAGATGTGTCAGGCGGAGAGGATAATGAAGGAGGAGATGGAGAGGAAGAGGAAAAGAGAGGAAAATGGGGGGTCCACAAAGAAGATGAAGTTTAGCTTTGGAGGGAAGTGAGATGGGAAGAGTGGTCACTGGGTATAGAGGTTAGCTTAATGTATATAATGACTTGATGACCATTTTTGAGATCGTGACAAGTGGTATCGTATTGTAGCTGCTATATTATCAAACAAAATCCAAATCTATGTTTAACCCAAAGAAACCAAAACAAAAAGTAACACCCTAAAACGCCACAGAATATTCGTCATCTCACTTCCTCACGCCTCCGTCTCATCCGCCGTCCCATCCCTCGGAATATACTTAACCCCAAAATCCTCCTCCAACAACCCAATAATCTCCTCCGGCAACGTCCCCGAAACCTTGAGCGCATACACCCCCCTTACATACCCATCGAGCCGCTGCCATTTGGCAATCCAGGATTTCGCAGGGTCATTTATGGTCATTACGCCGTCGAAAATGGGCGATGTGCACGAGTCTATGGTGTCAGGGCTGCCGCGGAAGCTGAGCATTTCTTCGCAGTTGGGGCAGCCGTAGTCACGGAAGCGCTGTGGGAAAGGAGAAAATAGGGGAAGATGTTAGCTGTGGACGGTTGATGGTGTATACAGCGGCAATGGACGTACGGCGATGGTCATGACGATGGAGCAGACCATGCAGGCGCGCAGATGGCGTTGTTGGCCGGGCGTGACGTAATTGGACATGTTGGCGGGATAGAAATATGTGTAGAATAGCAAGCGAGATGAATGTAGATGACCTGTCGACTAAAGATGGTTGACGGTATATAGTCTGGCTAACACGACTTTTGAACGTCGTCGCAACCAGGGCATTTGCGACGTGCACGAGGCTAGGAAGGATTTTAGTATGGACCAATTAAAGGAGGGTCTGTAACGGGGATCTACAAGGCTGACCTGAAAAAAAAAAATAATCTCAATGGTTATCTTTATCTACCAATTCAACGTCACATTGCTTACCATTCTATCAACAACTACTCACAAACATTCCCTCAAAATGTCCAATGCATCCCCCACCCTCCTCACCTCCACAACTCCCTCCCCCTATTCTTACCTCCACCTCTGCCTTATCCCCAAATCCCACCTTTCCCGCCCCCCCCCCGACCCCCTAACCACCCGCACCTACCTCACCACCGCCCTCACCCGCTTCCTCGGATCCCTCGGCGCCGCCATTCCCATCGACATCCTCAAAGTGTCTCCCACTGATGCCTGGGTACGGGTGCCCCGAGATGACCTATCGGCCGTTTGTGCGGCGGTGACGTTTGCGGATGTGGATGCAGAGGGGGACAAGTTGCGGGTTGTCGGGGCGGGGGATTGGCTGGGAAGTTTGGTGGGGGGTGTTGGGGAAGAAGGGTTATGGGAGTGACAAGGGCTGGAATTATAAGGACGTAATCGGGAGAATCATCATGGGGTATTGAAGACACAGGCGGCTTTTAGATGGTGACAAGTCCCAAAGTCTATCTTGTTGTATTTTACTTGATTTGATATCTAAATTCTCTCTTTTTATAACGCCGACATCAAATTGTTTGCATAAGCCTAAGACTTTGTTAGCCATATAATCATCCAAAGACTTCACCATACCAAATTCCAAACTTACCATGGGCTTGATATCGGGATGCGGCACGGCATCGAACTTGTGGAACTCCAGCTTGAGATCCGACTTGATGTTGATATACGCACCCTTGTTCTCCGTCGAATCGCAGTACTTTGGCGCAGAGAAGACTACACCTCGTTAGCCTCACATATAATCCAATACAACGACTTCCCACCACCATGTCCCAACTTACCAGTGATACACCTGCCATCATGCTGAACCTCGTAACCCTCCATGCGCACCTCGTGTGATCTGATGATAGCCTCCAATCCATTCCGCTCGCAGAATCTCTTGGTAACATCAGGGCCAAACTGCACACCGACACCACGCTTGCTAGGACCACGACCCTGCTCTTCCTGAGGATCCGTCCATAACATCTCCATCATCAACCCAGACTGGCCCGGTTGTCTCTGAGCATGTCTGTTCAACTTGCGAATGTCATCCAGCGTAACATTATCATCTGAGAACAAGCCTCCGTGAAGGACAAAGAATTTCTTGCCAATGAGCGTCGCCAGAGGCAGTGCAGAGAAGGACTCAGAGAACAGGCGGAAGACACGCTCGTGGTACTTGGCCTTGCACTCGCCTTCGAAACCGTAGACGCGGTTCATGTCGTCGGCTTCGTGGTTGCCGCGGTTTATGAAGAAGCCGTTGGGCCGCAACCACTTGTAACTGTAGAGGAGAAGGGCAATCTCGGTGGACCAAGAGCCGCGGTCAACAAAGTCACCGTTGAAGAGATACCAGTGCTTCTCATCGGGGAGACCGTTAAGACGGAAAAGTTCCATAAGATCAAAGTATTGGCCTATGGGATACATGTTAGTCCAGGTAGTTTGTGTGATTTGTAAAGTGTGTTTGTCTTACCGTGGGTATCACCACAGACCGTGAGAGTGATGTCATCAGGAACCTCAACCTCCACCATGGTAGGCTCCTCGCGAACAATCTTTATGACCTCAATGATAATCTGGTAAACGTATTTGCGGTGGATCTTCTTCCCGCTCTTGAAGCGCTCAATCATATCGTCGATGAACTCTTGGGTCATGGTCTCGCCCAGTCTCACACCATCGTAGGTCTCGTCAACAACCATAGTATCCAGGTCAATCTCGGTAGCCGCCGACGGCGCATCGGCAACCTCAATGGCGGCAAAGAACTCCATTTGGCGGACAATCTTGCGACACTCCTCGAGTTTAATCCGGACATCCTTGTTGTTAGGGTCGAATTTGATGCACTCTTTAAAGTCCTTCATGGCCTCCTTGGCATTGAGAGTGCCGGCCTTGGCAAGACCTCTTCGGTAGTAGGCCTAGAAAGGAGTGTCAGATAAGGATAATAGTTGAGTCCAGACTAGTAGGACTGACCTTGACGAAGCCGGGCTTGAGCTCGATAGCCTTAGTGGCATCAGCAATTGCAGAGCCAAAGGCTTCGCACTTGATGTTAGCCTAAGAAAGGGTTAACATCTTGTTCATATCCCGCATTATGGCACCGCCAACCGGCATGGTATGTGGCCATCTCAGAGCCTTGGGCCTCCGGAGCCCTTCTGAATCGCAGCACCAGACCGGCCCGTTATAGTGCCAAATATTTCAGAAATCGGGTATACAGACTTGCGCACGGTTCGAGAAGAAGGTAGGTTCCTTATCCCAAAGGTCAATGGCCTTAGTGTACATCTCGACGGCCTTAGGCCAATCTTTGGCGGCGAAGGCCTTGTTGCCGTTGTTTTTGAAGGCCATGGCCTTTTCGAGATCCGTTGACATTGTACCTGTCTGTGTGAATTTGTAGATATGTATATATTTCGCTTATATTTGTATTTGTATCTAGTCAAATATCGGGCTGTAAGTCATCGATCGAGGACAGTGGTCGAGATGAGTGACAAAGATTAAAGGATGGATGCTGTTGGATGGATGCTGTTCGAGATGTGTGAATTAGGGTATGGGCTTGTAGTACCCAGCAGAAGTCTATGAGGTACGAGGCCAATCACGGATATTAAATGGGGAGTGAAAAATAAAACTAAGAGCTAGGCTATAATAAGATCAATGGCGAGATATGCCGTTGAGAATTCCGTGAATTAGTCTTCTTTCAGTGATAGATTCATATAACCCCAAGAGTAAACTACCAATGAGCATCAATGAGTGATGTGAATTGATGTAACAGCGTTTCACTCTATTTTGTCTATCAAGATAAGTACAGCGTCTCTAAACGCTAACCTTCAACTATAGGGTCAACATAGCGACTTGAAACCCTTCGTTTTCTAGAGCGTTCTGTCAATTCGGACCCTAGTCGCAGGATTCGCTTGGAACCTTGACATGTGAAGTGCCACACCGAGTAACTACTGTGGCAGTGATTGATAACGGGTGTGGCGTCCAATAGTTGGACGAGAGACGTCATTAGCAGGAACTCTATCCTAAATGATGCGGTCGCAAACAACTACTTTGTCTTTCTTATATTCATCATCAACAACATTCTCTTAGTCTTACGACTACCCTTCGTCGACAAATTTTACTTTTATTTTCTTTCATTATTCGCATCTCGTTTACAACTCATCAACCACTCATTATGTTCTCAGATAATCCCAACAAACCCCTAATCCGCAAACATCCCTCCTCCACCCTCCAAATAGCCCCTCCCCCACCCCCCTCAAACCGTATTCAGCGCCCTAAAACCATCCTCGACGAAGAAACCTACACCTCAGCACTCTCCGAAATCATCGCCCGCGACTTCTTCCCCGGCCTCCGTGAACGTCAACTACAAAAAGAATATCTCGACGCTCTCGAGTCGCGCAACCGCAAATGGATCGCCCGTGCCACGCAAAACCTCATTGACGCGGCGCCCGAGAATAAGGATCAGTGTCGTGCGAAGGATGGTGACGACACGCACGTCAAGGTTGAGGAGACGCCCGATGGATGGAGTAGGCGGAGGGCCGAAACGCCGGGATACCAGGTTGTTGGAATTGACAAGGCGAAGAAAAAGGTCAATACGAATATGAGCCTGACGGCTTTCCAGGCAACCTACACCAGTGAAGACAATGAATCTTACTATCAATTAACCGATCGGCAAAATGCCGAGAGGGCCTGTAAAAACTCTTGGGTCTACAATAATAACAAATATGACTCCAAACAACTCGTCGCCCAACGGGATGTCGAGCAAAAGCTGCTGGAGTCCGGCTCATTAAATGATGATGGGTACATGAAGAAAGATCGGTTAGCCATTAAAGATAAAGATGATAGACCTGCACAACCGGACACTTGGAAATGGAAGCCAAAGAATGGACTCATGTTTACACCCGACGGACATGTACCAGCTGATCTATCGTCCGGACCTCCCAAGGGCATCAACTACCACAATCTACGCCCGCCAATGACCGAAGCAGAACTAGCCCTGCAAAAACCCCGGCCTTCGTCCCCTACTATGTCCGCCGTCCGCGACGCACTTAAAAGACATATACGCCCCGAGCTCTGCGGCGCCAGTGAAGCAGGTAGTACCATAGGAAGCGAAACGCCCCGTGTCAACGGCTACGCCTTTGTCGAAAGCGACTCCGAAGATGAAGGCCCGGAGATCCCCGTGATAAAACTGGGCCCAGGCAATGCTAAACCGGGTCCCTTCCACATTCAGGAAAAAGGACGGAAAGAAAAGCTGTTGGATAGGATGGTGGTTCGGATAAGTAAGAAAGATAGTGGACGGCAAGAGAAGATCCAGCTGGATGCGACGTCGGCGATGATAGCGAGTCCGCGGATTGATGTTGGGAACATGACGCCGGCGGCTCAAAGGCTCCTGGGCAAAATAGCGGCTGGTACGCCGAAGCGGAAGTTTGGTGGTGGCGATGGCAGTAGCAGTGGCAGGGGCGGTGACTTTGCGCCTCGAACACCCATGACACCAAGAGGTTCATTGATAAAGCGACCGGCGAGGAAATAATGGCTTGTAATAGTTTACGGATGGATTCACTTGTAGATATGATACCCCCAAGATTGTATTTGATAATTACGTTTTGTTTATATTCTTTCAGTATTTCTAGCTTACGCCACAGGTTTAGGAGTGTTGTTCTGAAGACCTTGGGGAATAGGGTTCTCTTTGGCAGTGCCCTTCTCCCACAAGTACCTGGACCCGACGTGGTCGGTTCTCGGGCCTCTTTGGCCGGGAGCACTGTATAGGTTCTCTCTAAAGGTTCCTCCTTTGACTTGGTAGTCGTCCCAGAAAAGACCTCTTTTGCGCAGCTCTGGCAGTAGCAGCTCGCCAATCTCTTGGAAGGATTGAGGGAACAGGACGTAGGCCTATACGTAGTTAGTGTTTTGTTATCAGTGTTTGTAGAGTAGTATTGACTTACAAAGTTGAAGCCATCAATATCAGCCTTGTTAACCCACTCCTCCAAGACATCGGCAACCCTCTGCGGAGTGCCGACAATGATGGGCCCGTTGCCGCCAATGGCAACATGCTCAGCAATGGTATGCTTGGTCCATTTGCTTTCTTTCGGTGCATATCTGGCATAGTTTTCTACAGTGCTCTTGACGGCATTACTTTCAACCTCTCTCAATTCCTGCTCATCGCCGTACTGGGACAGGTCGATGCCAGTCCAGCCACCAAAGAGCGCCAGGGCACCTTCGGTAGAGGCATATTTGCGGTACTCGACAAGCTTAGCCTGAGCCTCCTCGTCCGTCTTGCCTAGAATAGGTGTGACCAGAGCAATAAACTTGATGCTCTTGGGATCACGGCCAAATTCATTAGCCGCCAGCTCACGCACTTCAGCAACCGTCTTCTTGACGACTGCCGGCGCATGAGCTGAGGTGAAGATTCCCTCGGCGTGTTCAGCAGCAAACCGCTTGCCTTCCTTGCTGGCGCCCGCTTGCAGCAAAACGGGAAGTCTCTGGGGACTTGGCTGAGTAATGGCGGGCCCGGGGACATTGAAGTGGATACCCACATGGTTAATCTTGCGCACAAGAGCGGGATCAATGTAGACAGATGTTGATGGGTTCAGCTGGACGGCATCGCTGCGCCAAGAGGAGAGGAAGAGTTTGTAGAGTACGTGCAAGTACTCTTGGGCACGGCCGTACCGGACATTATGCGGAGGTAAGGGGCCATCAGAGAGATTCTGGGCGGCAGTCTCAAGATAGGAAGTGACAATATTCCAGCCAAAACGACCGTTGGTAAGGTGGTCAACGGTGGCAAGGCGACGGGCAAGATGGTAAGGCTGCTCGTAGGTTGTGGAGACAGTGACAGCAAAGGACAGCGACTCGGTGACGGCAGCCATGGCAGGGATCACGGCAAGAGGCTCATTGACGGGCCATTGGGAGCCGGTGATGATGGCAGGGTCAAGAGATTGCTTGTAGACGGCGTAGCCGCCGAGGACATCGGCGATGAAGACGGAGTGAAACTTGTGCTGTTCGAGGGTCTTGGCCAGGTTTATCCAATGGGAGAGTTTGTTGAACTCGTGGGAATGATCATCGGGGTGTTGCCATAAGCCGGGGGACTGATGGCCGGAGCCTGTGATGGAGGTTAGCAATGTGATATTATATGTATTGACACTAGCATCAGAGGCCCAAGCGTTGTGTATGTGTTGTGTGTTTTTGTTAGAAGAAGGATAAGGAGAAAAAATTAGAAAGAGAAAAGAAAAGAAAAGAAAAAGAAAAAAACTTACACATCTCTACAAAGGCATTGATAATCAATTTTTTCTTCTGGGTAGTTTCTGCCATTGTAACTGCGTCGTGAGTTGTTTCCTTGTGTCTTGATAAAATATAGCAAGTATGCGTGTGGGCAAACAAAAGCAGGGTATATAAATGGCAACTTCTCCCAAAACCCAAGAAAAACACCACAGGAACTGGCAACAGCCTTTATGTACTTGATAATTTTGAGGAAACTGCTGTTTGGGCGGGATTTGCACAAGATGGTTGCCAATGAGGTGATTGTGCAGAATCCCTGCAAATGTGTTGGTGAACGGCGGGGTCAAGAGTATCGAGATTAGGCGGGGCGGGCAGTGGTGTGAAGGGATTGATATGGTGATGGGCGGATGCAATGGCGTTTTGTGGCGTGCATTGGGAGCGGGATGAGTGCATGTTGGGGGGAGCAAGGGTTGCGTTGATATGTGGGTGGGCGGGGAGGAAAGAGGAAGTAGGCCGGGTCGGGAGGACAAGGACGGACACCGGGCACTTAGACTGATATGAAGCACCGGTGTATATAAATGGATGAGTAGCAGTGAAGGGGTAAGGATGAGAAAAAGTATAAGATGATGGCAATAACCCTCTTACTTGATCAAAAGGAATATCCTATCTCACCTCGTCCATTTAGTTAGACGGATACCTACTCTGCTCTACCTCTAGTCTTCTCTCTCTACTACTACACCACTTCTCTCTCTCTCTCTCCAAGATGGCCTTTGACATTGCCACCTCGGGTCCCGGCCTCACCTCGCACCCTGTCCGCTGGAACCATTCATCATGGTACAACGTTGTCATCATCGGCCTTTGCAACCTCTGCGCCCCCGGCATCTGGGTCGCCATGAATTCCCTGGGTGCCGGCGGTGCCGCTCGCCCCTATCTCATCAACGCCGCCAACGCTCTCACATTCTCACTCATGGTTGTCTCGTGTTTCTTCTCGTCGGTGCTCGTCAAGTACGTTGGCATCAAGGGCGCGCTCATCTTCGGCACACTTGGGTACGCCCCGTATGCCGCCGGCCTGTACACCAACAATCGCTTCGGCACCGAGTGGCTGGTGCTTGTAGGCGCAGCGGCCTGCGGGATATCGGCTGGAGTCTTCTGGATGGCTGAAGCAGCGATTGCGATTGCGTATCCGGAGCCGTGGAACAAGGGCAAGGCGGTGGGCCTATGGCTGACATTCCGCGGGCAGATCATTGGTGGGGCCGTCAACTTGGGGCTGAATGCAGACCGCGCTGAGGCCGGCAAAGTCTCGTACACAGTATTTTTGGTCTTTATTGCTATTCAGGCTGCGGGGCCGCTAGTGGCGCTGTTCCTGAACAAGCCGGAGGATGTCGACCGGACGGACGGAAAGAAGGTGGAGTTACATATTACGCGCAGTATCTCGTACGAGCTCAAGGCGACAGCCAAGACGTTTATCACCAAGAAGTTTCTACTGGTACTACTATTTATCGGGCAGGCCGTGTACTCGGAGTCCGTCTACTTTACCTACCTCTCCCGTAAGTCTCTTCCCTCTATATCTCTAACACATATGCATATGTACACAAGGTTAACACTTCCGGCAGTCTACTTCTCCGTCCGTGCCCGCGCCCTCGGCTCCTTCGTCTCCTCCATTATCGCCGTTACCTCCGGCAACCTCCTCGGCACCTTCCTCGACCGCACCACCATCTCCCTCCGCCTGCGCTCCCGCCTCGCCTTCATCTCCATCGTCGCCATGCAAGGCGGCTGGTGGATCTGGCTGACCATCCTGTCCACGCGGTACGAGAATCAGACGCCGATGCCCAATTTCGATTGGCTGACTCCGGGCTTTGGCCCCGGCTTTGCTATTTTCCTGTTCATGACACTGGGGTTCCAGCTCAACTACATCTTCTTCTATTTCATCATCCAGAACCTGGCGACGAACCAGGAGGACGTCATCCGCTATTCGGCACTGCTCCGGGGCGCCGAGAGTGCCTTCCAGGCGCTCAGCTACGGCTTCAGCTCGATTGAAGGCTTCGCGGGCACCGGACAGGTGTACACCAACTTTGCCTTGTACGTAGTGTCTGTGGTGCCAGCGTGGTTCGTCGTCAAGGAATTTGGCAGTGACAAGAACGGCAGTGGCGACGAGGAGGCGACGAGCAGTAACAGTGGCAGCGAGGAGAAGATTGGGGTCGTCAACGCGGTGGTGGAGAAGAAGGAACAGCCATGTGGCTAAGGTTAATTTTGGGGCCCTATGATGGAGTGAGAATTGCAATGTGTTGCGAGAATGGGGCGATGCGGGGGATGTGACGGTGTTATCTTGCATTCCAGGCACAGTTTTTGTTTTTTTTGGGAGGGGTCGATAGGGAAGGGATCTGCAGGGTGGAAAATGCGTGTATTTTTTAATTACAGGTTGTTATCATGGAAGAAGGGAAGGATTCATGTCGTGATACCGAGGTTAATTCTTAGAGATATCAAGGTGATATTGATTCACTGGAACTTGAAATAAATAGATTGTGTATTTACAATATTCAATATAAATGACACAAGGGCTCCTGAGCTAAATGATACACATATATCCCTCATTCTGTGTTGATAAGCCACAATACCTCTGTTCTCGTAATCTACCATCCTGATAGGCTCTGACGGGTTGTCATCATCATATTCCCAAATGAGGCAATCAACCCTTGGTGTTACAACAAAATGTTTAGTCAGCTTACACACAATATTAACCCTTATTCACACTAAAACACACATTTAACCCTTACATACATACATTCTTAAAGCACCTCCCACCACTCCTCGTGCACTGCCCGCAAGTCTGCCTCTCCCAACTTCAGATACCTCGTAACATCCGACTCCTCCTCCCCTTCCCTCTTCGTCCGCCCATTCCCCAAAAAGAACCCCCACCGATTCCCCTGCGGCCCCAAATAACTATATTCAAAGTCCTCCCACCTCGGCTCCCGCCTCGCCACCGTCAAATGCCCCGCACTCCCCGGCCAAATCCCGTGGATCCGCGCCCCCGGGCGCCCCCCATTGTACCAAGACGAACACTCCTCCGCCAGTACTGTCGTGCCGAAAAAGGCATCCGAGTACTCGATGAACTCGTCCGTGGCCGCTTTGGACGGCACAATGGTCCGGATGCCTTCGAGGGCGATCTTCCGTAGGATACGCGCGAGGTATGTTGCCTGGGTTTCTGCTGCATGCGGGACGGTGCCGGCGGGGCCGGTGCCGTGGGGGCCTTGGAGAAAGAAAAGGTTGGGGAAACCAGGGGTTGCGACGCCGAGGTAGCTGTATGGGAAGCCATGTTCGCCGTTGTAGGACCAGAGGTCGCGGATTGTCTTGCCAAAGGCGCGGATGGGGAAGGTGGGGATCATGTCAATGTGGGCGCCAGTAGCACAAATTATGGCGTCGACTTCGCGGTGCCCGGCGGCCGACTCGATGCCCGTGGCTGTAACCTTGGTGATCGGACCGCGGACAAGCGTGACGTTGTCCTCAGTCAAAGCCTCCAGATAGTCCGGCCCCGGCGTCAACCGACGACAGTTGGGACTAAAGTCTGGCGTGAGTACTTCAGCCAATTCCGGCTTCTTGGACAGCCGCCGGCGCATGACAGCCTTGAACGAGTCCTTGAGGCTTAGAGACTCGGGACTCCCGCGAAACCACGTGTTGACGCGACGCCAGTAACGGCTCTCCATCGCCTTACGGAAGGCCAGATACTTGGACGGGTCCTGTGCCCACTCCTTCTTCTGCTCCTCCGAATACGGCTGCGGATTCGCCGACCGCTCGTCGCCCGCCCACGATGTGGCGATCCAGGTCGGGTTCCGCGCATAGTGGTCTAAGTGCTTGACCTTCTTCTGCAAATTCGCCACAAGCTGGATGCCTGAAGCTCCATTCCCGATGATGGCGACCGTCTTGCCGGTGGGATCAAAGAACGGATCCCAGTTGGAGGCATGCCGCAGGTGGCCCATGAAGTCGCGGAGCCCCGGGATATCTGGGAGCTTCCAGGCGTTAAAGCGGCCGATGGCCGTGATGACGACTTCGGCGGTGTCAATACGTGTGGTGTTGGTGATTAGGTCAGTGACGGTGATGGACCATAGCGACGTGTTGGCGTCCCAGGACAGGTCGTCGACGCGGTGGGAGGGGCGCAGGTAGTCGTAGACATTATACTTTTTGGCCACGGACTGCCAATAGTCTCTGATTTCGGCGCCGTACGAGAACTCATCGGACCACTGCGTGTTGGGGGTAAAGGTTGATTGATAGACGTGGCTGGGGATGTCGCAACGGACGCCTGGATAGACGTTTTCAAGCCAAGTGCCAGACTACAACTTTGTTAGGAAGGAAGCACCCCTTTGTTTGTTTGCTTGTTTATAGTAACTACTTACCACATCGGAATTCTTTTCATAAATGGTCAGTTTCACATTTGGCACCTTGGCCGGAATCAAAGTACCAGCCAGAATACCGCTGAGACCCGCGCCGATAATTGAAACCCGAATCGGCCTCACATCATCAATAAAGCGGTTGACCAGCCGGATATTAGTTGTTGGATATCTCACGGCCGTAGTCTTCTCGACCGGCTTATCAGCCGGAGGGCTCTCAACCTTGGCAGCCACAGGCACAACTTCTTGAGCCGTCATTTTATTCTTTTATAGTAAAAAAATCAAGCAAAATTTCAATGTGTTAATCATACCAATAACCAGATAACCATAAAATAAAAAAAAGCATTTCTGCTTTATATTTATACTTGGTTTACCACCAAGCACAAGAAGGATCCCCCATCACACCCCTCTCTCTACCCTCTCCTTTGGTTCGTCAGTCTCCGCAAACCTGCAAAGTGGGGATTTACCACTCCGTCAACTGCGGAGAGGATTGCATCATGAGCGGTTTGATGACAAGATAGGGGGGTCTACTTGCGTGATACTTTCTCTCTTAGAGCCCCAGAAAAAGTAACGTCAAGCACGTCAGCCGGCTGGTTTACGACAACATCTTGGTTTGGTGGGATTGTCCAAAATTAGAAGGAGATGATGAGATAATGGCCGAGTGAGTAAACAGGGGTGCTGATGGAGGAATAAGGGAAGGATTCTGTGCAACACAACTGGCTCCCTTCAGAGGAAGGAACCTGAAAAATGGACGGGATATTATCAGATTATGTAATACAGGTCATCACTAACATTGGATATTAGATTGTAAGTCCATGTCCTAATAACTAATCTTTTCTTCGAGCACTGGTAGAAAGTGTCATAATTCTTGGCGAGCACATTCAACATCTGACTTCAACAGAATGCACTTGTCCGGTTCAACGAATATTGCACGCAAGCCCGGCTCCTCCAGTCAATGTGGGTGCCAAGTCGTGCAACTCTTAACAATGTGTTACATGCAAATGCCAATAAACCATACTGACTTACTGAAGCACTGTCTCCACATTTCACGGGATGACATGGGTGTTGTCCGAGTTTTGTACCTGAATCTGTCCAACTTTACCCACACGTGTGACCAAGGTACCAACAGGTTTAGATACGCTATAGACTTACATATTGAGATTCTCACAGTAAAGCTGTCGTCAGTTGCATAGATTTACGATATCCAGATAGTTGTAGCATTGACTCCAACGTTTTATCAAATCCTGCACACAAAGAGTTTATATACAAGCTTTAGATGCCCGATTACTGAGACATAAACAACAAATGATACGAATCCAATAATCATAGCCATAAAACATGTATATAACACACTTGACGACGTTTCATCAATTTTGTATATGTAAACCGACCTTTATCTATGAATACCTTGGCGACACATTCAACAACCAATGTCCGTTCACCACGATTCATCCACGCTATCCATCCCTACATTATACCATCCCCCCGAAATATTCCCATCATTCAAACACCCATCTCGGCAATATGCCGTGCTGATATCCCTGAAATTGAGCTGGATCTCAGTGCCTTTGTCTGCCTCATCTCACTCGCCACCAGATCCCGAGCCCAAATCAAAAGCCCCCTCAACTCTGATTACATCACCTGCCTGGAGCCAATTTATGTTAAATATGCACATATTACATGTATAACATAAAAAAATCAATGAAGATTGGCCGGGCTTTTGGAGTGCGTGGGCCTAGTGGTGCCGCATTCACCAATTCAGTAGAATCTCTGATGCCTTGGGAAATACATGCTTTCTGGAGTCTCTCAGGTTATTTCGAAGTCATGTACGTATCTTGTCGGGAATTGTGCTGGTTGTACCCGATAAACACAAATACCATGGTCTTTTGGTGCGGATGGACGATGACAGGATTCTCTGACGGCCAGCGTTGGTTGATATCGACAAGGATCGCATGCAATTGGCTTCGTGAGAGAAGGACAACATCATAATTTTGGGATGACAGTATTCATGTCATATATATAGCAAAATCCACGAAATAGCAAAGAGATGCCCTAATGACTTATTCAACCTATTGTTTTTCATCAACTAAACCCTAACAACCCCTGAAAAAAAAATGCCACGATGGCGTGGCCAGCAGGGCCGTCGGTTTGATCTGCATGTACTACTGTATCATTTGGGTTGATGCAACCTCCGTATTAGATCACAGTCAGCATCAACCATGACACATATGTTGAATTAGCCAGAAAATTATTAGAATTCAGATATTAGTTATTTTTACAGCTTTATTTGACGACCTATAGACCGAACTATGCTTAGCTAGTTGCTCACCAAACCCTAATTTCCTACTTATAGAAATGTTGGCAGCAAACTTCAAGGACTTTCTTCTCACTGGCTCTCAAAGTTTCTGTACTAACTGTTCAAAAATAAAATGGGAGACTTTTCGCCATCCCCGTAGGACAGTCGTCTGTGTTGGATCCTCAACGTCACTCCCATTCAGGTATACTGATATTTTCCAGGAAAAAGCACTTGCAACATTACATCATGCTGAATTACGAGCTTCTCGCTGTGGGCTGTGTGATATTGTCTGTCGCGAAATACGCGCCAAATTCCCCGTGGTTAACGGCGTGTCAAGCGTACCTCCACATGCCGTATGCTACGGGTATGTAGTGACTGAGATACAACCAAACACCACCAAATCATCACCCAAGTTTTACTGGATTCATCGGAAATTGAAGTTTTATTGGCTATGGCCCAAAGACTCCTCCGATTTCGTCCGAGTAGACATATCCAAGTTTCTCACCGACGAAGATATTCAGTCTGGCTCTGATCATGACCGTATCTGCCTATCGGATCCACTTCATCGACAGATATCCGGATACCACGAACGTCTTTCAAGATCTCTCGTCAACCATAAGGTTCCGGACACTATTGGAACTGACATAGGCCCTTCCCTACTGTCAGGCAGGACGCAAGATATGCAGTTTATATGGCATGTTCCTAATGTTTTACCGGATTGCTATAGTTTCATGCTGGCTTGTCCTCTAGGACCTATTGAGAAACGCCGAGGGGTTACAGAAGGACCCTTCCAAGGCTCCCGTGAACCAGTTCCATATCCTAGCTGGTCACCTGAAGGATGGGTTGGTGAAATGGAACTCAGTCCTGTTACCTTTGGGTTAGTATTGTACGTGTAATGATGATTTGTGGAACTCAAGCTCATTCCATACTAGATTCATCGACTATCCCTCGCCGGAAATCTTCATTTTCAGAAAATGGACATCACTCTCTGGGCCTGAAATCTCGCTGAGATTTGTGAATATCAAAACCATAGATTCATATGTCACAGAGAAACCAACCGATGATCTACCACCCTACCAATTTCATCATTTGATGTACCAAAGACAAGATATCAATTGCCGAGCTCTTAAACATCGCCATCACAACGGCGTCATTGTGTTTCGTACCTTTGTGTCCAGAGCCTTTTTCTTGGAGAAGAAAGTTCCCGGTAATTGGGGTGTTCGTCGTCTTTTTATTCTTCCAGAGCAAAATGAAAATGAACCACAATGTAGCATCGTGCTACCATCGCAACCATGGTGTGGCCAAACTGTAGACTGGAGCGAGGAAGATATCCCTGAGCTTGAAAAGGATGCTCTGGACTTTATCTATCTGGGAACCTCCAACAGCTTAGTTCTCTCTCGACACTTTACTTGGTTTTCACCGGATGAGGGCCAGTCAATGGATCTCAATGTCGTTGGTTTGTTAGCTACGAAGGACGAGACGGGATATCATCGACGAGTATTGCCGGCATTCATAAATGCGAAAAGGTGGCATTTGTCCCAGAAGAAAGAGGAGACTATCTTCATGATTTGATGGCCATATCGGGTCTAATAATCTCCACATCGAAATATTATCACCATTTACTGCTTCTCATACCTCAACATGTCTTCATTCTAGTCCGGACTGAATTCTACTTGGGCCGTATTGTTTAGGATTTTGGATTAGTAAAATTTTCTGCCGATAACATTTTTATTTAAGTGTGTCTCTTTGGGTCTGGCCAAGTATGTTTCTATTGGCATTTCTGAAGGGACAACCCCCAGTTTGAATTTCATTGATCCAGGTCTGCTAGCAACGTCTATTCTTGTTGTCAGATCAGGGAAAACGTTACTAGGCCTATGATACTATATATATCTTTTAGTCAATATAAAGTTGACAATGTGGTTATTGTATTAATCCCCACATAGACAGTGAACCCTAAAATGCCAATCCTCATGTGATAAGATTAGGATTGGTTTGTTCTTGTATCAGTTTAATATCGTGACTTCTTGAAACAGATATGAAGACAGATTTGTCAGACAAGGTTAACAGAAATCAACTTATCAGAACAGCTGAAAAGCCTTGTTAAGTAACACTACTCGCATTGTGATCATTTCATTGACTAGTACATCGGTTCTTGGCAGATCAGTCATTCACAGCATCTCATTTCTAGATAAAAAAAAACCAGGAACATGTATATGAACTCAGATACTAATGTTGTAATTCAGATTCCAAGACTATCCATCACTGCACATCTATATCTTCCAATCATTATTTTCATTAACTGAAACTAAGCAATCTGCCAAATTTGAAAATATCAGGACTATGAAGTTTACTAACATTGCCAAACAACAAAGCCACAATCATCCAGAATCGGACTTAGCTAGTCAGAGAGTAGTCATTGATATTGTAGCTCAGTCACATTATATGTATCACCACAATCTTCCCATTTTTGAAACATTTGTCTCCCAAGCCTTCTTACTTCCCAAGACTCCAGCCGGCATCAGTTTGTTAGTCAAGAAGGACGAGATAGGATACCACCGACAAGTATTGCTAGCTTTCATAAATACTGAACAGTAGAATTTGACAGTCCGCAAAGAGAAGACAATCTTCACGATTTAATCATTATGTATGGCTGTGCAGACGTATCTGAAATTTTTGTGATCTAACCGGGTTTAATTGTTGCCATGACAAGAAGAAATGCTGCCATTGTTTGCCGCTTCTCATACTCAAAAAGGTCTCCATAATTGTTCTAATCCAGTGACAACCCGATTCAAAATTTGAATCCCTATGAAACTGGAGTGTAAGTCCATACAAGTTGATTTCCAAAATAACCTTTTCATTTCGGCAAGTTTGTATGTATCATTAGTTCTAATCAAGCGTGCTGGTATTTTCATGTATTCTAAGCGATCTGAAGAGCTAAAAATTACTGGGACAGATTTCATTGGTTAAAATGGTCCAGGAACCTTTGCTTCTAGTCAAGTAGCAGGGGGGATATTCCGAGGCTTATGATTTTATATTTGGATTATTATGAAGTTGATATAGTTGACATATAGCTTATTGTTAAACCACAATCGTTACCACAAATTGTCACATAACCCTGTCGATGACAAGGGTCATGTGGCATATGGTAAAGTTAATAGTGCTGTCTTATAGACTTAATGCTGCAACCTCTTGATTTACATTCATCATTTCCATCCAGATGTCAAACCCAACCACAGAACACGAATTTGACGCTTCCGAAGACAATGAACAGTCATCTGATAGCCTTGGGTCTGACGATTATGTTCTTCCCTTCACACACAAGCGTCATTGTGCAGCGGCATTTGCCGAACAGCTCCAGTCCGAGATTTCTTCCCCTACCAGGTTTAACTGCAGTGAGTACAGCAACGACTACCTGCTGGACTGGCAATTCAGCTCCAAATCAGATTTAGAAAGCAGCTTCGAGAAGCTCGACATTATATCGTCAAAATTGAAATCTGTCGTTGGCCCATCACCAAGCGTCGCCTGGTGGAATGCAAGTGCCTCTGCCGTTACCAATGGCTACCAAGACCTGATTCTTAGGCTACGCTGGCCCATGAAGGACCCGATGGATCGGCCTAAGCTCGCAGATCTTGAACAATCACTACAAGAGTTCATCAACCTTTCACACCATCTGCAGTACTATTCACCCAGTATTGGTACACCCCAGATGTTTGATTTTGGTGAAGTTTTGGAGATTCGCCTACGCCTCCAGCACTCAGCTTCCAAACTCCCACTGTCATACATGAAAGTGGAAGCTGAACTTGCCATACGGGAATTTTTCCGGAATGAATGGGGTCCTGATAGCCGCTACCATATGCAGAGGGATGATGCAGATTTCTTATCAGGTACGGATAGAGGGAGGGACCGGATCCGCAAATTGTCGTCCCATCCACAGATCTCAGTCATAAACCCCGAGGTCCAACTGTGTGATTTCTGTTCCAGCATCGACTGGAATGTTCTCCGGTGTCCCCGCGAATCTGATATAGAACGCACAAGTATCCCCAAGAATATGGGCGTATACATTACACCGTCAGGTCCGGACACGGGGCCTTTGCATCGCCATTCACTGCTCACCTACGGACCTTGGAATCTGGGGACCATGGCTGACATCCGAGCATTACGCGCCAGTTGCTCTCTCTGTGCAGTCATTTGGAAGAGTGCCTGTATGTTGCGATCGAATGGATGCGAGGCTTTGGATATACCGGATGGATCCCGCTTCCGGGCCGAAGCACTGCTCCATGTGGGAGTGGGGCCCGACTCCCGCGGCAAAATTATGAGTTTTCGCATCTATAATCTCAGAGTGACGTTAGAAAATTGGTTAGACCTGCCGGATTTTGGGAGTAGACCAGTTGAACTCAGTATACGGTGCATTGAGCCGGAAGAGTACCAGTACGATTCTAATGCTGTTTGCTTTGCTCTCTGCTCGACCCGGCCCATTATCAATATGAACCGCTTAGAGAATCTCGTAAGGGATTGCCAGCTGACACATACACGATGCATTTACCAGAAGTGGATACCACAGTAAGCTTCAGTCTGATGATATTATACTTTGGGTTTCATTTGTACAAGGTTATCAAGAATATTCCTGACATAGCATGTCACATATAGGAAGGTCAAACTCATTCGATTGATCGCTGTAGAGACCAAGACTATGGTCCAGCTAAACGACGTATTCCTCGAGAATCTCGATTACTGTGTCCTTCTGCAGTCCCAGCGAACAAGCCATCAACACGCAGCAACCCAATTTGGATCCGATAGGTCAGATGGAAGTGACGGCTGGCTATCAACATACCAAGACACCATGTACCTTACATCTATATTGGAATGCTCATATCTTTGGGTCGACAGCCTTTGTGTTTATCAGGACCACGCCGACCTGGAGTATCATCATGACATCAGAGATGCCATATTCAGATCATCGGTCCTCACCATTATCCGTGAAGACACTATTGCTAGCCACAGTGGTAAGATACCAGGCGTGCAGATACCGCGCTCACTCCATCCACAGGACACTTTTGCCGTCCCGACCTTAGATGGTTCTATTTTTGTAGCGGCATCCCGAACCCTGGAACCAAAATACTCCACGGGACCGTTTCAGCACGGCCAAATCCTCTTAGAGCAAGATTCGTTTCCGGACCTTTGCATCTCACGGCGCTTGTTGGTCATTGGCGACGACGATTCGATGTTTATGTGTAAAAGCGGGATTCCATATTGGGAGAAGGAAGATACACACCGGGGACTAAGGCACCAAGTTTATGATATGGACTACGCCCACGGTCCTATATACCTCTTTCGGGGCTCCGATGCTTCGCAGACTCTACCCTCTTACCGTCAAGCCTATCGTGATTTCATCGACTTGCCGGAGAAGTCTTGTGATAGCTATCGTGCCTTTTCTCGCGTGGTGAATTTCGTGTTCGATACTTTGACGAAACCTAATCTTTGGGGGGTTCCTGTCTCTCGTCTTGCGCAAGGCCTGTTATGGATAGCCCGGGGCCCGGGGTGTCGGTATCATGAGACAGTGACTCGGTTATTAGAACTGGGGAACTCAGCGATGGCTATCCCCTCCTGGTCTGCGTGGGCCTGGACTGGTAATAATAATTTGATGTCAGAGTAAGCATGTGGCTTGTCCTACCGATAATGATATCTTTATTTCTAACTTTTCCTCGTTTGACATTAAGACTCGACTACATTACACCGGGTATCAAGGATATTCTGGTATACCGAATTTACACACCAAGCACAGCTCTGGTGCCTCGATTTGTTTCTGTTCCCAGAATCATTGATAACATCAACGAGCATGATGTTGCCATCCATCTTTCGCAATACCGAACACCGGTGCCGGAAGATTTCTCAATACTGGCTCTCACTCCGAATGTCTGGGGGACCTTTAGCCACAACCAAGTGTTGTCCTTCATAGCGCAGACTACTCATGTCAAGATTGGCCGCCCTTTCAAAGATTCATGGAGCTGGTGGTACCGGCTTCATGCCTTTGAGGAACGAGCTGGCTATGGTTCCGGCTATGGGTCTGAAGTTCTAGGCCATGCATGTTATGTCGACTCACCTACTTTGTTGCAGAGCCTAAAACAAAGAGTGATCAAAGTAGTCGTGATCGCAAGGTATAACCATAGCATATATGGACTTTTAACACAGAGTGAAGATGGGGGTGTGCTCAGGAGGATTGCCCTAGTTGAGATTGACGAAGAACAGTCGCGTCTGGCCTCATGGGAAGAAGAAAGGGTATTTCTGAAATAATAGTGACCCAAGTAAACTTGCGAGTTGAAATTCTCTACGTATACAAATGTGTTTTATCCAAACTCAACCCTTTACGTATCACGTGTATCATGGGATATAGGGTTAATCATCTTTGACGTAAGTTCCTACCGTTGACAACACAGAATGCCGGCTTGGGGCTGAAAAATTTGAACTAATTGAAAATCTCAGCAATATTGACAAGTTTTCATCAGTGATGTCGGGCCCAATCCGTTCTACTATGAGTTTTCATTGCTTACAAAATTACATCTTTGACGTTTAACTTGCAGCTATCTAGATTACCGCAATTTTATCGGGTCAGATTATGATTCAGAGATCGGCAAGATCCTGCAGTGATAAGCATTGACAGGCGCTGCCTTTGTCTTTTGGTATGTTTCTGCATAATGAGCCAACTCAACATAATATTTAACATGGTACGTATGCATGTACAATGCAGCCAGACTGCTAAAGCACATGTTGCTGAACCCAACAAATAGCTATCTCAAAACCATATATAAAACCATATCATGCAATTGGCAAATATATTCTTCCTTGGAGATCCCTTTTGTCTAACTCTTATCTGGGTGTTGCTGTCTTGATTTGTTGTTTCATCCTTTTATTCCATCTGGCTGTTATCTTGACACATACCCTAATCCACATATACAAAATGTTTATGTCCAACTCTGAAACCTTTTTAAACAGCGCGTCTAGCCAACTCTGTATCAGTTGTTCTCAGTTTGACTGGAAGTTTCTTCGACATTCCCGTGGGATACTTATTCAAATAAGGTCTGGAGCTCGAACCACTGCACTACCATTTCCCTCTAGTTACTTGGGCCACGAATTTCCATGGGCTACTCTCAAAGGTGCCAAGCGTGAGGCGCCATATTGCAAGATATGTAGTTTTATATATCAAGATATTTGCCAGCAGATTCTAGATGGAAATTGGGTACAGGGGTTCCCATACGTGCTGTATGCCGGGCATGTGTGATAACTGAGCCACAAATAGATGATACATTCATGGTATCCTCACGCTTTCATTGGGCTCAACGCAGGCTTAAATTCGTCTGGGTCTAGTCAGATGGCTCTCCAGAAGACTTTCGCGTAGAAGTTTCACGTTCTCTAAGTGATGACGCATATTGCTATAGCATCTCAGATCACGAGTGCATCTCGCAACCATTTCGCGGACGTACTGGTCTGCTGAGGGATTATGGCTACCGTCGACGCTTGTTTCATTCTCTTGTCGAAAACAACCTCATAAGGATTGTAGATGACGGCTTAGTTGTATGTGTACTCTCTGGATTAACACATAATACTAGCTCTGTGTGGGGAATTCCTGCTGTATTACCTGATTGGTATAGCTATATGTTAGCTTGTCCTGTAGGTCCTGTTGAAAGACACATCGGAACAATCGAACGTCACGTTCGTAGGTGAGTTGAGAATGTCCTAGTCCCGGGTTGGACGCCGGAAGGCTAGGTTGGTGAAATGGAACCGAGTACCGTTACTTTTGGGTAAATGGTTTGTCAGCAGGTGAAATAAGACAAATAGTCTAACACAGTATCTAGATTCCAAGACTATCCGTCACCAAATATCTACATTTTGCAAGTGTCGGATTCATCATCCGATACCAAGGCATCTATTGAATTTGTCAATATCGAGGCTATAAAGTCTTTTGCTGTTAAAGAACAGTCAGGGTATGACATCATCGGTTATCCGAATGGTAATTTGGTTGATCGAAAGCTAGTCATCGATATTGTGGCTCAGTCGCCTTATATGTACCACCACAATCTTCTCATCTTTGAAACATTTGTCTTCCGAGCCATCTTGCTTTCCAAGACTCCAGGCATATGGGGCTTCCGTCAACTATTCCATCTCGCCTCAGATCCTACTTTGGCCCCGTGACAAGCCCACGGCATGTCAGACTTCCCATTCGACCAAGCAGTAGATTGGACTGGTATGAACATCCTCGAGATGGATGAGCAGGTTCTGGATTTTGTCTTTCTGGGAATCTCCAACAGCCTAGTGTATTCCAAACACTTTACTTTTGTCTATAACTCAGAAGTGCATACTGGCGAGGCACATGCAAGTTGGGCTACTTGTCAAGCAAGATGAAAGGGGGTTTCTTCGACGAGTGCTGTCGGCTTGTATTCCGTTATATCGCTGGCGACTGGCGGTCAAAGGTAAGCAGTTAATATACATGGTATAATTCTTGTACCTCATTTCTATATACATCGGTGGTCCGATGCTTTGGCTGAGTCTTTGTGAACTTCTATCATTTTCTTTATATTGTCTCAATTTCATCTATTGTTTTTATCTTTATCACAGCTACAAGCTTTATTTCAATAGAATTTATTTCACTTCATGCCTTTCCGTAGTCCACTTTTCCCAGGACACGACAACCCTACAATTATGATAGAAACCCACGTCATCTCTCTCCAGGACTAGACAAAAGCACACATACTTATATCTTTAGCTTTTTTTGCCATCTTTTGGACGAGAATAATAGCAGCTCTTCAACGCTGCCTTTATGGATTCCATATTAAACCGCGCTGGTAAATGATCCCACATAGTAAATGCCCACCGGTCCTCCTCCTCCTCGCCACCCTTAGGGTCAAACTGGCTAAGTCCCACCAACTGACTCACCTTCATCTCTTCGGAAAATTGTCGGCTTCACTATCTACTTAAAGTAGAGTCTATTCAGCCGGAACTTAGCACACATCATGGGGTAGAACTGATTCTCCAAAACAATCACCGGCATCAACCAAAATTCGTCTCATAGCACGGCACAGACTATAATTTGATCTTTATTACAAATCGGCAGTTGCTTTTGGATTTCATGCTCGTAGCTTTCTATGAGGAACTTGCAGCATGGGCAGTGGGTAGAGTGCGTCTCCAGACACAAAATGTCACCTAGGTTGATTTGGTGACGTTGATAGTCTTTGGCCGTAAGTTTCGCCTTGAAGAAAATTCCTAGGATCTTAGACAAGTGTTTGATTTTCTGTATGAGAAGAGATCTTCTTCAGTGTAGTCGTTTTCGTCATGATTATCATTATCACTGTCAGCATAATTTAGGTTGCGGAGAAAGGAAAATTGTATTTCATGGACTAGGGATGTATGGGGACTTCGGAGGTCATCCCAGGGGAGACTGCTGCAGTGGGAGTATAGGTTTGTGAAGATTTAAGTAGCGGTGGAATTTTCTGTAATAGTTGACATAGTATTTATGTTTTACATTGTCTTATTATCTTGATAAGGAGTGGAGAATTTTTCCTGCAGTCTCCAGAAGGTCAAGACAATGTTTATATAGTAATGATAGTCAGCCATCAAACCTTTTCTCTTATATCATATTGGATACCTGAGTATAGAAATCCGGTACTGCCGTTACAGCAAGCCAACCTGCAACTAGCTGAAACTGGCGTATATACTTGTATTTGTATTTGTGATTCTCTCGGACTTTTATCACTAATATCATCTCATTATTATTATTCGAGAGAAAAGCTCAGTCTCCCTCGGGGCTGGATTACCAAATAACCAGCCCCAGCTGCTTACCTGCAGCACATGCATGAAAAGATCATCATGTTGACCATCGGCCGCAGATTCTGTAGGACTCTTTCGGTCAGTTTCCTCCAATAATATGGCAGAGATAATACTGGAATTAAATTTCTATATCTCGGTGTAAAGAATTGTCATAGGTTACGTGCCTGTTGTATGAATTATGAACCATTCAAAATATAATTCCTTAAGAAATTTACCATTATTGTTATCATGTCCTTATGACATATTAGAGTTACACATGCTCTTGTAATCACTCGACCCTTGTTGAGTCATTTTGGGTTTAACCCTAGCACGTGATGATATGAATAGGCGTAACAGTCATTGGTGGGGCAAGGAATTTTTGAGCAACAGGAACAGCAACCATGAACTTTTTTTTTTGAAAAAGTAAAAAAGCTTCAGTTTACTGCATCCCATCAACAACTACAAAAGCTTCTGCGCCAACCCTTTCGCCGATCGCCAACCCCCATGATGATAATGAGACCACCATAACTTACATCATCCTACATTGCGACCCGAAAATTCCACCGAATCAATATAATTATCTGATTCAACACTCCACAAATGTCTCGACGAGTCAAGGCCGCCGCCATCCCGGCTGAGAACAAGGCCGAGGACGAGGCCAACTCCAAGATTACCGTCTTCAAAGAGCTTCTGTATGATGCTATGCAAGCTAATGGAACGGAAGATCGTCTATATACACAGGAGGATCTCATGGCGCTGAATGCGCTGCCGGATGGCGACATCACCACTTTGCTGCAGGTCGTGCAGGAGTTGGTGAATGACCGGTTGCTAAACTCGGCCATGAGAGCTGGTGATGGTGCGCCGGTGTGGAAATGGCGCGATGCGCGCGAGGCTGAAAAGTAAGTCGTGAATGTAGGGTTGGCGAAGTTGTTAAGTTTTCTTTCGCTCTGGCGCAGATGCTAATAGATAGTTCTACTATCAAACAGGTACAAGCAATGTACGACTCAGGACCAGCTAATGGTTTACCAGCAAATTGATGATGCCGGATCCGACGGTGTATGGTCGCAAACCGCCCAGAGGCGCCTTGGCATGCACGAAAATGTCTTCAAGACCGCCATCAAGCAGCTGATCAGCAAGGGTTTGATTGCGCCATTCAAGAGCATAGAAAACCCAAACAAGAAGATGTACATCAAGGCGTCCATCAAACCTTCCGACAAGACTACAGGTGGCCCATGGTATACCGACCAATATCTCGACGAAGCCTTCATCGAGGACCTCGAGCGCGTCATCTATGACTTTGTCAAGGCCCGCTCTACCTATAAGTCCCGTTCTGGCACTGCCGCCACCAATGGCCGTACCCTTCAGCCCAAAAATGGCACAATCAAAGGTGAAGTTAAGCCCGTACGGAAGCGACCCGCAGATGAGATCAGCACTGGCGACGAGACTCCCGCGCCACCCAAACCCCTGGTCTCTCCTGCACCTGCACGCAAGGATATCCTGCTGCCGCTACCCGCCGGCTTCACAGGGTACCCAACGACACTTGAAGTCGCCAAGTTTCTAGTGCAGAATGGCATTACCAACTCTGTCACGCTTAGCGCCGATGATGTCCAGAAGCTCATGGATGTTTTGGAATTTGACGGCTTGATTGAGTGCATCAAAGTCGGCAGTCGCATAGGATATCGCACCGTCCGCCCCAGCGTACAGAGTCTTGATGCATGGGCCGTCCCGCAGGAACCCAGCAAGCCCGAAAAGGGCACGCCACAGACATATGGAACTCCGTTTAACGAGATCCCCTGCGGCCGATGCCCTGTGTTCGACCTTTGCGAAGAGGGTGGGCCTGTCTCACCGAGTAACTGCGAGTATTTCAAGAAGTGGCTGGGCCAGGAGTAGTCAATACACCGATCTCCTGGATGTCTTGCTTGGTCTGCGTGTCTCTGGACTGTTCTCGAGGGGAGACAGTGTGGAGGGGCGGGATGTAGCCGCGGCGTGGGGGGATACATGACTTCTTCTGTGTATTTATTATATGTGGTTTTTGGCGTTTCATACGGCTGGTCTTCCTACTGGATGATGGATGGGTGGACTAGAGATGGCGTCGGCCGCACCTCTGTCATTTATTTTCATAGCGTAGGCGTTTGGGTTTCTTTTTGAGATATATCAAGATAAAATATTGGGATGGGTTGGTTCTATTATACTGATTGATAGTCATATATCTAGTACCGTGCTTACGGTCATGCTCCGAGCCATCTGTGTCTATTGATGATCATGTGATTCTTTTCATTTATTTGTGTCGCAAAGAGACTGATCTTTTGATTCTGATTTCTTTGTTTTCTTCTATCTAGAATCTGTAAAGTGATAAGATCGTGAGTTGTGGAGCTGGAACATCGAGTCGTTAACGTACATGCGCCCCACTTAGCCAAATAATCCTCCTAAATGTGGAGATAAAAATAAACAGAACTCTATATAACAAAACACGGTGATATGATTATGGTATTGTTAATAGAGTTCACCGTTTTTGTAGTGACTCTAGTAGTAATTGGAAAGCTAACTCTAGTTTATTACCTCATATTCAATATCCCGATATCCACAGCAATCACAATGCAGGTATTATTCACTTATATTGGCATCCTTCACCTTCCTAATCCGGTATATCATATTGTCACTCAAGTTATTCTACGCCACACTATCTCCTTTGCCACATTATCATCACGTGTATCCCCACCTTTACCCCAATCAGGGCTCCCACCAAAAAAACATCAATGCTGCACACAACTAGCAAAATCCCAAAATGGCCATACTAACGCCCCCCCCTGCACCTGAAAGCCAATAATATTGATTTTCTAGTGGGTGAGCCCCACTAATTATTTTTTTAAGGTTTTTGGACGGTATTGGAAGGGCCCCCGAAGTTTGGTGGAAATTCTGCAGTAAGTTCTGGTTAGTGGGGGGAGACGAAACTCTTAGCCTCTTCTTCCTTCTTGCTTTTTTACCTTTTGGATTTTTGCTTTGATTCATTCAACCGGCTTGTCGTTGGAACTCTTCTTTTTCTTTACGTTTCGACAAGTTAAGCAGACACAATGGCCAAGCAATCGTAAGTTGTGCTGTTTGTTGTGTATATTATCCTTTTCTTCGTGGACTGTGGTGGTTTATTGAGGTGTTGGCTTGGTTTGCTGTTGGTTGGATGGTTTCGATGGTGACAGTCGATTTGGATACGATGAGACAACCTCCCTATGCACGGGCAATATCACGATATTTAAAGATTATGAGTATGCAAAACACCTTAACTTCAAGGGCAAACTCTGTCAGTTTGAAAAAGACGACCTTTACCAGACATTTATGTTCATCGATCGAAATCAGAATTTTCATGCAACGATGTCAGCACCAAGATTCCATACCGAAATACGGATCCAGCACATGACCTCTCCAACGAACAAATCGGCCAGCCAATCTATGAACCTCCCAGTATTCCGCAGGTGAAGCTACTCTATATCGAGACACAAAATACTAACCCCCTCTCAGCCGTGGTGCCCCCGGTGGCAAGCTCAAGATGACCCTCGGTCTCCCTGTGTATGTCCACGATATCTCCCGCTAGTCGCCCCATATATCCCCCAACTAACAACTCCCCAGCGGTGCCGTCATGAACTGCGCTGACAACTCGGGCGCCCGTAACTTGTACATCATCTCCGTCAAAGGTATTGGTGCCCGCCTGAACAGATTACCTGCTGGTGGTGTCGGTGACATGGTCATGGCCACTGTCAAGAAGGGTAAGCCCGAGCTGCGCAAGAAGGTTCACCCTGCCGTCATTGTTCGTCAGTCCAAGCCCTGGAAGCGCTTCGATGGTGTCTTCCTGTATTTTGAGGATAACGCTGGTGTTGTAAGTATTCTCCCAAATTCCCAAGTTGCAAAGAGTCGTGAGGGAAACGTAATACTGGGCTCGTATTCTGGATATTGTTTGCTGTTAATGTCACATCCGGAATACGCTTCCTTGAACTCAATACGAAACAGCGCACCCATCTAACACTTGCCTCTCCAGATCGTCAACCCCAAGGGTGAGATGAAGGGTTCCGCCATCACCGGTCCCGTTGGTAAGGAGGCTGCTGAGCTGTGGCCTCGTATTGCTAGCAACGCTGGTGTAGTCATGTAAAGAAATCCAAAAAGCAAAACAGAATCTTTTTTACGCAAACGGAGCACCGGAAAAATTGTTTCTTTTACTTTTATTTCTCTTTTTTAGATTTCTGTTATCTTATCAAGCTAGATATGTGACTATAAACATAGCGCATGAGCAGAGGAAGCTTGAAAATTGATATGATGAATAAATGGGCGAATACCCGGGAGGGATTGAAAAAGAAAATGGCTAAGAGATCGTTTCCGTCCGTATATTCATTTGTGTATCTGGGGGTAGTTGGACCAGGAGGTCATGGATCGTGGGTGACGTAGCATAGTAGCAACAAGTATGATGCAACTCTGAACATAGTAGAAAAATAAGTCAACAGGTCACGTGATTCACCCTACACCCTATATCAATATACATCACATGACCATATTTGATACACGTTTACACGTCACATCCACACATCAAAAACCAAGTTACTAGTAGCAAACGAAAAGCTCCGAGTTAAAGGAAAAATTAATTTCTATGCCACAGCATAGATCGCTATGCTATTCCCATATTGTGTATAACCCAATACCAAAAACGCCAATGGAAAAAGAAAAACCCAAAAACGAAAAATAAATGTATATGACCGTGCCAAGGTGATAATTCATAACGTAACCCATCTCTTTCTGTAAACCAACATTTCAGAGAGTGAGAACTCTCTAAATGATGAAAACAGGTTTCCTACCCACAACTGCTGAAACTGAGCTCAATTCTGGTGACAAGAACATCGGCATTCATCCACCATTTCCAATATAAATGACGCTTTAGTAATTTACGTATCTCTCCTAGTTATTGCTGCGTCGAGTAGATCTTGCGCATGTGGTCCCATCTTTTTACGATGACATAGTCGCTTTTTCTACCGTTCGGTCCCGCGGATTCTCCTAGTTGTTGCTGAACCGGGCAAGTTTCATACGTCCCATGCCACTTTCCTGCGTCGGCACAACAGCCTCAGCTCTCTCTTGATCCCTCTTTCTCTCGCGGTCAATTTGCCGGACATATGGCGGAGGTTGGGTCAGGAATACTCCGTGAGGATGGCCACCCATCCCTGACGTACGCATATGGATCGGTGGGCCCATTTGACCATTTGTGGAGTGCGAGAGATAGGTTGGTTGGCCATCGGGGCCAGGAATCGTAGTGTGCAGAGGGGGGTCATGGACCTCCCGGTCTTGCTTCTTGCGGGCAAGTGTGGCCTTACGCTTATCGACAGCGCCCTGCATGGAACCAGATTTCCAACGATCTACAAAACAGTTAGTAAAATGTATACTCAGAAAGATGAGCAATAGAGATATTGGTGACTCACTCTTCATGCTGTGGCTCATCTTCTCACTCTTAGTCATTTGTGCGTATTCCTTACTACCCATCACGACATTATCCAAGTTGATGGGCTTCTGATTCGGCTTCACCATCTTAATTCTGACACTCGACTCTCCGCCCCCAGGTGGACCAGTCGGATGCATAGTGCCAGGGACATGTTGAATGAACGGAGGCTGGTACTGCATCGTGGTATATTGATTAGGTGGTGGCATGTGTCCGTGGTGGTGGGTATGCTGCATGGGCGGCATGTGGTGCTGAGGTGCAGGAATCGAATGCATCGTATGATGCGTGGTATGAGGCGGCATATGCATGCGCTGTTGGCCAGGCATTTGGTGACTGTGAGTGGGGGGCAAGTGCTGTTGAGCACCAGGACTAGGCGGAGGACCCATGTGACCCGGGTGTTGAGCATAGGCTGGTTGCTTAGGTGGCAGCAGACCCTGGGAGTGTGCCGGCTGGGGCGGCAGCGGAGTAGACTGAGGTAGAGTAGTGGTTGACGGTGGCGGCGGCAGCTGTTGGCTGTTATTGGATGGCGGGGGAGGATAGCTGTGTTGCCGTTGCTGTGGAGGGGGCTGAGGCAAGTGACTCTCGGGCTGTGAGATTTGCACGGGGTAATGCGAATTTATATTAGGCATCAGCCCCAGAGCATTGGTCACATTGTTATTAGCCATGGAGCTGTTGCCCATTTGCATAACACTCTGGCCGTCACGTTGATTACGTGGCATAGATGTCGAAGCCCCTCTACCACGACCTCTCCCACGACCGCGACCTCGGGTGGAGTCTTTTCTCACTGGTTTGTCAGAATGAGCATTCCACATTATCTGGCCATTGTGATTCGGCGGCGGCGGCACAGTTTCTTGGGCAAGGCCCACTGACGGAGGACCCTGGATTCCTTGGTTCGGCCCAAACGTAGGCGGCGTTGGAGTAGCAGGTGCTGAAGGATACTGAGGAGTGCTTGGGAGTCTACCCCGGCCAACCACAGAGTTCGATCTAGAGGGAAATTCAGAGTTGGGTTGGGAAATGGTTGTAGCTGAAGAGTCTGCAGCTAAAATCATTTGCGAGGCGGTCAGAGCAGCAGCAGCAGCAAGACGTTCCCGCTCTTTCTCCTTGTTAGACTTGCGACCACGCTTAGCAGGCGTATGCGTAGGAGTAGTCGTCGCTCCCCGGACGTCCCGCAGGTTAGGCACGTTCAGATGAAGAATACGCGACTTTTCCGTCTCTTGCTCGTCAGCATCAACCATCTCCATATCCTGGTCGGCAGTGGTAGCGGCGGCATCTTCGGCCTCCTGTTTTTCCCTTTCTTTCTGCGCAGCTTCGGCAGCTCTGTCAGCAGCCATCTGGGCCTTGGTTCGACGCACACGCTTCTTACGAGGCGGTTCGCCTTCCTCAGACGGTGGCTCAAGCTCTTCCCGTCTGGCCAACTTGGAAGCTTTCTCCTTGTGCTCTTTCTTGTCCTTGGCCGGGGTATTTTGTGCGGTTTCAAGTTCTTCTTCCGGTACGGGGGTTCCGGCGTTGCGTGGGGTCGCCAAGGGAGAGTCAACAGCCAGCGAGTTTTTACCCCGACGACGCTTGCGCGGGTTAGCCTCAGGGGTTGCTTCGCGTACTGGGGTTTGAAGCCGAGTTTCAACCTCCGGGACCTCTTCAATGCGTCGACCCCGTCTCTTGGCCTGTTGGAGCGCGGGAGTCGCACTCCGCGAAGCGCCGTTGGTAATTCCAGCTTCGTAAGGTTCTCTAGGCTTGCGAGTGCGCTTTCCGTGCACAATGTTAGGATCGTGGTCGTGACCCTTCATCGTCTTATGAGGATCATTACGCAGAGAACGGCGGCTACCACCATGAGGAGCGGCTTCATGGGGTTGGCCAATGGGGTCTTGGCGACCCTGTTTAGACACGTGGCCATCATGTCTGAAGAAATAGACGTCAGCCATTAGCTTATCTTGCAAACGAATTTCGTGAACCCATTTCTCCTTCATCCCCATAGGGGCCGCACGGTAACCCTTGATGACAAAGTCCTTGCTGGGATGTCTGTCGGCGTGACGATCGATATGAGCGTCGTCAGCCTGTCTACGCTGCGCATTGTCCCAATCGTCGACGAGTGCCTGGAGGGCAACGTATTCATTCTGATAATTCGAGGCAAGCTCGGCAACACGATTAATAGTCCCGACAAGAGTCTCATAGTCCATTTCAGCATGGTTGGCTAAAACGTCAGTGATCTCGGTGATGTCAGCAAGGGCCTTCATCTTGTAGAACTGGTACTTTTCAGCAGCAGGAACCTCGGGAGTAGCCGGTGCGGTATCGGCAGCAGTATCTGCAGAGACAGCACGGCTAGCGAGGGGCCCGGTATGGTTCTGCAATGAGGGCTCAACAGAACCATCATCCTCCTCAGCGGCGGCTTCCTCTTCCTCATCATACATCTCCTCGTCAACCTCATCCTCGGACTCCGGCTCGGGAAGACGGGACTCGGGATGATGGGTCCACTGGCCGGTAACATATGGCTCCCAAGTGAGATACGGCTTCTTGACGTCTGTCATCTCGAAATCTGTTGGCAGCGTCAACTTATGGGGGTGTAACAGACGCCCCCCGGCTTCCTTTTCACCCCTCCAGTACTTTTCAGCCACAGCCAGCGGGCACCTATTAAAGTCAGAACCGGGAGACTTTTGGGAAGGTTAGGAGGGAATGTTTGAAGCAAGTGAGCCAGATCCCTGGTCAGTCGATAATGAGCCCTTTGGGGCCAGGGAGCCAGCAGAAAGAGTGGATGACCTAAGGTATTTGGCCTTGATAGAACCATCTAGATTCCGAAGGGGGTCTGAAAGCGGTGGTATTGTTAGCAAGATGTGTGTTTCTTGTGATATTATATAGGTATTTTAAGCAAAATGAATGTTCAAATATATATATAATGCAATAGGTGAATAGTGAGCGACGTGTTAGTCAGCTCACACGTAGCGATGAAGAATCCCCGAGAAAAGAACGTTGTGTCTGTCAATGAAGACGAGACAACTATACAACAGAGACAAAACCGTGATAGACACAAATTTCTTTTCAAGGCTTATAGAGATAGTTTGATAGTCTCTATAGGGAAACCGCATCACTTGTAAGACTACTCAAAGTATGGACGATGTAGCCGCATTTCACAATGGCAACCCACTGATTCCAATTGGTAGAGAAGAAAAAAATGAGTTATAACCGCATTCCTTTTTTCCTTTTTTTTTACCTTCCCTTGCATTTCCCCCCTGCACCTGCACCTGCACTCGCATTGTTGACCAAATAGGAAAGTGCAGTTTTTCTGTTCGTGACTTCACACTGAAGCGCGGTCTTGAACAACAGGGAAGGAAGGAAGGAGGCAATAAAAAAATAATAATAAAAGAAAATGGAAAAAATGGAAATGCAAATTGATCCTGCAGGGCGGGGTTTCAGAGCATTCAGCGCTGTAACTACAGGCGCCCTGCAGCTGTAAAAACGCAAATAGGGATGGTGGCCAATCATAGGACAGAATTGTCAATGGATAACATCTGGCCAACACTTGGCGGCGGCCACACATTGATATCGACACACACCACCGCTGTGGAAATATAGCCGATGATATTTTGACATGTCGGTGACGAAGGCCATTGGCTGCCAACTGGGCAAACAATAATAAAATAGAAAACAATAGGGGCAGAACAAGAACAAGTGTCGCTGCCATATCATATAGAGCAATAGAAATACAAAAACACGTGCAAAATACAAGGGAACGACTTACCAGATGCTCTAAACACTCGGTCCCCGGTCGGCAAAAGTGACGACTCTGATCTATATAGCTGCTTCTCGCCATCTTCGCCCATGGTAATGACATCCAAAGCAGGCTCCTTTGTGTAATACTGCACCGAATCCCGGTACATTCGCGCCTGGTCCTTGAGGTCACCAAGCAGCTTGCCGTTGGCAGGATCGAAAGGCAGAAGGCTGGTGATTCGGGCTGAGTACTTGGGAAGTTTGCCCTCGTCATTTACATCTGGGTGTAAATGAGGCAGGATAGAGATGTCAACCTCGGACTCGGCCTCAGACTGGGCCTTGGCATCTTCAGAGTCGGACTCTGACGATGGTTCCGGCTGCTTATTCCGTGGCGGTCTACCACGACGTTTTCCCATACGGGTCTTGGCGGCAACGGGTTTGGGAGCGGGAGCAACAATAGGCTCAATTCGGGTTGGCTTTCTGACACGAGTACTTCGGCGAGTCTCTGTCTCTTGAGGCCGCACCTTCCCTTTACCCTTCGCAGCACCCTTCGCGGCCTCTAGAGTCTCTTGGTCCTCTTCCTGATTCCCATCCTCCTCCTCTCTGTCTTCTTCTTGTTCCTCTTCTTCATCTTCTTCTCTAGTTTGCTCCCCGTGGTGATCTGCTAGTTCATGAGCCTTATCGTCGTCGTCATGGGCACTGTCTCCAGAAGTATCTGTGTCCACCCACATAGCGCTCTTGGGCTGTTTCCGGGCTCCACGAGACGGGTTCTTTCTGGGAGTGGCATGTGCAGAGTTGGTAACAGGGGTGACTCGGAGCTTCAGCGGGACATCGTCCTCGTCGGCGCTCTCATCAACCATGCGCTTTCTTGTCTTGGGAACGTGGCCGGTCGCCGTGCGAGTGCGGTACGTTGGCGTATCCTTCTCCTTATCCTCAAGGGTACGACGGCGACGAAGAGAGTGGCCGCCCTTGGAGGTCTCTTCTGACGAATCGACCGAATTGTTGCGGACATTAGCAAGAGTCCCGAGTCCAGCGACGACACTTGTTGAAGCGCGAGACTTCCGGCGGCTGGAGTTGGCAGGCGGTGACCCAGTGGCCATGTTAGTCTGAGATGCTGAGATGACACTGCGGCGGGTAGTAGTTTGGGGAGTAGATGGAGGAGAATCCTCCGAAGGGTGGCCGTTCTGAGCTGTGGAGTTAGAAGGGGCAGCAATAGGCCCCGAAGATGAGGCGCCAACTGTTGATCGACGACGTGACAATCGTGACGATGTCATGATTATCTTTGGTTGGTAGATGTAAATGATTGGAGATGCAAAAATAACAACCACAAGGTTTTGCGGCAAGAAAAATATGGGCTAAGGTGGAGAGATATCTCCCCGAAAGCAAAATCTTGAAGCAGAAAAAAAATCAAGATCAAAAGTTGGATTGGGCTGATATGATGTAAAAAACAAAAGACTGAGAGCTGTGACGTTAGTAAAAGGTTCCTTTAAATACCGAGTTGTTGAATGTTCGTACGAATACACATGTACATATATACAAAGTCATCAATGAACGCTTGGCTCAGGTCATAACAGGTCATCAAGGTTGAATGAGATACTCCAAGGCTCGAGATCAGTCAAATAAATGGGTGGACAATGATGTCAATAAGAAACAACCACAGGCGATTGCTACTCCCGTGAGGATGTCGCTTCTGTCTGGCTAAGAACAAGAGAGGAAAAGGGAACAAAACATAGGCTCAGGAATCGTCACGGACAAAGCAACCGCCGACATACAGACATCTGGCATCAAGATCCAGAAGCCGGTGCACTCGACTTGCGTAGTGTAGAAAGTGACGTTTGTACAAAAGAGGGAAACAAGTTGACGAGCGTGTTTCTCTCAATCAGACTAGTATTGCACAAGAACTGATGCTCGTTGGGCGTAAACACTTGTTGTGCGCCTTTAAATTAGGCCTGAAACTCAGAGAAAGGGAGAAGTAGAGTGTGTGTCTATGTGTGTGTGTGTGCGTATGAGCATATACTTACATGTTACAGCAGGCAAAGTTTGATGCCCACCGCACAATGAAAAGAAAGAAATGGGCGTAAATAATTGATTCATGCAGAAAGTAGCAGTCGACAGAATCTATTCATGTACAGAACAGGATGTCTGATATCGTGAATGAAAAGTGTGGGCACAAATAACTTAATATCACGACCCAGTTAAGGCGGCCCGTCTCAATGCAGAAATAGACCTGGTCGATTGGTCAAACCACCAACACGGGTGCTTAGTCAGAGCCTTCCGTAAACTAAACTTAAAGATGTACTATGACTGGCTCGCTCACATTCTACTTTTCAGAGCGTTTTTTTTGCAAGCAGAAAGAGAGAGAAAAAAGTAAATAATGCTGTTCTTCAAGAGATTGCCTTTCCAGTGATGTAGACAAATTATGGATATGTTATGCTGTTGAGATTGCGATACAGATAATAAATGTCGATGTCGACGACTTTGGCGACAATGAAATTCAAATGTGTGGGTCTTTTGCCTTCTAGAGAAGTAGTGGCTTTCAGAAGACCATCAAGGGGGGCAAAGCGTGTTTCAAAAGGGAGGCCATCTAAAGTGATAGTTGCTACAGGGGGCCAGTTAATTGGCCCAGCTCCAGATACTGAAATACAGAAGGGTACCACTGAAGAAGGTTTTTCGGGAAGTATGCGAATGCGTGTACGGAGCGACAGGGGCCACACGCGATCTGGTTAATGTACGATATATAGATATACATGTTTTTACACACAGAGATTGATACAACACTGAAAAAAAACAATAACCGGTTGGTGTATTGCGGTTATTTGTCCATTGACAGAGACAGACTAGCCGTTACTTCGAGAAGAAGAATCACCACAGCTCGAGGCTTTTTCTATAATTTATCAAGCCACTTCAAATTCAATTTCTATTGATCGAATCTATATCATTATATGGGTAAATTGTAGGCCCCATGTTAGTCCTAGTTACTTCACTACATGACAACTAACACCACTAACAGGACAAGGCCTCTCCATGTTGGATTACATAAGCCACCAGAATAAGTCAATAACAGTGAATGTGCGAATGTTCCGCCGCTGCCAACAGCGTACCGAAAACCAATGAAATCAATGCGGGATTGCCCGGATCTACTGCTACTTTTTTTTCAACTCAAACTGGAATGCTGATTTGTCTACCATTTCAATACGGGGCGATCAATCACCGTTGTTCTTCAAATACAAAAAATAATCCGTCTAGCTGCTATAGTTTTTTTGCTTTTGCCCAATAATAGAGTCATATATGGAAGCTCCCCTCACTTAAAGTCCATGACGTCAACGAGATTCCATACATCCTCTTTAGATTCATTTTAATCGATTTGCTGTAACATTATGATTTGTGATTTATTTGTTGTCGTCTTGGATTCAACAGGATGGTCATCACTCGACACAACCTTGGTGGACAGGCAGCAGTTAGGAATTTGGAATCCTGGTCAAGGACAAACACGTGAGTGCTGTAAACCATATATTGATGGACTGTTCAACTCATTCGTGATGTGCATGAATAAAATGGCGGTGTTGCTCCTGACCTGCAACACTAGTCAGGACAATACGGAAGTGCATTAAAAGAAGCCATATACATCTGTTGTTTCTGTAGTTCTCTTATTTTTATCGTAATTTGTGACGTCTTCGGTTCAGAGCATCTTGATTGTGTATAAAATTGTTAACATTGTAACTCCTTCACGATCACACCCAAAAAACCTCGCTCGTGAATATCATCTGATTGAATTTAAACAATAACATTTCTTCGGGTTCGGGTATTATTCCTGTTTCTTTCCTTATTTGGCTAATGTCATTTAGTCCCTAACCCTTAATCCCTACCACTAAGTCATTCTTCATCGATCCATGTCCTGTTAATGTATGTGGCTGCCAATACTATTAACGCCACATTGACTTCAGCTATGAGAAACTCCAAGTGGGGTACATGTGACTAAATCAAGGAATTTGTGTGGCGCACTGCCTAGACAGCCAATCAGGAATAGAGTCTGCCAAGGGTTCCGGTGTTTCAGGGAGGATGATTGCCATTTTGGAAGGTGGGATGACCATATAACTGCGAGCTTGGGGGCCTTTGTCCAAGACAACAACTTGGTGATAATAGTTCAGTCATCACATAACCAATCTCGGATATCTTGAGCTCAATCTGACATTTGCAACTTCTCATCTATCCATAAACCCTTTACCATTTGCTCCTCTAAGAGACCGATCGCCAGTCTCGTGTTACTCTTAACTCAGTCACGACCTACTATACGATATAAACACCAGTAGCTTCATAATGTCGAAGCGTACCCCCAACCCAACCGACGACCTCGACGACCTTTTCTCTGGCATCGATGCCCCCGCAAAGAAGACCACTACTACCAAGAAGCCTTCTTCCAAACCCGCGGCTGCCACCGACATTCTTGCCGATCTCGAATCTCAGCTGTCTGAATCCCCTTCACGCCCTCACACCCCACGCCCTGCCACTAAGCCTCTCGTCCGCCGTGGTACTGCCAGTACGCCTCCCACCGAGCGCAAGAGCACCGAGAGTGCGCGGGGAGTGAGCCCGGCGCCAGTGAAGAAAGAGGGAGCCAGCTCCAGCAGCAACAGTGCTAGTTTTAGTGGTAGTGGTGGTGGTGGTGGTGGTTGGTGGGGTTTTGTTGCAGCGGCCACTCAGACTGCTACCGAAACGGCGAACAGAGCGCTCAAGGCCGCCGAACAGGCCGCCGAGTCTATCAGGGAGAATGACGAGGCTATGAAATGGGCAGAACAAGTTCGCGGTAATGTTGGTGCTCTCAAAGGTCTCAGTAAGTGCTATTTCATTTTTTTTGTCTTTTGACATATTGCAGGCAGTCAGAGGCTGTATCTAGCCATAAGATTTAAACGTGCACAAATGCTTCTTATCACGAATGCTGATTTATGACCGTCTAGGTGATGAACTACGAACGCGCGCGATGCCGACCTTCACCAACTTCATCCACACTCTTGCGCCTCCTATCTCCTCACATGAACGTTTGCATATTCATATTGCCCATGATTTCGTTGGTTACCCTTCTTTATCTCCTCTGATATACTCTGTCTTCTCGCGCGTTATGGCTCAAGTCGAAGGTGGTGACCTTCTTGTTGTGCAGCGAGGATCCGAAACTGGAAAGACCGGCCGCTCAGAGCCTGGTTGGCATGATGGCCCCTGGTGGAGAGTGGTGGATTCTGATCGGGATATGGGTGTCATCAAGGGCTTGATTGAGGGTAGCAAGCTCTGCAGAGCGAATGCAGAGGCATTTGCTCATGAGTTCTTCGAGGCCAAAGGTGGTATTGAGAAAGTTAGGCAAGAACTTGAGAATAGTGGCGAGGGCGAGAGTCTAGTCAGGACTTCTGACATTTTTCTAAGTGTCCAAGCCGTCTGCTTCGATGCTGATGAGGAGCTTTTTGGTGGCAGATCTGCTGACAAGGGAAAGAAGGAGGAGGAAAACACTGAGGAAGAGCTTATTCAGTTCGCCATCTACCTCCATGATCCCATCCACGAGATCACCTATCAAACTCTGTCTCAAACTATCCCCGCACAATGGATTGACTGGCTTGAGGCTAATCCTACCACACCAACCGCAGAGGATAAGGAAGCCGGTGTGCCCTATGAGATTGCTGCCGCGCCGGAAGAGATTCGCGTGATCCTGGAATCCGGTGGTGTGGATCCTAGAGAGTGGGTTAGTGAGTGGGTCGAGGAAACCTTGAGTCTGGCTGTTGGTGTTGTTGCCCAAAGATATGTTGCGAGAAGAATGGGTGTTGGCATGACTGGCAGGAGAAGATTGGAAGAGGTCATTAAGGATGGTGCTGGTGAGGTTGCGAGAGCGGGTCTTTTGTAGATTTTAATTTTTTAAAGAGTACACGGCCGTAATGAAGAATTAGGTGGTCAAAATCAAATGTAATGTCACTATTATGTGTATTAAGGGTGCGTTTTTTAATAATGAACGTAGATGGTTGCAATTGACTGTGTCTAACATATCTCGTAGTTTGAAACTTATTGTCAAAGCATTTTGAACATTGAATCATCTACAGATTGAATTACATTTTATAGTTTTGTGGTTTGTGTATTCTGTACAAAGAAACCCTATATCTAACTGATTATTTAGGGTTGACCAGTAGTCAACGACCTCCGTCATCTCGTCATTTCCCAAAATAGCTTAAGACCTACCCCACCGCCGATAAGCCATCCGATAAGAAAAATTCAGCGGTGTAAGTGGCAATGACGTGCAGGGGAGTCATCGTTGGCATGTATTTGATGATGTGCGTGAATGAATTTCATGTTAGCGATGGAGTCAAGATTAGCGGACTAAGAACTGTCAAATGTTATGATATTATTATGTAGCTAACGAGTCAGTTGCCTTGAGCCTTTTCTATACATTGTAGATGATTGTATTCGCCGCCGCGGCAATTGGCCATTATTTCCCTGTTTGGAGCAACCAATAAACTAGAACTATTCCTTCTCATTTTTGAAAAGGAACCTCCATAATTTATAGAGGGTGCAGAAAAAGTTTGATTTTTTTTCTGGATGTTGTTGATAGGTGGGGTTTTCCTAGCATCTTAAACCTTTTTCTTTTCTTTTTTTCCCGATTAGCATAGTTGATTGTGTGGTTGACACCTAGAGGTCTTGGTTATCTAAATTTGTCTTTATTTGTCTTTTTTTCATTCATTTGGATATATAGATCACGAATTTGATATAATTCACAATGACTGGCTCTGGCGAGATTTCCGAGGTTGTGCCTCACAAGGCCTTCGACACCATCCTGACTCTGGACTTTGGGTCGCAGTAGTAAGTAGCTTTTGTGATAGCAAGATAGGGATGTTGATGGCCACTAGAACATCTTGACCATATAAATTGAGGGCTTGGAGCAACCCCGCATCGAAACTAATACCAATGTAGCACTCACCTCATCACCCGCCGTCTTCGCGAGCTCAAAATCTACTCTGAAATGCTTCCCTGCACCCAGAAGCTCGCCGATCTCGACTGGAGGCCCACTGGTATCATTCTGTCCGGTGGTCCCAACTCCGTCTACACTGCCGATGCTCCCCATGTTGACCCTGCCTACTTCGAGCTGGGTGTTCCGATCCTGGGTATCTGCTACGGTCTCCAGGAGATTGCTTACCGTGCTGATAAGAACAACGTCGTTGCTGGCGAGCACCGCGAGTACGGCCATGCTGACCTGAAGGCTACCTTTGTTAACGGGCATGTTGACCGTTTGTTCAAGGGTCTCGAGAAGGACTTTAAGGTTTGGATGTCTCACGGCGACAAGCTGTGCAAACTCCCTGAGGGATTCCACACCATTGCTACTACTCCCAACTCCGAGTACGCTGCTATCGCCCACGAATCCAAGAATATTTACGGTCTCCAGCTTCACCCTGAGGTCACCCACACTGAGAACGGTACCAGGATTCTTGAGAACTTCGCTGTCGGTATCTGCGGTGCTCGCCAGAACTGGTCCATGGCCAACTTTGTCGATGCTGAGATCCTCCGTATCCAGAAATACGTTGGTGAAGGCCAAGTTCTCGGTGCTGTTTCTGGTGGTGTCGATTCTACCGTTGCCGCTAAGCTGATGCAGCGTGCCATTGGAGACCGTTTCCACGCCGTCCTGGTCAACAACGGTCTTATGCGCCTCAATGAGGTTGAGACCGTTGTCCAGACTCTGAAGGCCTATGGTATCAATTTGACTGTTGCTGATGCCTCCAAGAAGTTCCTCGACGGTCTTGCCGGTGTTACTGACCCCGAGAAAAAGCGCAAATTTATTGGCCACACATTCATTGAAGTTTTCGAGGAGGAAGCTAAGAAGATCGAGGTTGCTGCTGCTAACTCTGACAAGGCGGGTCCTGTCGAGTTCTTTCTCCAGGGTACTCTCTATCCCGATGTTATTGAGTCTATCTCCTTCAAGGGTCCTTCGGCTACCATCAAGACTCACCACAACTTGGCTCTTCCCGATCGCATGAAGAGCGGCCAGGGTCTCAAGCTTATTGAGCCTCTCCGTGAACTTTTCAAGGATGAGGTCCGTGACCTTGGTCGCCAATTGGGCATCCCGCACAACCTGGTTATGCGCCACCCTTTCCCTGGCCCCGGTCTTGCGATCCGTATCCTGGGTGATGTTACTCCTGAGAGAGTTGAGATGGTGCAGCAGGCTGATCACATTTTCATCTCCATGATTAGAGAGTATGGCCTCTATGATAAGATTTCCCAGGCTTATGCTGCTCTTGATACCTCCAGAGCCGTTGGTGTTATGGGTGACCAGCGTGCTTATGCGCACATTATTATTCTTCGTGCTGTCGAAACCACTGACTGTAAGTTACCTCCAAGACTGCTTCATTTTATCCACTATATTAATAGTTATTAACATTATTCATTTTAGTCATGACTGCTACCCCCTTCCCCTTCCCTCATGAGTTCATGAACAAGGTCTCCACCAAGATTGTCAACTCCGTCAAGGGTGTCTGCCGTGTCGTCATGGACATCACCTCCAAGCCTCCTGCTACCATCGAGCTAGAGTAAGCTTGTTACTTTTTCGACCTATTTTTAATGGATCCTTTCACATTATATCTTTCGTCATGTCTTTTTTCTGTTACAAAAGCATAAAAATCTACCTCGGTTTTCAGTCGATGGTTGTTGATGGTGGGTTGGGTTGCGGGATAGTTGGAGTACTTTCTTTTGGGAAACGGCGTAGGGCCTTTGGGAATATATTGTTTTTGCTGCTCATTTGAGGTATTGCGTTAGGTGTGTCTGTTGCTAAATTACAGAGGAGATGTTGATAGTTGGTACGTGCTGAGGGCGGGTTTAGTGATTCTTGTTGTTTTGCTTGGCGTATACTCAAAATGGCAAATCAGAATTGCCCAAAACCCTAATGGGAATGTTTCATCAGAGAAAAAGGGTTCGTCGTGAAGTTAGTCCTATTTTTATTTCGCTAATCAGCCAATAGGAATCGAGATTTTTAGAACCTGAAGCTGATCTCAAATGTAGAACTACTTTTCAGAAGGGGGATTTACTAGTTGGGGGTATCGTGATCTTGCAACCACATTCGAGCCCCATTATTGCCATTCCTTTTGAAGATTCCTGGCCCAATTTTATTGGACGGAGGATTGACGAACATGTCTTGGAGGAAACATTGACATATGATTAACAGGTCTAAAGTGTATCGTGATTATCACAGAGTGAAAAGGGCTAACTTGGTTAACGCCAGAAAAGAATTAAACTTAAAGGTTACCAACCACCATGATTTGCATCAATTTTTTCCAAGTCATAAGCCAACTTCTAAAATATTCAGCCATAATTGTGGTACGAAAACTTACAATCAGACAACAGAAGGTTTTAGATTGTCATGTTGTACTACTGTGATCATTGTCTGGAGAAAGCTCGATTCTCATTGACCGAATTCCAAGTAGTGCCGAAAGCGATACCCCGATCCGGCTCGACTCCAAGTCCAGATCCTAATTAGCGCTCCGAAGTCGAGGACCTGACCAAATTAATACAGCTATTTCATTGGCCTGGATTGTCAAGAGCGGAAATTTGATGGAGTTTCGCTTCGCATTAGGAAGATAGGTGTACTGGGAATTAATATATAAAGGGTGGTGATTGCGTCTCTGTAAATGTTTGGTAACTTGAAAATTCAATAATAATTTGATCTGTACTTTGGCAATAATTTGAGGTTTATACGATCACTTTTACTTTTACTTGACCATTATAGCTACTGATATATGAGTGTACAACTTTCAGCATAATTTGCAAATACTTATACACAAATTCGGTATCAATATATCGAGATAATCTCGTTCCATTTTCCCTGATGTCGGTATACGTCTTCATGAAAGCAAAGAATCCACAATGAACAATAACATAAGCTAACCACTTGTTTCACAGAGGAGCCGATACAACGGCGACAGTTCTGTTGCCACTGACTCCGACTAATCTCACTTGCAACAAGCTACTCATCATGCAGTTTGAAGACAATTGGTCCGTAACTGTTCTTTCTAGCTCTAGATCTTATGTACCCCGAATAATACCAATTCTTCAGCTGAACAGGACGCCTCTTCCAAGTCATGACGAGTCCTAGGCTTCTGCGCAATCTGGAACATCCACTCAAACAGGCGTAGTAGTAGAGTCTGCACAGCCTATCAATCAACAGAATGCTTCAGAGAGAAGATGAATATATAGGAAACGATAACGATTACACGCTAGAGGGGCCAGAACAATCAACTACTGAGCCTGTTTTGATTCCTAATGAGCCTGACCCTGGTGTAGCCAATCCTAGCACCACTTCTACTGACGAGGTTCAAGACAATGCTACGCTGGCACAGGTGTCCACATTGAATCTCAATACTCTAATGTTCCAGGCTAGCCAAGAAATTCCCGGCCCAGGTATTGATAGTCAAGATACTACTGGTCCAGAAACTACCGGATTAGGAATTATCGATCTAGACGCTGGGTACGAGAACTGGACAGACAATGATACGGAAGCAAACAGTTATACATTTACACCCCAAAGCACCCCATCATCCTCCCTGATTGGGCCCATAGATGAGATATTGTGGACGTTCCGAGACTACAAAGTGCAGCAGGGACTGGTCAACCGTTTTTTCCGGGACCAGCCTGTTCGCTCGGGCAGTGTTAAACTCACCAATGATTGGTGGGAATTCGGCCGATACCAGGCCGAAATTGCAAGAGAACGGGCCGTAGTGAGAGATCAGCGGCGCAAGCTTCAAAACGATCGACCTATCCCAGTCCAGGTGATTCGCTACTGTATCGAAACCTACGCCAAAATTATGTGTCTTGATGGGCTACTCAGCTCCAGAGGGCCACAGGGCAAGGAATTACAAACGCTCGTGCTTGTATCGTGTCTTCCAGTCTACGTTTGGTCTTGCTCTGTTTATCATGAGAGGGCTATAGTATGTCTGATGATGATTGAATCGGAGGCGAGCCGGTGGTCGAAGGTATCTTGGATGTGGGCTTTTAAGAGGTTTCGTATACTTCGAGACGCATTTTTTTGGAACCTTGAATCTACTGGAGGATCTGTTCGACGACCAAGTTCGAGGTTGGTGTCTGTTTTTCCGAATCGGATATCATAATCCCATCTAGAATAGGATTGCTACCCCAAAACAGCCTACTAGACCTGTGGCTGCTCTGCAACAGCCTACTCTACTGATCCTATGAATACAGCCCAAGAGGGTCAACCAAACCAAGCCAATGGGAACTAGCTGTTGGGATGAGAGTGGGATAAAGATTATAAAGATTTTAAACATACTTTTGCAGAATAAAAAGTTGACCGGGTTTTCATTATTTGTGAATACACACATCATAGGTTGGTGACCCAATGATGATGACAGTTTTCAGCTTAGCTTCAGCATGATTGCTCAGCGACTGTTTACTTTCCTAATTGAGCAATTCAATTAGGGATGGTAAAAACTTTTTTTCTGTTTGTATGTTAGAGACTGTTGATATTTAATAAAGAAAATTATAATAGATTTTTTTATTATGTTCGTTTTTTTCTTTCAAAGTAATGCCAATTGCCCTCAGCATAATACAGACCAACATTTACAATGATCAAGACAGCGACAAGATAGTACAAATGTGGGCCATGTGGCGTTGTGGCGTATAAATCCCCGTGTATTGCCTTTTACGGAAACTACATGTCAGCAGTGGCAAGGCTGTCTTGAAATTTCATTTCACTATTTCTTCAATTTGTTATACATCGGCTCATCTCACCAAGATGAACCATAAAAAATTTACTACGGCATGTCCTGTCACAAGTGCACTGACTTTGTTTTTTGAACTTGATTGATAATCAACTAAAATCTGGTCAGTTACGATGGCATCACCAATATACTTTGTCTTAAACCACTAGTGACTTCATAGTCCTGGCAAGCAGAATCGGAATAATTCATAGAGAAATAATTAGTCAGGCTATGGCAGATTGTAATATTATGTACACAGATCACAACAAATGCGAGCAATGGCTACTGAAGATTGAGAAGATGGTTGATGCAAGATTTAGAAACCAAGTTGTTGCCATCCCTTATTGAACTGCGCAGCAGATTGTGATGGGTCTTGACAATGTTGAACTTTCAACTGTTACCAGCCACGCTCTGTTGTCAAAACGCGAAATTATTCGGCTATCTTCCCGGTTTTCATCAAGCGTTGGAATTTTGAATCCTTCAGTATCAAATATTTTGTAGGCCTGTCCCACAGTAATCTGATAAAAGTTGATATTGGCACGTTTAGGGGAATGCTGGCTTTTGAGTCGACCTCACAAGAGGCCAAAACCGGTGCAAGCATAAGTGACAAGGCAAGTAACTAAAACAATGAATCACCAAAGACAAGGCTGATAACCTGATGGATGGACTAAGTTACAGATCGGTGATGTTACATTACTCAACATGAAGAAGTGACAGAGGCCGTATGCATTGTCCTGCATATTGTGCACGATAGCGTTAAACAATATGTGATTGCCATATTGCACTTGTTCTTTAGGCCTAAGGAGAAGGAAGTCAATGCTACAGCCCTTGAAAGGAACCTCGATAATGTATTCAATACTCTGATGCTTGACGTTCGCCTACATAATCTTTGGGATTCAAACTACTTTGGAATAGAATATCTCTTTCTCCAAAAGCTTGAAGTTCGTTCCAACGAACGGTTCAAGTGGGCAGTGTGGCTTCGAGTCTGGGATCTGGAGGACTACAACTCATGGACGATTGAGGGATGCAAGATGCTGCTGTTCCACGAAATCAACGGAAACTCCATCCAGTCTGGATCTATCCACAAGTTTACGGTCTTTTCTAAATTTGAAGATGGCTGCGATCTGCTAGATGGCAACTTGGTCAATTTTCGATTGAAGGGGAATACCTTGAAGAATATGTGCCCCGATACTGCGTACTCGTAATAAAGTAATACCGAAGACGACGAAGATGTGGACTCTGACTCTGCCGTTGCCAAAGAGCTATTGGAAGTAGGTAATCAGGAAATAGAAGTTATGATGTCTCGAGTCGAGCTGGAAAGTGATCAGACTGATGAATCAGAGAAAAGTATGGATATTGGATCTTCTTAACTGATAGAGGAAGCGCATGTCACCCCTGGAAATCTCTGATGATGGAGAAAACTACGCACACAGTCATAGTCAGGGGACAGCCATAGGCCCGTCATGACTCGAGTCATTGGCCAGGGTGAACCCACGAGCAGTGCTTGATGCAGCCATGTATGTACTAGATTTGGAGTACAATAGTTTAATCCATTAATTTTCTTCTACGTGCATATCGGCGTGAAACTATACCTCGGCTACTCAGTACCCCACACTTTTCCCCTGACCACGACTCGGCCCCTTCTGACCCTGTGCCGCTATTCCATGCCTTATCGACATGACCTTTACTTCCTTGATATCACTGTTCATCGACTCCATTATAGGTTCCTTTATAACCTCGGAAAACTCATGTCTCTTATTCATGGATATGATCCCCGACGGAGTCGGCTGCATATGAGTCTGTCTGGCTTGTGGGTTCGGGGATGGCAATCTTTGTCGTCCCCGTTATTGGCACCCAAATTTCTTCCTCCTCTTCGACTTCTTCTTCCTCTTTCTTTTCTTCCTCCTTGTCAACAACCGTTGCCAGATCACTCACATTATCTTCAAGTTCTCCCAGAAAATCCAAAAGTTCTTCGGAACGTTATGTGATTATGACAACGGGTAGAGTGGTGAGAGGTGGAGTTTCCTTTGTAGTATTGTTGGTATTGGCTAGTTATTGGACGCGATAGACAGCTCAGCCACCATATTCGATACCGAAGCAGAAAATCATGAGGAGAAACAAACATATCAAGGTGATACCAAGACAAGGATCACACGCACCTAGAATTGTTGGCAACAGTTGGATGTGGAGAAATTGTGGTGGGAGGTGTAAAGGTTATGGGTTTGGATGTAGTGGGTTATTTTCAGTTGAAGTGATCGTAAACAAACTGAGATTTTCCAATCAGAGAAGACTTGCGGGGTATGAGTGAAGATTGATATTAATGGGAGGCTTGGATTCAGAGAGTGTCTGTGTAGATGGTCTGAACGAAGTGAGTGTTGAGGCAATGTCTAATTGTGCAGTAAAGAATTGTTGAACCCCGAAGCTATAGTATCATGTACAGAATGTGATTCAAGTGTGTGGTAATTGTAAAAGAGAACTGAGACATTACCAATAATGGAGATTGAAATAACCGAGACTGTGATCATATGCCAGATTAAACAAAAGCTACATTCGTGTTGCCATGTCTGCAACAGACAAAGAGGCCACTGCAGTTGCTGCTGTTGTTCTTACCCAGACTCCGTCTACTTTCCTGATTAGGTTATATTGCCTACATGCATATCCGGGAGTGGGTTCAAGGATTATTGTTATTTTCTAGTAACAAAACTGAGACATAGCTAGGGTTAGATAGCCAGAAAAAAAAAAAACTAGAGTTACAGGTGGTGGCAGGCGGCAGAAAGTGAGACTTGAGATGAGGGTTACTGATTTCATAGGCAACATAGAGCTATCACCAACCATCAACACTCAAATCAATTCCAACACACCTACAAAATGGCAAGTCTAAACCTACTTTTGTGCAAATAAATATCAAACCTGATCTACTAACCAAAGCCACCACCCCACAGCCTGACACCGACATCTCCGTCGCCTTCAAAATAGGCCACCACACCTTCCACCTCCTCCTGCCCTCCCTCAGTCCCTGGACCACCCACACTACCCGCCTGCTCACCATTCTGCGTTCCCGGTACCCTGATGGGACCCTCGGGTCCGCTATGGGCCCCATTTCCCTACCGCCTCAGGACGCCAAGTGGACAGTGCACTTGTTCCAGCCGAAGAACGAGGCTGATCTGACCGAGGGATGGATGCAGTTGAGCGGGGAGGGCACGCCGGTTTCGGATGGCGTGGGGGACGGAGGGGTTGTGGGATTTGTGGTGGCAAGGGAGGGGGAGAAGGTGAGTGTGGAGGATGTGAAGGTTGATATGGCAGAGGAGGCGGAAGAGGAGGAAGAGGATGGGGAGGATGGGGAAGGAGAGGAGGAGGAGAGGGGGGACTTTGATCCGGATATGGATGATGAGGAAATTGAGGCGATGATTGTAAAGGCGAGGGGGGGTTAGATGGAGATGGGGGTTGGAAACACCAACAGACAATCCTGGGCAGGGAAGGCCATGAGGGATGAAGAGGGAGGGCATGAGGGTATGGGAAAGGACAGGGATATTGAATTCGTTAGCATTTTTATTTAGACTACAAGGACATCATGGGGGTAGGTTTGGTGAGACTAATAATTACATATAACAACTCCATTATATTGTTATTTAAAAAAAACATAATGTGTGCATTGTTCACTTTGATATCGCCACTAGGGTGCAGCAACGCAAAAACGGGCCAATGACGCGCCTTGCTTCCCTTGATTCAGGAACCCGCTTGCCTTTTATTGCTTTTTTGCTTTGTTTCCATTTTGAAGCTGACCCCTGTCTCGCTCATTTTTTTGTGCGACACCTCTTCCTTCATGCGTTGAATCCCTATTGTCAATTTTTTCTTGCTTTTTTTATTTTAGCTCTGGGTATCGCATTTTCATCTTTTATTGCACGTATATGCTTTTGTCTTTGAATTTGACTGATTATTAATTTCTTTACACATTGTTTTCTGTGCCTTCTATCCGACCTTGAAAGCGTAGCGATGGTCGTGATTGGCAAAGCCAGCGACCAAATAAGGCGTACCTGACGACAATACAAGACAGAAAGCACCATAATACCAAGACGACAATAAGCACCCTCTGTTTATAGACAAAAAACAAACAAACTTACCCTGCTGTGCAGGTTCATCGCATCCTTTCCCGAGTCATCCACATTCTCGAACTCCCTAAACATGCGTCTAACAACGCTGCTCTCGGCCTCGCTCTACCTCTTCGTCCCCGCCGCCCTCCTCTCGACAACATACCTCTACCTCTACCCAGTCTTCCTCCTATACTCGTTCCCGCTTCCACTCTCGGTGACGTCACCGACCACGTCATGGCTGGATACCCTGGCACGGCATCTTCCCGTCGATATTCCGAGTTTCAAACAAGAGCGGGCCCCGTTCCGCCTTCTGACTATTGGCGATCCGCAACTTGAGGGCGATACGTCGATTCCAACAACATGGCTAGGGCATTTCCCTAACTTGTTTGACATGCTAGATGACATCTTGTTCATCACCGAGTATCCGTCGCTCCGTCTCCGATTAGCTGCAGCTGCACACAGAGCGGTGGACGTTGTCTTTGAAGATGTTCCCAACGAGCTGATGTCGATTAGGAAGCGCATTGACTTGTTTGGAAATGACCGGTATCTGGCTCACGTCTATCGGACAATGCAATGGTGGGCGGATCCGACGCATGTGACGGTCTTAGGTGATTTGGTAGGCAGTCAGTGGATAGACGATGCTGAATTCCGGAAGCGAGGAGAACGATTTTGGAATACGGTGTTCAAGGGGGCAGAGAGGGTGCCGGACGACGAAGCCAAGCACCCGGCAAGTGAGTACGAGGTCTCAGGCTATCTTGGGCGCAAGGAGGTTGGCGATGGCGACGTGTGGAAGAAAAGGATCATCAACGTGGCCGGAAACCATGATATTGGCTACGCTGGAGATCTCACTGAAGAAAGAATGCAGAGATTCGAGTGGATGTTTGGCAAAGCCAACTACGAACTCCGCTTTGAGCTACCCATGTCTGTGGTAGCCAAGAACGATGTCGAGGCCGAAGCCCGGTTCAATGCCTCCCTCTTTGACGAGGAGACAAACCCCGAGTCCACCCGCCTCGCCCCGGAGCTCCGGATTGTTGTTGTTAACGATATGAATCTTGATACCCCGGCCAAGTCGACCAAGCTGCAGGACGATACGTACGCCTTCCTCAATGACGTCATTGACACGGCGTCAGCGGTGGAGTTTGAAGGTCACATGACGATCATTCTGACGCATATTCCCCTGTACAAGGACGCGGGCATCTGTGTTGACGAACCCTTTTTCGATTTTTTTGACGAAGACGAGGGTGGCGGTATCAAGGAGCAATATATGCTTTCCTACGATGCGTCCAAAGGGTTTACCGAAGGAATGCTCGGCATGTCGGCCGACGTTTATGCGGCCAACGCAGGCAAGGGCCGCCCCGGATTAGTCATCAACGGACATGACCATGCCGGTTGTGACGTGTACCACTTTATTAACCAATCAAAGGGGCCTAATGCCCGATGGGAAGTCCGGAGGTATCTCGAGGCCAAACGCGCCAAGATTCCGGGGTCCGAGGGGTTGCCAGGCTTGCGGGAGTTAACGGTGCGCAGTGTCATGGGCGACTTTGGGGGAAATGTGGGCATGGTTAGTGGGTGGTTTGACGAGCAGAGCTGGGAGTGGAAGATAGAGTATTCGGAAGGGGACATCGGGAAGCAGCACGTGTTTTGGGCTGTTCATATAGTGGACTTTGTGGTGATGGTTATCGTAACAGTCTTGGTGGTTGATCGGGTGCTGAGGGTGGTTGGGTTGGATGTCGAGGGGAAGATTCGGGGCATCAAGGACATCAAGGTTGCGAGGTCAATCCAGAAAGATATTCAAACCAGGGCTTCTCCAGTCGGAAAGCGGACACGGACCAAGACTCCCATTTCCGAAAAGACACCGTTGGCGACAATTAAGCGCACGCCGTCTCCAACGCCCATCCAGAGCTTGATGCCGATGTCACCGGCCTCTCCATCGGCGCAGTTGACACCAGATCCGTCGGTGATCCGGGAGAGCATTGAGAAAAGCGATAACTAGCTTGTTTGGTTTCTTCTTTTATGTTGTTTCATTCATCCGATATATTTAATGTTTCCTTGTCTCCATATACAAGTGGCTATATTTAATTTTCTCTACTAATGCTCCTTACACGCTCGCAGTTACAGTTCCATGTTCAAGACTCCCCGAAATCTTACCTTGCCCTGTTCCATTCTCTTGATCCCTTCATTAACATCTTTCAGGCTGAACTCCTCTATCAGAGCCTTGATTCCATACTTATCGGCAAAGGCAATCGCGTCCTCGCAATCCTTGGCATATCCCGACGGCCACCCCTGGATCCTAGCGGCCTTGGCGACCAGCAAAAGTCCATCAATCTTGGTCTCAGGCGCTACAGCCAAAGACAGAATAGTCCCCCGAACGGCCAATCCGGCTTGTAGCGGCCTCATGTCAGTGATTGGCGCAGTGAGCATGATTACGGTGGCCCCACCTAGTTTCATCAGCTCGGCACCAACGTCCTGGGACTCGGAATCAATGTAGTAGGTGGCACCCAGCTCCTTGGCAAAGGCTTTCTTGTCGGAGCCCCGCGAGAGGGCGGCCACGGTATACCCCATTTTGTTAGCGTACTGCACAGCCAAATGCCCGAGGCCACCGAGCCCTTGCACGGCGACCAGACTGCCTTGCTCGGTGTTGGTCTTGCGGAGGGAGTTAAAGACAGTCACACCAGCGCAGAGAAGTGGGGCCGCCTGGACGGCAGAGATGCCGGAGGGGATGCGCACGGCGGCAGTAGAGGAGAGGAGAGTGTGGGTGGTGTAGCCGCCATCACGGGTGATGCCGTTGACTTGGGCGGTGGGGCAGCACTGGGGCAAACCGGGTGGGCAGAGAGGGTGGGAGCAGGGCTGGGGGTGGGCTAGTGGGGGGTCATGATGTCAGTATGTTTTCGTTTAGGACAGGAGGCAACCCGGTAGGTCTGCAAAACGTGGCGTTTGTTAAACGCAGGAAAAAAAAAGCCACTTACCGCCGTGCCAAGGACCCCCCACTCTGTCGCCCACCTTGAATCCTTTTACGTCCTTTCCCACCTTGAGAACCTCTCCGACAATCTCGTGGCCGGGGATCCGCGGAATCGGGATGGGCCCGTTGATGACCAAGAGGTCTGAGTGGCAGATGCCGCAGGCGAGGACCTTGATGAGGAGATCATCAGGAGCCGGGGTGGGGATGGGAGTTTGGGTCAACTTTAAGGGTTTGTTTTTTTCTGTGACGATGACAGCAGTCGTGGTTTCGGGAGCAGACATTTTGGGAATTTTAGGTGGTGGTAGTATATACTTTGATTGGTGACAGTGGGGAAAAAAAAGAATTTTATGTGTAGCAGAAACCCAATTTCAAAACGCCAGTCCTCTTGGACCCTGCTTTATATAAATGGTCAATCCAATACTGTGCTGTCTTGATTTGTCATACAGCCGTCTGTTTGTCAACTCTTCCCACAGTTTCTTCCCTTCCATGATATGGATAAGATCCGGCAAGTTTTCCACATCTAGGAAAGACAGCGTTCTAACCCCATCTTAGGGTTGGCGATTGTCGGCCATTGGCGTTTTGTGCTTAACTCCGGAGTTTCAGGATTTTTGCAGACGTAACATAAAAGTTATGACAAAAATTATAGGATATTACCAAGAGGATGTAGGTTTTTAGGCGGTTTTTGGGGCAGGCAATTGAGATATCTCCGACGGTGGATATCGTTTTTGATGAGATGTCAGATTGATAATGGAAGCGGGAATATGTACACAAATTGTTCGGTGCATTACTAATGAGATTGATTACACAATTTATATACATATAACTATGGTTGTAGTTCAGCTATGGTTGCGCCCCGAGGACCCGGAGGGCATTTCGTAGTTCTTGCACCGCGGTGGCAATGTCATCAAAATTTAGAGCGGATATTGCCCATTTGGCATGTTTTTGTGCCTTGGCTGTATCAATACTATCCGCATCATAGGCTGGTGCTAACGCTGGTGCTGAAACCTTTGCTGGCGCCGCCACGGGTACTGGCACCTGTTTATTCACATGCTCTCCATGTCTCACCACCTCCAAAATTTTCTTCTCTTCATCATCCAACAAGTCTACTGTGGGCGCATTCGGAAACGAGACATTATCGTGCTCCACGGGGCCCCCGGCTGCCGTCGCGATATCCCCGCCGCTTACCGCGGGCGACACACTGCGCGACCATTCAGGACTCCCTGATTCACTGACCGGGGACGGCACATCTCGGGGGAGATCTCTTGGGGCAACGTTGTCGGGAACCCCCGGTAACTCGATTGCGGGTTCCCCGTCGTCGTCGGCATCTTCGACAGTGGCGGCTTGTAGGCTTTGCGCCTGGGCGTGGGAGGCTGCCGCCTCGGCTAGGCCGGCTTCGAGGTCCTCGTCGGTTGTGATGGGGGCGGCAGGTTCAGAGAGGTTGTCTTTGAAGATGGGGTTGGAGGCGTTAGGATCTTCGCCGTTGCGGAGGGCTTTGAGGATGCGGGCAGCGTGGTATTTGCAGAAGAGGATTTTCTTTTCGACGTCAGGGGATAGAGGGGACCATATAGAGGGGATAGAGAGGAATGTGGCAGTAGCATCTAGGGTGTCGGCGGTAGCTCTTAGAGCGTTTGGTTAGTAAAAATGTGTCTTCTATCCTGGTAGAAAAGAACTCACTTGGTCACTTTGTTCTCTCTCATTGCCTTCTCCCCTCGCCCAAAGGTACTCTCAGCAAACTCTTCCACAATCCCCCTCGCCACATCATCATCGGTATACGCCAGGTCTTCGCGATGCTTCGTCTTTGTCTTCTCCAGATAGTCCATGAGGGTCGTCGTCCATGTTATGGTTTCTGGCGTCGAGATGTGCAGGGATCGGGAAATAATAAGATCGAGTAGTTGGTAGAGGAGCCAGTAGGTGAGTGACGGGTTGGCGGAGACGAGTTGGGAGGCGCGCAGGTAGAGGCGGGGGAATGGGGGCGTTTTGAGGGTGGGGGGAAGTGGAGGGATGGGGAGGGGCATGTTGTGCTTAGGACAAGATTAGATAATTAAAAAAAAGTGAGTCAATTGGTGATGGTGATTCAAAGCTAAGGCATATTAGTGTTCAGGCGTAGAATGTAGAGAATATGATGATAAGATGAGGTTTGTGCAACTATGGCGACAGTGACGTATGTGCTTCTCCTAACCACGAAATGAGAGCGGGGAACCCTTGCAGGGATGTATCTGAACTAGGGAAAGCTTGTGGTTACACGGAGGTTGCCACCGTTTTGCGCCACACTAATGCCACATTGAAGATGCCAGGTTACTTACACACGAGTCAGTTCGCTTGGCGTCTATAAACATCTATGGACATGTTGGAGGCTTGAGAGAAATTGCTATATCTTTTTAATCTTGTAATACTAATTTTCATCAAATCCCATATATTTACATCACCAACTCATGTCAAAAGTATTTACTCTCCTAAATTGCAGCTTACAAAATGAACTCCAAACTCCTAACAGTCCTCCTCACCGCCACCTCAGCTGCCCTCGCCTCCCTGTACTCCTCCTCCTCCTCCGTCATCCAGCTCAACGAAAAGTCCCTCCAGTCCCTCCTCTCCTCCAACCATACCTCGCTCATCGAATTCTATGCCCCCTGGTGCGGTCACTGCCGTAACCTGCAACCCACCTACGAAAAAGTTGCCGGCAACCTCCACTCACTCGTGCCCGTCGCCGCCATCAACTGCGATGACGATGCCAACAAGCCCGTATGCGCACAAATGGGTATCCAGGGCTATCCCACCCTCAAGATTGCCAAGCCACGGAAAGGAAGTGGCAAGAAAGCGACTGTTGAGGAGTACCGCGGGGAGCGCAGCGCGGGGGCCCTCGTGGAGGCTGTGAGCAGTCTAGTGACAAATAACGTGGCGCGAATTACGGAGAAGGAGATTAACGGGTTTCTTACGGGTGACGGCATCAAGGTTATCCTGTTTACCGAGAAGGGCGGGACGAGTCTGGTGATGAAGAGCCTGGCTATTGACTATCTGGGGGCTGTCTCGGTGGGCCAGGTGCGCAGCAAGGAAAAGAATATTGCCGCCAACTTTGGCGTCACTGAGTTCCCGACGCTTGTCGCCGTGGTCGGTAGCGATGGCGAGAAGAAGATTTACTCGGGTGAGCTCAAGAAGCCCGAGATTTCCAAGTGGCTCTCGCAGTTTGCAACATCGAACAAGGACGCGAGGCTGTGGGACAAGATCGCTAAGCCCAAGGCGCCCAGGGCTGCCAAGTCAACGCAGAAAAAGGAAACTATCAAAAATAACGAAGAAAATGTGGAGCCTGTGAAGAAATCTGTTGAGATCACCTTTGCTAGTGACAGTGACGTCATTGAAGCCTGTCTCGCGGTCACGTCCAAGACGTGTATTCTTGTCTTCAATGATGGCGACGAAAAGACGGCCGAGACGCAACGGGTTTCTGAGGCGCTATATGGCTACGAGACAACATGGCCGGTGCGGTTTGCCGCCGGGAAGACAGCAGAGGGGGTCCGAAGGGCACTAGGGGCGGATGAGGGGGTGAAAGTGGCGGTGGTGAATGCAAAGAGGGGGTGGATTGTAGAGATGGGCGATGTCGAGGGAGCCGGGGTGCTATCGATGGTGGAGAGTGCTAAGGATGGGAGTGGGAAGAGACGGAAGTTTGAGGTGAAGAAAGATGATCATGATGAGTTGTAGGCGGGATACTCAAGGCATTTACAAGACAACATGTAAAAGTGATTTTGGCAGACACCAGTCCAGAATCTATCAACAGTTTCGATTTTATTCTTCTTTCATAATCTTACAAACGTCTCTCCTATGATACAAAGCTTTCTTCTCCTTATTTCTTCTCACCTCCTGTAAACATCCCCCCAAACGACCCCATCATGCTATTCATCGCCTCCGCCTGCTGCTTCTCCATCGCCTCCTTGACCTCCTTCAGATACCGCTCCCCGTTCTCCCGCAAGTCTTTCTCCAGCATTGCATAGTACCGTTGCCCCCGCTCTCTCGCAATATCATGCAGCATCTTCCCCTGCGCGAAGGCCTCTGCCGGGTTAATCTCATCCAACGGCCCGCCCACAGCTGCCCCCTTCATTCCCAGCAACCCGCCAATATTCAGTCCGCCGCCGCCACCACCGCCCGACCGCCCCTTCTTGGCTGCCAGCTGTTTCTGAAACTCGGCACGCGCCTTAGCTTCACGGAGGGCGAATTCCTCGGGGATGTTCTTGCCCTCAAAGGACTTGAGAACGCGCCGGACGTCTGAGGTTTGCATGGTAGCGAGGTATTCGAGGAAGGGGACGAGGTCGACGAGACCGGTGTCGCGGGAGGACCCGGTCCATTTGGGGAGGATGATGGCATTTTCGGATTGCTTGCGGAGATGCCGGGGGTTGGTGTCGATGACGATGACTTTGGAGAGGTCGCGGTTGAGATATGAGAGGTCCTGGTGGTCACGGTATTAGTAGTCTTTCTTCCCCATGTGTGTAGCCCGCAGCAGGTTGGCTGGGCTCCGAATAATTAAATAGGAGAAACCTACCTTCACAATCTCGCCGTCCTCGTACTTGGTCGCCTCCTTGAACAGCGGAAACATGATAAATTGGAACGGATCCAGCTTCTGCACCGTCGGCAGCGCATTCATGCTCGGCACACTCGTAAACAGCACCAGCTCGTAGTACTGACTCAGATAGCGCAAAAAGTAGTCCACTCCCGGCCTCTTGGCCACCAGCCAGCCCCGCTTGCGATCCCACTCACTGTGTACTAGCAGATCCTCCAGACTCATCACCAGCGTATACGGCTTCCGCAGCGCCGGATCCACCACCGGCAACAGTTTGTCGAACGCAGGCTCTTGGTAATACGTCATTGTCTCACTCAGGCGCGCCGACGCCCGCTGGTACCACAGTAGCGGGCCAAACCCGTTCGGTGCACTCTCCCGGTGCTTGTTGATCTCCTCCGGCGTCTCCCAGTTGCGCCCCATATACCCAGCTCCCGCCACCACCGCCAGACCAACGAGGACCATAGAGTATTTAGCCACAGCCTCTTGTTTGCGTTCGGCCGACGACTTGTATTCACCGCCGCCGCCACCGCCGGAGCGGTTCTTGCCTTTGTCGCCGCCGGCCCCTTCGGCGGCCTTGACAGCCATCAAGGCTTTGCCGAGCTCGGCGCCAATGTCGTCCGTCTTTTGGCCCCGGGCGGCCTTTTCGCGTATCAACTGTTCGAGTTCAAAGGTAGACGGGATACCCTTAGTGAGATCGGGCAGCTCAAAGACCTCGGGGGCCACCTCAGGGGTGTCCTCCGGCTTCTTCTTGTCAGCATTGGTATTAGAAGTTTTGGGAGAGGAAGAGGGAGAGAAAGCGGAGGTGGGATTGGGGGGGACTTCGGATTTACTGAGAGCAACCCGTGATGACGAAAAGGCCATCCGCCCCAGTGGTCTCGCAATTGTAGAGACCCTCGACAGCATTTTTGTGTATCCTTGTGTGTGTTTCCCTAGTATCCACTAATTGATCAGAAAGGAAAATAAAGAAAAATAAAAAAGATCCAATGTTTAATCACATACAAGATGTCGTGATGCCACGACCAAGCGCGGCGTTACTTGCGGATCTAGTAAATCATCTGTCAAAAAAACAGCGTCATCAAGCATTTTTTGAGCTCCACTTTAGTCCATGCATTGGATGCGAGTAATGGGGCAATTGGTGTTAATTTATTAGGGTTAAGGGGGTTATTAGTGATTGGAGACCCTTCGAATCTAGGCCTTTTCTGAGGTTGCTTTGAAGATTGCATGATTTGTCATGTTTTTTACAATAAAAAGAAGAGAAATAGTATTTTTATATCTTTAGTCGTCAAGTGGAACAGTTATTCTCTGTATTTCTTCTTTTTTTTCTTGTGTTTGTCCTTGATAATTATATAGACTGTCTCAATTTTTAAAGATCGTGCCTCACTCCGGTCTTATTAACCACCAGGCCGGCCCTCTTCTATCATCACTCAAAATGAGCTCTTCACGCTCTATACCTCTCACTTTAACTGTCGAAGCTCCCCCTCCATCTTCCATGTCTACCCCCAAAGCCAAAGTCATGGCCCTCCGCATCGTCCCCGCCAAACCCAAGCCCCCACCCCGTGAGCCCTCCCCTGAACCCCTTGCATCAATCCCCTACTACCTCCGTCCCTCCATCCCGCCACCCAAGGTGAAAAAGCTTAAGCCCTTTCGTTTCTTGGATCTTCCGCCCGAGTTACGCTTCCTGGTGTACCATCATTATTTTGCGAATACACCGGCCACTCTCGATTTGGACCCGCAGAATTCCCGGTGGGTCGCGAGGCCCTTGATGCTTTTGCGAACTTCCAGGACGATTTACGAGGAGGCGACGCATTATTTTTACAGTACGCACACGGTGAGGGTATTTCCTTGCCACCCGGGGCGCTTCTTCAAAACCAACCGGCCGCTGCTGGCCCGGCTGAAACCCAAATTGAAAAGCCACCTGATGACACTCGAAGTGCGTCTGGGTCCTGGATGGTCTCAACCGCCGCGGGGCTGGGTAGTCAACGAGCGGTTGGGACTGCCCAAATGTACGAATGTGTGGAAGGTGCGCGTGTTTGTTGAGTGCGACCCAGGCCAACCGCATTTTAAGGGTTTCCGCCAGGAGGGCGGGTTCTTTGAGCGGTTTTCGGAGAACTTGGTCAAGGGGGTGATTGGCGAGGTGCCGAATGTGCGGGTAGTGGAGTTTGACGGGTGGCCGAGTGTGCAATTGGATGGGGAGTTGATGCAGAGGTTGATTAAGGTAGTGAAGGGGTTGGGAATGGCAGTTACCTTTGGGCCGGAGAGGGGGTGGGTGGAGGAGGATGAGAAGAGGGAAGAGGGGGAGATAAAGAAGAGAAAGGCACAGGAGCAAGAAGACGAGATAGAGAAGCAAAGGGTGGAGTCACCACAGGGCATTGATAGAGAGGTAGAAAGACTGCTAGCTAAGTTACAGATCTAGACCTATACTAAGGCATTTATATATTTTAATTCTAGACTCAAATGAAGCGTTAAATTTTCTGCTTTGTGCATGTTGCATCCATCAGATATCCTAATCCGTCAGCGTGGGTCAGTACCCCGCTCAAGGTGACACAAACGTTGAAACACTGTGTCTTCTCTACAGTTTATATAGTCGCGAGCACTGTCTATAACTGCTAAGTCTTTGCAGCCCACTAATTTTTTCGGGTTGAATTTCACGTGAAGCATCACCAACCAACATCAATCACCACCGTCACACTATCTACGCCGTCTATCTGTCGCACAAAATTGTCGACACACAGATATCCAGCTCACATTGAGAACTTCCACGACTCGACAATCCAATCGACAGATCACCTCCCCCTCCAAGGTACTAACCAACCAACTAGCCAACTACTCCCATCATGCCCCTCGACAGCACCATCTACCCCCTCTCTCTCCTCCGCACCGATGGCCGCCGCTGGAACGAACTCCGCCACATGCACGCCGTCATACGCACCAAGGATGCTACTGACGGCTCCTCATATCTGGAAATGGGCCACACAAAGGTCATGTGTGTGGTCAATGGGCCAAACGAAGGGAAAAAGAACATGCAGAGCGGCGGCGAGGCGAGAGTGGAAGTGAGCATTGTCGTAGCTGGGTTTAGCGGGGTTGATCGGAAGAAACGGGCGCGGAATGACCGGTAAGTTGTTCCTCAGAAACAAAAGAGAGAAAGTATCGCTAACCGTTCCTTAACAAAACAGCCGCACCGCCGAAATGGAAGCCATTGTCGCCAACGCCGTTTCGGCAACTGTCCACACTCACCTCTTCCCCCACTCCACCATCACCATCTCCCTCTATCTCCTCTCCTCCGACGGCTCCGTGCTCTCCGCCCTCCTCAACGCCACTACACTAGCCCTCGTAGACGCCGGCATCCCAATGTCTTCGTACCTTGCCTCATGCACAACGGGGTCCACATCGACGTATGCGGCGGCTGACGACACGGCGGATCCGCTGTTGGATTTGAACGGGGCAGAGGAGACGGAGTTGCCGTTTATCACGGTAGGGACAACAGGGGATGGCGATGGAGTGGTAGTTTTGGTGGGGGAGAGTAGGGTGCAGGTGGAGAGACTGGAAGGGCTGTTGGCAGTGGGTGTGGATGGGTGTAAGCAAGTGAGGAGGTTTTTGGATAGTGTGGTGAAGGAGAAGGGAAACCGAATGGTCAAAGAAGGCGTGGTCGAGAGGGGAGTTGTTGTTGAGCGAGGGGAGTAGACATTAGTATGAGGAGGTTAGGATGAGGAGGTGGAAGATACCTAATTTAACACGAGTTTCTAGTTCAGCATCTCTTAGTTTCATTTTGATTCTCAATACAGAAGAGTGACAAGAGCTGATAGCTAGTAGCATACCTAGTTAGGGTTATTTTATAATATATAACCCATATGAATCATGTACCCTGTTTTGTTAACCCTAATTTGGAAATTCCTTCTGTCCGTTGCTGTCGGAAATTCACCCTAACTCCTAACCCCGGCCTTGTCTCACTTCTTCCAAGGAATTCGATCCTTACTAATCACCTTCTAGCTAATCAGCTGACAGATGATCTAGGCATCTGCAGCTAGCTTTAGATGATGACGGCATAGCTTTTTTAGCTTTTTTTCTTCCTTCTATAAATACTTATCGATCTTGCATGAACTACCGCGAGTTTGTCATCGTGCATTGTTCTTTTTGTCTTTGATTCATTAGACGAAAAATAACGTCGACGACAACAATACTCAAAATGACATTCTCAACAGTTTTCCGCCCCACCATGATGGGTCGTCTCGCACAGCGCTCTCTACACACCTCTAGCAAACCCTTCTTCACCCCACGAGCCCTCCGCACCCCATCTGCCCTCCCCAAGACGCCCGCCCGTCTCTACCACCACCAGACCTACCAGCAAGCTCCCAATTCATTCAATCTCAGGAAGCTGCTGGTTGGCGGTGCCGTTTTCGGCGGCACGTTAACAGCGGTTAATATGGTTTTCAACCTGGAGACGAGAGAGGGGGGTATTCCGGCTTTTGAGCGGGCGTATTTGAATGATACGTTTATGCACACTGGTCTTGGTGTGGGAATTATTGGTCTTAGTGCTATGCAGATGGTTAAGAGTGGGTTTGTCTACCGTGTCATGGTGACTAACCCGTGGGTTGTCGGCCTTGGTGGTCTGGCCCTCTCGTTTGGCACTATGATTGGTACTCGGAGCGTCCACCCCGACAAGTAAGCTCATCCTATTTCTGCCTCCAAGGAAGAGCAAGCATCAGCTAACAATCTGCTCCACAGCTACATTCCCAAGTATGCCCTCTGGACTGCCTTCAATGCCACCCAGGCTGCCCTCATTGCGCCCTTGCTGGCCTTTATGCCTGCTCCCCTCATCGCCCGCGCCGGTCTCTACACCGTGGCCATGATGGGCTCTCTCTCTATTGTCGGTGCCACCGCTAAGCAGGACAAGTACCTCTACATTGGCGGTCCTCTCCTAGCTGGTGCCGCCATTGTTGCTGCCTCGGGCTTTGCCCCGATGCTTCTGCCTGCCACGGCGGTGAGGACGCTCGCGTTCACTGAGAACATGTGGCTGTACGGTGGTCTGGCTGTGTTTGGCGGTTTCACTCTGTACGATGTGCAAAAGGTGCTGTATCACGGCAGACTTGCTGAGCGGGGGGCTATGATTCGCGATCCGGTGAACGAGTCTATCTCACTGGAGCTGGACTTCCTCAACATTTTTATCCGGATGGCTCAGATTCTGATGATGCAGCAGAACAGACGGAAGTAAAGTAGTGATGAAATAGTATAGGGGAGGATATCTAGCATCTACCATATTGTATTTTTAGGTTGTTTGTGCTTTCTTTTATTGGATTTTAATTTCCTTTTTGTCCATTGTCGCCGCTCTTTTTGGAAGAATTTATTATTAATATACCAAATATCAAGTCTTTTCTATGGAAATTCTAGCTCTATTTGTATTGTGTATATATTTGTGTGCATTTTTCTAGTACTTGAGGTCCGGAAACTTGCGCACAAAGTGACTCGGACACTCATAGCCATCCGGGTTTTTGCCCAGATACTTTTGATGATACTCCTCGGCACTCCACCACTTGCCGGCTGGCATCACCAACGTCTGCACCTTCTTATCGGCAAACCACTGCTCCTGGGCGGCCTTGGTGACGGCGTGGGCGGTGGCTTCTTGGTCGGGGGTGTGGAAGAAAATGACGGAGCGGTATTGGGGGCCATGGTCAGGGCCTTGGGAATTGGGGGTAGTGGGATCGTGCATGCGGTAGAAGAATTCGAGGAGGGTGCGATAGGTGACGAGGGAGGGGTCAAAGGTGATTTTGAGGGCTTCGACGTCTGTTAGTGGAAAGAAAAGAAAGGGTTAGCTGGGTGGTTACAATTTTTTAAGTGGTACAGATGTGGGTGGGATTTATAGATATGCATGTGGTATACAAGGTATATATTTATGTTCTGGATGCAAGTACTTACGGCCGGTCTGCTTTCCACAGACTTCCCGGTATGTCGGGTTTTCCTTGTCGCCGCCGGTGTAGCCGACCTCAGCATCAATCAGGCTCTTCCCGTTGCCAAAGTGCCGACGGTAGATGTGCTCGACGCCCCAGAAGCAGCCGGCAGCGACAGTGGCGGTTTCAGTGGTAGCGGTCATGGTGCGGTAGAGGGTGAAGAAGGGCTGTGTTTGTGTCTAGTGTCTCATTAGGAACAAGGCGGTGGTTGTTAGTTATTGGTTTGTGAACCCAATTTTTCAAATCCTCAGATGTCATGGGAATGATGACATTATGGTGGCCACTTTTAGGGTTAAATACAATAATCTTGGGTTGATAGCCACGAAGTTGACAAAAATAATAAGCCCTGTCAGCGTGTGGCGTTGTTACCTCGTTAACGCCACAGGAGATGTAAACAATGGAGCTGAAAGAGCTTTTATGTATACGCTTTTGAGCTAAACAAGAAAGTAAACATTTTCTGCCAGAAGGTGAAAACAAGGGGCCGGAAGAAGCTTGGAGCGTTGCGTCAGAGATGTAAAGGTGAATCGATGACTGTTTGACAATCCTCTATGAAAAGGAAGACAAAAAAAGAAATCATCAATCGAAATATTCCTGCTCCCGGATGCTCAGTCCTCGGGGCGAAAAGCGGTGTCACTTGAGACTGCCAGTTGGCGTTTGCTAAGCTGGTTGGTTGCATTGTCGTCATTCTTTCCGGATTGATCTTGTTTTGTTGTGTCTTTTTTTATTTACTTTTTGCTTGGTTACCTTTTTGGCAGATTCTCTTTGTAGATTTCTTGACAAGGACACACAGTATGTAGGCCGACAGCTGTATGCACTGCTCACCATCAGGACTCCTTCTGTTTATCGCTTGCTGTCTCTCCTATTTTCTTCCTTTCCCCCCTTCCTTTTTATTCTTTTATTTTTATTTTTGAGACTACAGACACACATACACATACACATTCTTTTTATTTTCGAGATACATACTGTTTAGATAGACCAAAATCCCGACCACCGGATAAACAAGGTATGTGAGGTATTTTTTTTGTTTTTTTATTCTCTCAAGTACTACTTGTGGTGAGGCTTTCATCGTGGTTGGTTGGTGGTGATGGGCCCTGTTTTGTTGTCAGTGCTTTTTCGCTCTCGCCTCGCCTCTATTGTTTTGGGGGGAAGGTGCCGGGGGAGGGAGAGAAGATAGGGTTATGGGTAGTTATTGTTGATACTGGAGGACCTTTGTCTCGACATCTTTCGAGATCTTTCTGCTTTGCAAGAATAAAAAACTAAAAGTTTTTGAAATTTCTTTTGCGTGTATTCATTGGAATTTTGTTTTCTAATTGTTGTTTTTCTAGATTTGATATTGATTTTTTTGTTTCCTCTTTCGATTTTATATGGGATTATCAAAACTGACTGGCTTTGTTGATGTTCTTTCTGGCCCGAAGAAGAAGACAACGAAAAATCTTCTGGACAGACAAATTCGAGATTGTACAAGCCAAAGACAATCGACGAAATTATCTATGATACAACAACATCGACGATCTCCGAGATAATTGACTCTTTAAGAACGAATTCGACCGAGAAGAAGCAGAGAAGCCAAAGCCTCTGGGCTGGCAGCAGCTTTTAGTTACATTCACCTACTGTAACCAACATCACATAGTACATTACACTACAATACGATACACTACATTCTTTGTTGACATTTACAACGACTACGACTACGACTCCAACGATTTTGCTACGACTTTAACGAATTGCTTTTTTTTCTTTTTGATACCTTTTTTTGATATCTTTTTTTTTACATACAAAAAGAAACGTCCAACTTTCTCTGAGCATCACCACCAACAAATCCTTCAAGGGGAAACACACACATACATATACACAGCCAACCACAATGTCAGATTCAGATCCATCGGCCTCATCCATCTGCGTCGCCGTCAGAGTACGGCCCTTCACAGTCAGAGAAGCGGCGCAGATGACGAGACAAGAAGAATCAACACTGTTTCTCGGCGATGGATCACTGGCTGGTGTGGCGACGCCAAAACTGAACACGAGAGGACTGAGAAGCGTTATTAGAGTGATTGACGACAAGTGTTTGTAAGTGGATGTGGAAATCGATGTTGGTGTGGTGTTGGTGGCTAGAACACATCACTATAACCACGTGACTACAATACCCTTTCATACCACCACTAACCCTTACTACAGAATTTTCGACCCTCCAGAAGATAACCCCGTACAACGCTTCTCCAAGACCGTCGTGCCCGGTAAAAAGACCAAGGACCAGACCTTTGGCTTTGACCGCATCTTTGACCAGAATGCCACGCAGACCGATGTGTACGAGGCCACGACCAAGAAGCTATTGGACAGCGTGCTCGACGGTTATAACGCTACTGTCTTCGCCTACGGCGCCACCGGTTGCGGCAAGACACACACTATCACCGGCACGCCACAGCAGCCGGGTATCATCTTCTTGACCATGCAGGAACTGTTTGAGAAGATAGAGGACCAGAGCCAGGAAAAGGTGACGGAGATCTCGCTGAGCTACCTTGAGATTTACAACGAGACGATCCGCGACCTGCTGGTGCCCGGTGGCGGCACCACGGCCAAGCAGGGCCTGATGCTGCGCGAGGACTCGAACCAGGCTGTGACAGTGGCCGGACTGACGAGCTACCACCCAAAAAATGTGCAGGAGGTCATGGACATGATCGTGCGCGGCAATGAGTACCGCACTGTGTCGCCGACCATGGCCAACGCTGTGTCATCGCGCTCGCACGCCGTGCTGCAGATCAATGTAGCGCAAAAGGACCGCAATGCGGCCGTCAACGAGCCGCACACAATGGCGACGCTGAGCATCATCGACCTTGCCGGTTCCGAGCGCGCCAGCGCCACCAAGAACCGTGGCGAGCGCCTGATAGAGGGCGCCAACATCAACAAGTCGCTGCTGGCTCTCGGCTCATGCATCAACGCCCTGTGCGACCCACGCAAGCACAACCATGTGCCCTACCGAAATTCTAAGCTGACGCGCCTGCTCAAATTCTCGCTCGGCGGAAACTGCAAGACGGTCATGATTGTGTGCGTGTCGCCAAGCAGCGCCCACTACGACGAGACCCAGAACACGCTGCGCTACGCCAACCGTGCCAAGAACATCCAGACCAAGGTGACGCGCAATGTCTATAACGTTGATCGCCACGTCAAAGACTATCTGGTCAAGATCAACGAGCAGCTGGCCCTCATCACTGAGCTTAAGGCCCAGCAGAAGGATGCCGAGAAGACCTTTTTGACCAAGTACCGCAAGCAGGCCGAGAAGCGCGACGGCGCCTGTCGCGAGGGCCTGATGCGCCTGCGGGCCGCCTACGAGAACGCTGCTGCCGAGCGCGCCGAGAAGATTGCTAATATGCGCCGGCTCAAGGCCTTTGAGCGCCGCATTGCGCTGCTGCGTGCGTGGATCGACGCCTTCGAGAGTGCCGCCGCCGCCCACCTCAACCACGATGCCTCCGACACACCGTCCATCCCGCATAGCCTGGCTGCGGTCCGTAAGATGGCCGAGGGCATCATGGCCGAACTCGAGCATAGCCGCCACGTGTTGCACCAGAAGATTGACAAGAGCCACTGGGAACGCGCCCTCGACACCGCCCTCAGCCATAGCATCAAGCAGCTGCCCGTTGACAAGCCGTCTGACGCCGCTGCTGAGACCGCCCGCCTGCGTGCTGAGGCTGACAGGCTCAAGCTCGAGTTCCAGGCGCAAATGTACCGCGAGGTTGTCGAGCAGGAGAAACCCGGCGATGCCGCCATGATGCAAGTGTTGTTGGCCGCCCAGCTCGAGATGATCATGGCCCTCAATGACACTATGGGTATGTCTGAGGAGGACGCCGTCGCCCGCGCCAAGCAAATCATCAATGGCCTGCTCGAGATGGGTCACAAAGCTGTGTCGCACGTCGTCAAGCCCGACGGCGCGCTGCTCCCGGGCGCTTTCGACGCCTCCGGGGCCCTGTCGTATGCACATCTTAACTATGGCTCTACGAAGCGCAGCTCCGGGGCCGGAGGAGGAGGCGGAGGAGGCCTTGGTGGTGGAGGCCTTGGAATCGGTGGCAGTGGTGGTCTCGGGACCCCAAGACGGGCCCGCAAGTCAGGGCGCGACTCTCTCGGATTCGGCAGCAGTATCGGGCACAGCGGCCTCGCGCATCCTTCGGGGTTACGGCTTGCCTATGCGCGACCGTCAATCGGGTTCAGTCACTCGGTCGGCAGTACCAACCACCATCACAACCTCTTCTCCGCCTCTGTCAACTCCCAAAGCAGTGGTGGCATCAATCTCCACTCCGGCCAAGGCCAACAAGGCCATTCCGCGTATGCGAACTCTCGGCAGCAGCACCAAAAACAACAGCAAAACGATAACCAAGGCCAAGTCAATGGGCAATCTCAAGGCTCAGGCTCAGGCTCAAGCTCAGGGCTCGGGTCCGGGTCCGGGTCCGGTCACCCCGCTAGCTCGGTCGAAAACAACGCCACTTCTTATGCCGGAAACTCCACAACGTCAGGTGCTGAGACGGGCGAGTTCGTCATCGAGACTGCCGATGGCCACAGGCAAGCTGGCCCTGTCTCCATCCCCAGCGGCGGGGCGAGCCTTGGGGCCTTTGGCTACGGGCAAGGAGGTCTTGTCCCAGGTTCATTCTCTGCCTCGATTACGTCGCCCATGAAGAACTCGCCGAGACGGAGAAAGGCAGGACTGGGAACTCGGGTATCGGTGTCGTTTACCCCTGTAAAGCGGGCAAATTTGGCGCGGCCTCCGTCAGGCCTGAAGCGGAGTGTGCGGTGGCGGGACGATGAAGAAAACGGCTCAGGAACTCTGGCGGATTTTGCTAATACCCCACCAAGATTCTCCATGTCGCCTCAGCCGAATGAAGGTGGTGAAGGTGGTGGTGCCTCTTTGAATGGGTCACCAAGAAGAGGACTGTCTAAGTTGGGTTTGGGGCGGAGCATGTCGGAAGAGGACGAGGAACAAGAGGAGGATAATGATGAAGATAAACCGATGCCGCCACCGCCAATGTTGCCGTCGTATCTAAAGCAGGATTCGAATCAGCAGCAACAACAGCAACAACAACCGGAAGAGCAGGAGCAGGATGACGAGATTATGATTGACGCCAATGCTAGCACCATGTCATGTGACGTCAGCATGACTTCGGTTTGCGGCTCTGGTTCTGGCTCCGGAGCGTCATCAGTATCAGCTGGTACCGGAGGAGTTCCTCTGTCTTCTTCGTCGGGCAGCTTGCGGTCGTCCAGCCGGTTTGCCGCTGGGTTTCTGTCCAAGGTGAGCCGGCCTTCGGTTTCGGCAGGGTCCGGGACATCGGGGATACCGTCGCCCGATGCTCTACGGACGCTTGCAAACGGGATTACGGGATCGCCGTCGTCTATTCCGCGGGTGGCGAGTCCACGGCACTACTTGTCGACATCGGCGAGCAAGAGCTCGTTGAATGGTGCTGTCAGCCACAACAGTAGCAACAGCATCAACAGCCATTATGGCAGTAGTGGCAGCATTGATGAGAGCCGGGCGCTCGGCTCTGGAGGAAGCCACTACGGAGGACATCATGGATCTTCGGGATCAACAAGTTCGTTTGGTGTGAGTGGTTCTTCTGTTAACAACAACAACGGCACTAGTTGGTCGTTGTCATCGTCTTCCCTTCCCACATCATCATCATCTATTATTAGGCCATCATTACCATCATCAACATTAGCATCAGAATCATCAACACTGACAACGACATCGTCGGGTTTGAGTTCTTCGGTCCTCCTCCGAACAACTCGGTCCCGGCAGTCGCTGTCGGCTGGGTTCAGCAGGTTACCGTCGGCGATTCCGTCTTCGTCAGCAACGGCAGCGGCATCTTCGAATGGTTACAGTGCAACCCATTTTCTCTCTAGCACAACTCCTTCTAGTAGCACTACAACCATCACCAACAACACACAAAGTCACGGGTCAGAATCTGATAACGAAGGTAGTTTATCCCCGCGAAAGATTCGCTCCGCCATTGAAGCCAAGAAGGCATCCAAGAAGCTTCCACCCCGGCGCATGTCGCTGGGCTTTGTCCCGGTCAATAGCTATTCCAACGGCGCCGGGACCAGTACTGGCACCGGCCTGACGATACCACCGTCGGAATCGAGAAGAACAAGTATAGCTGCGAGCAACACGACCCGGCGCAGTAGTTTGGCATTTGGGTCGTCATCGACGCTGGTAGCGCCGGGAATAAGAACGTCATTGGTGAATATTTCGAATTTGTCGGCAATTTCGGAGGATGCTGGGGCTGCGGCGACGGCTGGAGGTACCCTGCTTAGTCCGCGGGCGAACCGGGGGGTCGTCAAAGCAGCGGGGATCAACGGAGTGTCAAGACGGCGGAGTAGCGGAGGGCCGTTGCCGGTGGACAGTGGGGAGCGCAAGATGGGAATGAGTGCTGGGGCAGCCAGGCGAATGGGAGGCGGCAGTCCGGCGAGACGGCGAGTTAGCTTAGGAGGGGCTTCTTTGGGGTTACTAAGTGCGGGAGGCGAAAGCAAGGAGCCACGGAAGGGCGGCAGATTGAGCTTTGGTGGGTGGCGATAAGGCGAGAATGATTTGTTTGTGTTTTTTTCTTGGGTCATACTTGCATATTTAGGAGTTTTTGGTCTTTTTCTTTTCTTTTTTTGGGAGGTTATTGTTGATTTTAAGGACAATTGATTCTTCTTGTTTTTGTTGTTTCTTGTTTATTATTGCGTCTATATATGATTAGATTATGTACTTTGTGTTCCACATGTGTCATCATCATCGTCGTCAGATCGTGATTATATCATGACTCTGTCTTGGTGTTGGTGTTATTGCTATTGTTGTTATTGTTGCCTTCACTTCCCATCGTCGGACCAAACCAATCCTTTTCAATCTCCCGCAAATCATCCGTCATGGCCGCCGACCAATCCTTCCAAATTGACGTCGTCTCTTCGTCCTCCTCGGCCTCTTCATACCCAAGATCCGGCGGGTGCGCCGGCATCAGAATGTGCGTCGACGGGAATGTCTCCCGCAGGGGCCCTGGGGATTCCTGTTCAGGGGACGACGAGACACCAGTACGTTGGAGGAACAAGTAAGCCTCGGAGCGGTTAGCTTTGGCTGTTCCGGAGTTGGATCCAGAGATAGACCTTAAGCGGGCCGTTTCGTCAATTTGCGAGATAGTCTTTTCGACAATTGTGCGCATCTTCCCGACGGCGTGTCCGCCGGCTTCAAGGAGAGTGGCGATTGCCTGGATGATCGACAGCCACTCATCCATGGTCTGCCGGAACTCCGCAACGGCCGCCAGGTCCGTCTGGCTGCGGCGGGACCACGCCGCTGACAACGTCGTGAACATAAAGGCACCGTAGAGCGCCATGGACGCCCATGTGGGATCGAGAGCCCCGAGATCCTTGAGCTGGCGAGCCACCGAGAGCATCTTAGTGGCTAGAGACTCAACAATGGTCTCGTTAGCGGTGGCCAGCGCGGGACTCGGGGCCATGGACATGGTCGGATGGCGCAGTCGGAAGCGGAAGACAAGCTCTAGATGCTGGATGCGCAATAGCGGCAGCGGATCAACGTGCTCGGAGATCTCAGGCAGTGTCAGGTACGCGGGTAGTGATGACTTCCAAGCCTGTAGGCGGGCCTCGAGCGTGGCGACAAGCGGCTCGTAGATGGCCGGGTTCCGTTTTGGCGAGTACAGGTGGCTGTACAAATCGATAAACAGCGGCGTAATACGCATTTCGGCCAGCCCTGGCCAAAAAGCACACTCACCGCGCACCTTTTCCTCGTCAATTCCATTAGCCGTCAATGACTCGTCAGGCACCGGGCGCGGGAAATGCGTTGTGTAGTCCTGATTAGTAAACGGCATGGAGCGCCCCATATCAGCCTCGACCTGGACGTTCAAAACGGCAATTGCCCACCAAAGACGATTACGTAATTCACGCTCGAGGACGCCGCATTTCTTATTTTCACGGTGGAGGCCAAGACTCCAGGCGCGGCCAAGGGCCTGAGTGACAAGGATGACGGCGCCGTGGGGCTTCGGGAAATTGCGGGCGTGCAGGGCGAGAAGGGTCATGGCCTGACAGGTCTCGAGGCTGCGTTCGCAGAGCAGCTGGTAGAAATGACTCAGGGCAAAGTGATAGTGGGCGTTGGACTCGGTGTTGAAGGCATCTCGGAGGTGCGGAGTGGAGGTGTGACGGACACCGTAATGGAAGAGTTGGGTGGCGTAGATAGTGTGGATGAGGACAATCTCGGAGGTGCGCGGGGTGTAGGTGGCATCATCGTAGACTCGTTGGAGCTGGAGATTGATTGGTCAGCAATTTGATATGAATATGAAAGAAACGGAAGGAGGCAGGATTGGGAAGGTACCGGTAGTAAGTAGGTCCCCTCTCCAGAGTCAAGACTCCACTTTAAACCGACGACATTTCTTCAAGAAAAACCAAACTTCTTTTTCCTGCATTAATATTCTGCTTACCATGGCAAAAAAAGACGGCTCATGCAAAATTGGCAAACTCCGATGCTGTCGATAGAAAAACCACTGCGCATAGACCCACATGTCACTCCGCGGCGGCAGCTTCACCCACTTCACTTGATTTGCATTCATTATCGTCTGCAAAATCGCCTGCACGCTTTTGTTATTCCGCGGTGTAAACGGCTCCTGGTTGTGTGCCTTTTCGTCGTAGTCGCGGTGATGGAAGGAGCCCGTGGAGATGGTGGTGCCGAGGATCTGCAGCGAGGTGCCGGACACGGAGGATAGCGGAGCAAAGTCCATGGATGCACCAAGGTGGCTGAGTGTCGGGTCGACGGTGAACTTAAGTGGGAGGAGAGCGGACACTGATACTTTCTTTTCCTCGAGGTGTTGTTGGAGGGGCCCGGTCGACGAGGAGCCGGGCCGGGACAGCCCCGGGGACCGGTTCTTAACCATTGTCGTTGCCGTCGTTATGTTACTTTCGCGAATCCACAGTCCGTTAACTCCGCGCCAGCCGCCCTCCTCTGGGCCCTTTCCTTCCCGCCAGACATCAACACTGGCCACCTCCATGGCCCCGCCGACTCCGACCGCAACCATAAGCTCTGGTTCCTTGTACACCTCCACGCCGAGATCTGCCAGCACTTCCTGCACCGCAGCATATCGCTTCTGAAGACCAGCGATCAAAGATTCCAGATATGCCGTATATCCTCTGGGTTCTCGGCGGCCCGAGTTCCGGTTGGTCATGGTACACGGGTGATTTGCAGCGGCGCATTGGGCGCAGCCAGTAGGTGAGTGGTCGCAGCGAATTTTCCGGTTCTTGCAGCGGTCGCAGGCTTGGCCTGTGCGTAATCGGGGGGCGGGGCTGGAGGAGGATGGGACGGCCGGTTTGTTATTAGTATTGTTGGTGCCGGTGACAGTCGTTGATGAGACCAGTTGATATTGATTTGATAATGGCATAAACTTTCGGGTCTTTTTGTAGGACGGAGCCGGAGATGCGGGTCTCGGTTGTCTGGCCGAAAAGTGGAATGGACTTGGTACAGCTGCATCAGGTACTGGTTGTCCTCCGGGGGGCCCCGGTTGCATGCTGTGTGTATTCCCCGGGAACCCGGCAAACTCCGTCCTCATATCCGACCCTCGTTTATGCATGTTTCCTTGTGCTTGGCCCAGCGGCCCCATTGTGGAGCCAATCGGTGACAACCCGGAAATATGAGCTAGATGTGTCGGCGTGGGGGGCCCCATCGGCCGTCCAAGAGAGACGCCACCGCGAGAATGCGGGTGGGCGAGATGCCGGGCATAAGGGGCAATGTGTGCCGGGGGGCCGACGGGGACGGGCAGGTGTGGAGAGTGGGTGTAAAAATGAGGGTGGGGTTGGGCGTGAGAAATCATTGGAGGTAGGGTATGTTGGTGGTAATGGTCGGAGGGGTTGTCAGCGGGGCGTTTTGCGGGGATGAGCGGGTCGGAGGGGTTCATTTTGGAAGAAGTTATGGGTGGACTTGGAAGATGCCAAGGGTGTGGTTGAAAGATGGTCTAGGCAAGGCGAGACGAGGCGAGTCAATGCGGGATAGAGCGGAACAGACCGGAACAGACCGGAGTCAGGGATTAGGCAAAGCAACGAAGCTATTGTATATAGTTGTTTTCTATAAGTTGTCGAGTGGCGGCGGGTGGGAAAAATAACGACAGAGGCGGAAGAATTTGAGAAGAAATAAGAGAGAAAGCAAAAGAGGAAAGAGGACGGAGAGAAATAAGGAAAACAAAAATTAAAAATCTACCCAGGCTATATTCTCGTTTTGAGGAATCCCTAACCTTGATTTTTGTGTTTGACTTTGTTTTATCAGATTGAGAAGTCACTGGCAGTCAGTAAAAGAAACAAAAAATAAAATAAAATAAAATAAAACTAAAAATTGATAAAGAAAATGCCTGTGTTAGCGAATGGATGAATAGACTATATGCGTATATTTATGTGTTTATGTGTGTATAAAACGGCAACTTCCTTTTTTTTAAGGGAGGGAAGGGCAGTTGCCAAGTCTAGATATAGATGTTGTGTTTACATATAAAGGGCAATTACCATTGATGGAAGAAGGAAAGAAAAAAACAAAACGAAGAGGTAAATAAGGGAGCTGAGGAAAGTACAGAGTATACAAATACAAAGTACATCAACTAAGCCAGCTTACGTCTCAGACTTTTGTGATTTTTACAATCTTTTTTGTGTTCTTTTTTCTAGACCATATAATGTTTTCATTAGTCTCTCTTTTTTCTGTTCTTTTTCTTTTTTATTTTGTAAATTCCCAAAGTGCTCTTCACCTCACGTATAGATAGCCCAAGAGCCTAGGCAGGGTCTCTTTGAAGGAAGGAGCTGAATAGTGGCGGTGGAAAAACAGGAAGCAAATCAGGAAGGAGGAGGAAGAGGAAGAGGACGGAAAATGGAATTATTCCATTACTCTTCCATCTTTGTAGCATGGATGGCAAGTTCCGTTTTTGTTGATGGTATCGTTTACTTTGGAATCTTTGAAATCTTTGATCTTGAATGGTGATACATGACCAGTCAGTAATGTGCATGTAAACAAACATCAAGATTACACATACTCTTTCTATATCTGTCATCATCAACAAACACATAAACAATATAAATACACAAGATAAAAGACGGAAAAAGACCCGGGTCAAAGAACCACCCTCCCTAGGGTTCAGCCCGTGGCTGGGAAGCGGGTTTCACTGGAACATGACATGGTTGTATTTATCCTAAATATATGCAAGACGGTAATTTCCTTAGTCGGTGACTGACTTATTGGGATGATTTAACTAACTTGGGGTAGGAACTAACTTGAGCTAAGATATTTCCACAAAGGGTCTACAAACACCACCACTGTCATTTATCATTTATAGTCTTTTTTTTGTGTACGGAGAGTTCCCTCTTAGGGTTTCTTTAGGGTCCCTTATCACTGGAACTAGTCACAGTATCACATGTGGCCCTTGTCACGCGCTAATGTTGATGTGAGTATGACGAAGAGCTTAATGCTTAGTCGGAATGGAAGCGGCAGGTAGGAAAGAAAATAAGGGAAAAAAAAGGAGGGCAGTAAGCGTAATTCCAGGGTATCGGACGAAGGTGAGTGTGATTGGAGAAGAAGAAGAAGGAGGAGATGCAAAAAGGCCGGTAGAAAGGTATGGGAAGAGAAAAAGGTAAGAAATATGATTGGTGATTGGCGACTGGGGCGGGCGGGCAGGCGGGGTTGTATGGCGTATGTGTGTACTTTTGTTGTTGTGTTTGCTTGGAAAGCCATTTATGTTGTAGAAATACCAAATCACTAATTGGGCTCAGTGAATTGAGGATGAAGAGGAACCCAAAGTAACCGAACTCAATCTCATCCATCAAAAGTATCAATAACAGAAACACAAATTCTCATGTACGTCATCATCATCACCATCATATAACATAAACCCTTATTCCCACTGACCCACACTCACTTCTTTCCTAATCTATAACTAACTCTTTCTCTCAAAAAGGCCCCCACCTTTCCGTGCCAAATATCTCACCCTCCCCATTCTTTCCCTCCTCCTCGCCACCTTTGCCCTCTCCACCATCTCCATAAACAACAACACCACCACCAATACCATCACCAGCGTCATCATCACCAATACCGACACCCCCCCACTCGAACCGGCCCCACTTGTCCCCTCGGCCCCTTTCCTGATCGCCCTTCTTTCCGGCATCGAAGCCATCTACTCTATTCTCGTCCTCCTCGGCCTTAATAGCGGCACGTGGGCCCAACCGCACTGGCCATGGTGGTTTTTTAGCTGGTGGGGAGGCATCGCGGTGAGCGGGGTGTTATCGGGGGTCTATACGCTAGAGCGGGTGGCGTGGATTCGCGCGGGGGATCTGTGTGTGGTGGGAGAAGATGAAGGTGGTAGGGGCCGGCTGCCGCATGAGTGTGTGGGGGGGTTGAAGGGGGTGGCGGTGATGGGGGGGTTACGGGTGGCGATGGGAGGGGTTTGGGCGGTGGGGGTTTTGTGGTATTGGTGGGAGAGGAGGTGGCGGAGGGGGAGGAGAGGGATAGAAAGACAGGATGTAAGAAATGATGGGCAGAGTCAAGAGGAGGGACATGTCTTGGAGGATATTGGGGCTCGGCGGGGTGTGTGACACATTCCGAAAGGGGCATGGGATTGTTATGACAGTGTAGTTTCTTGATTTTCTATATGTATACATATCTTTCCTTGTATCTCTTCTTCTCTTTCTTCTCTTTCTTCTCTGCTTACACTTTATAAATACATCAACGCAGCATACCTTATTTCCATCCTCTCCCACCATCTCTACCTTCTCCGCTCTCGCCCCTCCCCACTGTTGACTTCGCCACCCATGTCTACATCCAGCCAACATCCCCGCCCTCATCTGCCGTGTCCGCAACCTCGTCATCATTGTCTGAAGACTTGGCGAACATGGTCGAGATGCCGCCGGACCCGAAGCCGCCGGAGGGCGCTATATGGGGCGGGGGCGCCGAGAATTTTGGTGTTGGTGTCGAGTATTCAGACGGTGCTGTTTAACCCACGGGATACGATGAAGGCCAAGGTGACAGTAAGTGTGATTAGTGTGTTGTTGTTGGTGCTTGTGGTGATGGGGTATCTTTGGCAGAATAACAAGCCGATTTATATTTACTGGACTCAAGGTATGTATATGTATATGCGTGAAAAAAAAAAAAGGGGGGGGGGGGGGGCCTTGCCTCTGTATAAAAAATGTGGCTCTACATTCGTCTCCGTCTCCGTTTGAGATTCAGAATCTGATTCTGTTTGCGGCAGCTAGATAGGTGGCGCCGCAGATGGAGATTGGCAGAAAGTATCTCAGGCTGTTCCAGCGGCTGGGGATCCCAACAGATGCGTATATGGACCTGGGGCAGCCAGTGGAGATCCGGTGGATCGCGACGTACCTGACGTACATGGCGGAGTGGCAGACGGGGGCGCTGCGGGAGAAGAATGTGGCGCTGAACTACAGTCAGATTGTAGTGTTTGCATGTGCCGTGGTGGCTGGGGTGGGGTGGTGACATTAGTGCTGGCGGATCAGGAGTGGACAGATATTCGGAGCGAGGTGATGACGGGGATGCAGGCGGAGGAGGAGCGGCGGCGGCGCAGAAGGCGAGGGCACAGGCGACGATGGTGTGAGGATAGAGACAAGACATATAGTTTAAAGTGATTATCAAGATGTTTATTGTAGAAAGAGTAAATTCATTGAGCCTCAAAGAGTCCTGTGACGTAAACATAAAGCAGTTCCAGACTAGGTGGATCCGACGATTTCTCCAAAAAAAAGTGGAGAGCAAGACTGTTGATATACTAGTCTTGGGCAAACACACAAACACAAACACAAAAACAAACAAAAACAAATCCGTATCAAAAAGCAAACCAAGAAAAAAACAACCAAAAGAAAATAGATAAACACAAAATCGGCACATAATATCACATCCCCCCCCATTCTCCCGAGCGCCAGCAAACAACAGAATTACCGAATCGGCGCCATTTTATCGGCCCACTTCGGCTGCACAAACAGCCCCCGGGCCTCAGCATACACCTCGCCCGTCCCCGCATCGACGACCCTCCCCTCACACCACGCCTTGCGTCCCTCCACCTTGTCCGTTGCCGCCTGCAAAATGACAAAGCGATCCACGGGCAACGGCTTCTTGTAGTCAACCGTCAGCGTTGCTGTGACCGATATCTTCTTGGGTAGCCTCGGGAACGTAGCGCGCGCCATGCACTCGTCGAGTAGCACGGCCTGGAGGCCCCCGTGGATAATACGGGCGTGCCCGGCCAGGTTGCGACCGAGGTGGTAAAAGCCCATGAGGGCCCCGCGGGCATCATCAAGGAAGATAATCGGGCGGCAGCCCATTTTACCGTTGCCGATGAGTGTCGTCATGGTGAGGGAGGTCTCGACATGGTCGCCTTCAAGCGCCAACGGGGCGCGGATGACGCGGACGGAGTCGCGGGATTTGAATTCGATGGCCTCGGGGTGGCGGGCGATGACGTCGAAGAGGAGGTCCTCGTGTTCAGTGGTAGAGAGGGTGGAGGGGTCAGCTGGGTGGTTGAAGGGGGTAGCTTCAGTGGTGTGGGTAGGCGGGTTGATAGTTGTGGTGGCGAGTTGAGCGAAATGGCGAGGGGCCGGTGGGTGGTGGGGGGCGGGGAGGACAGGGCGGTGGAGGACTTAATAACAAAGACATTAGCACATTATTTTGAATAAGGGTTGGTATTAGATAAGGATGAAATGAGTTTCATGTGAGGCACAGTGAGATGAGATGAGATGAGATGAGATGAGATGAGATGAGATGAGATGATATGATATGATATGATATGATATGAGAGTGAGAGTGAGAGTGAGAGTAAGAATAAGAGCGAGTCAAGGTGTGAAGATTGCATACCTCTGGTGGCGGCGGGAACGGCACGGAAAGAAGAGACAGGCACGGCCCTCGTGAGGGAGGCGGCATTGTTGAAGACGGCGGTAGAGCGAGTAGCGAGCATGATGGCAGTGAAGTAATTGTGAAAGGATATTTCGTGAAGAGAAAATAAGAAAACAACGAGATGTGATAGACAAGCAGAAAGAAGAGACACTCTCAGAGTACACTCAAATACAAACAAGATCAAGTATTCTGAACCAGTCAGATGGAGATATCAGTCAATGGCGTAGTGTTTTTGTTGGTGATGTTTCTTTGTTGTTGTTGCTTTGTGTTCTACCAAAGAGAAAGAAAACAGACCCGAGAAAACCCGGGGCCTTGTGTCCTATTTATTCTCTTTTCTTGCTCGCTTCACTCATTCTCCTTCTCATTCATTTCATACTGGATTCCCTTGATAAGCTTTGCTTATCTTCCTCTTCCTCTTCTCCGGAGGATGAAGTTACCAAAAATACACACATTTTTGTTTCATGCTTCTTTTTCGGTGTATCTCAGTGAAGCGCACGGCTTACAAGCAAAAGTAGACAAGACAAGCGAAGCAAAGTAAAGTACAGGGCGTGTCAATATCAAAAGTCGAGCTAAACTGAGACCCTGCGCTTGCAGTTTCCAGGGCGGACACACATAGGCAGAATTGGACTGTGATTGGCTGGTTCAGTTAAGCTGGAGGAAAAGAGAAGAGACAAAATTGAGGCTCTGCGCTGCAGAGTGCCGCTCTGTATGTACAAAGATAAGAGCCGCAGTTGCCAGACAAATAATAGACTTTGGTTCAGGAAAATATCTCCTTTAGCATACATATCTGCGGATGCTCTGGATAAATTCGCCTGCTTCCTCACTAGAAGAAAAAAAAAGAAAAAAAAATTAAGCAGTAATTAGCTTCCTACTTCCTGGCTCAGTTTCCCTCGCCCCCCATCGGCACAAAGTCGCTCTTCTTCTTCTTCTTTCTTTCTTTCTTTTTTAGCACAGACATTCTCTTTTCTCTCTCACTCTCTCATTCACTCACTCATTCACTCACTCATTCACTCACTCACTTGACGATAAAGAAATCCATTTTACTTTAAGAAAGAGGGTATAGATATTTTTAAACAGACTCCTCTTTTCCCTCCAGCCAATCAAAGCCCTGGTAATTCACATACACGATATGGCTTGGCGGTGTTTCGCCGACCGACATACAGGCCGGGGCAGATAGAGGGAAGGACAGGGAAAGTCCAGCCAGCACTAACATATATTTACATACACTGTTTTGCACTGGGCTACACTAGCTTTGTTGTTCATTCGGTAAAGAAACACACGCAGAGAGAGAAAGATTAGAAATTAGAGATTAGAGAGATATGTGGGATCGGCTCTGAGGGCATGTAACAAAAGGAATCTGCAAGCGCAGCCACACAGACTCGGGCTTAGGCTTAAGTGGTGCAAAGGAAGACAGGAAGATGAAAGTTCCTGATGGTTTACAAAGAAGATAAATGAGAGGATCCACACTTATATCATTAGACTCGTTTCTGTAGTGGGGGTTTTTTTTTTCTCTGTTGTTATCTTGACAAACTAACTGATTTATATGCTATATACATGTACATTTAATGTGAATTTTTTTTACTTTGATCATGCAAGCAAACAATATAATGATGAACAAAGTAACTACCCTTTTCTTGAATTTGATCCTGCCTTGCATCACTAACTACGTAAACACACACATACACACAAGCACCTCCTTCAAATCACATCATATCACATCACATTCTTTTCTTTTTGCCTTTCCTTTTCCTCCCAAGCCAAGACAGAAATCCCAAGCGCCGTTTCTTGCCATTATCTCTCTCACCCACCTCCGCCTTGTCTTTTCACTTTCACTTGTTGCTGTCTACCCCCTGAATGTGCCAAGCCTAAAGTTGCTTGTCCATATGATGGGTATCTACTCTAGTTCTAAACTTTTCTCTTTTTTCTCGGTGATGTGAAAATGTGGGCAAATGGCGAATTGAACAAAACGATAGCCAGACACGGCCAAGAAAAACTATTAGCAGCCTCTGTGTCATCGCTGTGGTCAACATCAATGCCAATGCCAATGCCAATGTGTTTCTCAAGCTTTCATTTTATTCAAGGTTCCCTACAGATAGCTTGCGCTTGGAGATGTTGAAACGGACCCAGGATCTCTAGTATACACATAAGACAGACGGACAATCAGGGCGCTTCGTGTTTCCTCGATGGCCCTCCCTTCGGATCCGAACTTGGTGTGACATGGACGGAAACGCATAGTGAATGCAAGCAAGATAAAATACATATTTATTTGGAACCCGTAAATTCCCGCTTTGATAAATAGCCAAGCGTTGAGCGAGATGCGGAAAGATACGGATAGACGGAAATAAACATGGAAATGCGCCAAAAAAAAAAGTTCACTGCCCTGACTTGCGTTCTCCTGTGATAGTCAATGGTCAAACAAACACTGCTTGTGCTTTACATATCAAGAATTGGGGATCTAAGAAGACAAGAAACAGAAATTGTAAACGCACTTTGTGATTCTGTTTTTGTACATGTGTTGGTTTCGTGGGGACATGGTTTCTTGGTTCGTAGACTGTTTGGACCTTTTTTTTGTCCCCGCTGGCCAATCCCAGATTATCCTTTTGCTCTTCCTCCGCAGTCTTATGTGTATGCATGTGTGCGTGTGTGTGGTCAATAAACGGGGCAATATCGTGTTACTCATGCCGAGTTGACAATCCCGGATATCATCTCCACCTCCTCATCCGCCTCATCTTAGCCTTTCTTCTTTGTTCTTTCCTTTCTCTCTCCTCCACCTCAAACCCCCTTCACCGCCATCGCACTAACCACCAACCTTTCCTTCACCTCCCGCTCCCGCCCCTTCTCCACCCCCGCCAACCACTGCACCCCATTCAACTTATAATACTTGTTCACCCGCCTCCAGTCAGTCCCCTTAGCAATCTCCTCATCATTCACCTCGACAAAGTCCCCCTCGATGATTTTTTCCAGATGCTCGGCGATTGCCGGGGCTGCGGTGGCCGGGGCAATCTTGACAATGAGGAGGTCCTTGGTAGTTGCTTTGGACATGCCAAACCGCGAGTAACTTTCCGAGATCTATTCAATCCAAAAAGTCAGCATCAATCACTTTTCTAGCCTCTCTCTCTCTTTCTACATAAACCATGATCACTTACATTGTTCCCCGGATTCAACCCATTCAACACCTCACTATGCACATTCGCCGTCTTCAACGCCCCCGCCACCTCCCCGGCCACCGCCCTCCCTACCGCCACGAGCACCTGGAATTCACTAACGAGGATCCCCGCGTCGATAAATGTATATTCATACTCTGGGTTGCGCGCGAGAAGCTGTGCGTGGATAGCGGGGGCGTTGGCGAGGTTGCGGATGAGAGCGAGGTGGACGGCGTGGGTGGGGGGGAGGAATTCAAGGGAAAGGATTTTTAGGGGGATCATTTTGGAGGGAGGACAGTTTGGTCTTTTTGTATTGTGTGCGCGTGTGTATGCTGTGTATATAATGAGATGGCAACGAGTGAAAGAGGATTGCTGTGCAAAACGGGTCTATCATATACAGTCTACGCACTGTACAATACACACACAACCGCACAGTAACCCACCCAGGATGAATTGCATCCACAACTTCTTGCTTAGTCATCTGCATTATGCAATAACAACAAATCATCTTCAGCATTAGCATCATCAATATATACATATATACATTAATTCTATACATAATTGTCACTCTTCTGTACATATTCATTTTTTGCAGATACAGACACAATGACACCAAGCTCCACCTCCTCAACGCAATCCCTCCATGCTCTTGGTCAAGATAAACTTGACATCTCCCCTCTTCTTCATCATCTCCTCCCGCCTCCTCCCCACCTCCCTCCCTACAAATAACCTCGGCCCCCTCTCAACCTCTACCCGCTCCTCAGGCACAATCTCCCCCCCATTCAACCCGTCCCCCCCATGCTCATCGTGCCCCCACCTCTTCACCCCGCCCGCCCGCACCCACGGCTCTAGATTCCGACACTGCGACCCGTCCAGCCATTTGAGCTTCGGACATCCTTCTAGCAATGCTTCGACGCCAGCACCTGTCACTCGGACACACCCGCGGACCGAGATGCCCCGGAGTTTTGAGAGGTGCAATGCTACACAGCCGAGTGAACCATCTGACACGGCCGAGCCGCAAAAGGCCAACCGTAGTTCCCGTAATTCGGGGAGGCCGAGTGCGACCATCTCGGTGCTGCTGTCAGATAGTGCGCAGCAGAAAGAGAGATCGAGGATCCGGAGCCCCTTGGCAGCAGTGACCAAGGATGTAATTGCATGGTCGGTAAGATAAGTACAGTCAGCGAGGCAAAGATTCCGCAGCTTTTCAAAACGGAACGCCGCCCAAGAATGAAAGCCAGCATCCGAAATGGTCGTGCAGCGCGTCAAAACTAGTTCTTCCAGCCGATTTGACGCATGAAGGGCCAGGTGCGCCATGGATCGATCAGTTACGTGCTTACAGTAGCTGAGGTTCAACCGGCGGAGCTTCGGGCAGCCGACGATGGTCCCCGGGGCAACAACAACAGCCTTGCGCTTCCCGTTCTCATTGGCGCTCGCCGGCCGGTGGTCTTCAGGGACTACCCAGCCGGTGACTCGCGCCAGCAGATTATCACCAATCTTGCGACAGTTTGACCAGTCGATTTCCTCCAGGTCTCTGGCCTGCTCTGAGAGTTCGAGGATGGAGTTGGCGGATACGTCCCACACTGAGCGCATTCGGAAAATGCGCACGTGGCAGGCGCAGTGCTTGTAGAGGGACGAGAAGCCGGCATCAGTCACGTGGAAGCAGTTGGAGATGTCGATAAGTCGCGGCCTTTGTCCAAGAAATGGTGTAATGGTCTTTTGCAGCAGCGAATCGGTGATGACGCGGTTGTGTGGCGTGAGATCAACGTTATGACATAATGCCGGTGAGGTCGCCAGCAGCCGTTTCCAATGTGGCGATACAAGACGTAGCTTAAATATGTCGGCAATTGGAAACGTTGCCAGCACCATCTCTAGCACAGCTTCAGGGATTACCTGGTCCGCTGATGACCGACGCCTCGGATGTATGCGTATTCTCTTCTTAGGCGTCTCCTCTACGTCTGGTGGCGGACTATATATCGGGACTACTGGCATGCTCGGTGCCCGCTGCAGTCCCGTATGCGTCTGATAATCTGCTTGTGATGACGATCCCGAAGCCGATGGTGTCCCTGGTGGTAGTGTTGCTGACGCCGACATGCTGTTGACAGCTAGTGGGTGCACCGGTTTCACCAGGCCAGTGGGGGAATCGGCGGGTGGTGTTGGGGGCGCTATGGACCCTTTGCGGCGGTTGCGCATATTTTCCATGTCGACACTGAGAAACGGATCGGGGTCCGGCGTGGACTTAATTTCGGGGAGGTCGTGTTTTCGAGTAGAACCTGAGGATCCGGCGGAACTTAGCGATGATGCTGAGGTCTTGGACTTGAGGGAGGTCCCTGACGTGCTGGCGCCAAAGGTGAACGAGGCAAACTGCTCGTGAACGGATGAATCCGTCGCCGTGCTGCCTTCTTCCATGGTCATAATCACATCTCCGTCCTGATCATTTCCTCCTGACACCGGATACCGTTGTTTTGCCGTCTCTTCCACTTGTTCCCGGATATCTGTCCTTGACCACAGCTCCTCCAACGTCGGCCCCGGAATTACCAGACACTCCACTGTAGTTATAGCCTTAACTGTAGCTGTCCGTTTGTGTGCCAATCCTAGACTCGCCACCTCACCAAAGTACTGGCCAGAATGCAATCGCGGTCGCTTCAGCATGGAGACGTCGGGTCTCGGCCCCGAGTCGTCACCTCCCGCATAGGAAAAACGCCGGGGAGGAATCACGGCGTCAATAAGGACCTCGGCCTCGCCGTTAACTATGAAGTAGATTTCGTTTCCGGGCGTACCCTTCAAGACAATATCTGTGAATGGTGAGTATCTCTTGGGTTGGGCATTCAGGCCTAGGAAATGTAGAATGTCATCGGAGAGCCCGGCAAACAGCGGGAGCTCACGTAGTGTATCGCGGATACTGACGGTGGCCGACCCGAGGGCACTTGCACCGGCGGACGGATCCTCGGCCAGACCCGGACTAGGACTCTTGCGCTTCTTGGGATTGCCACTGCCATTCAAAGTGCCGCCGGGGTCCCGCTGCTTCTTGGCGGCGATGCGCTCCTCCCGCTTCTTCCGCAGGATATTCAGTCGTTCCTGCGCTTCCTCCCGAATGCGCTTCTCCATCTCGGGAAACTTGGGCAGCTCGACCATCAGGTCCTCCTTCTTTAAACTCAGTAACAAACACTTGCTCCGCGCGACAATCGTCGCTGTCCGCGGAATGTCCATCAGCACACCAATTTCGCCAAAGAAGCAGCCGGCCCCCAATTCAGCGAAGACGGCCTCGCCATCCCGCGAGACAACAGCAACAACGCCGCGCACGACCCAGTACATGCCACGGGCCTCGTCGCCTTCGGTGATGACGACGTCGGCGGCAGCGTGCACGCTGGGCTTGAGATGCTGGCCGATGGCCAGGAGGAAGGAGTCGGAGGCCAAGTTGAAGAGGGGAAATGTCCGTATACGGTCGACCATATCGAGGGGCATGGAGGGGAGCGGGGAGATGGTGAGGGGGGAGGGGCGGAGGGGGCGGGTGGGGTTGTAGGTGTGGAGGAGGGAGGAGGCCGTGGCAGGCGGCGGTTGAGCGCGACGGCGCATTTTGTAGGGATTTGAGATTAGGTGTTGTGGAAGTGTCGTGAATGTGTGTATATATAAAGATATATAGAGATATATAGAGTAAACAAACAGAGACAGTATAGTGTGGTGGTGGTGGGAGGCACCAGCGGCCAGACCGAGGGGTCTGTGGTTTCGGCGAGGAGAGAAAGGATAGCGTCGATTAGTTGAATATCTTGTGGTTCGTTTCTTTAATGTCGTGATATTGATTGGATATTTCCGTCCAAAGTATATTCTGTTCCTTTTGTTTGGCTCGTGGGTTCGTTAGTTATCGTCTTGCTTGGGTGGTTTGTATCGTCTTATATCGTCTCGTGTCGTCTCGTGCAATTGGCTGGTTGGCTGGTTGGCTGGTCAGATTTTTATCTAATCTTTTTCGTTCAATACCACACCGGAGACTGTGAAAATTTCTGTAGTTTCCTTGTATGTATATACGCTGTAGAGTTTTTTTTATCAAAAGGCATTTGATTGGATAGCAGAAAAAAGAAAAAAGGAAAGACTGTGAATCGAGATTGCGGCAACTTCCGTGGATTGACAAACGGTCGGAGCGAATTGCAGAAAAGAAAAAAGTAGTGTTGTGCTGTATGTGGTGGTGAGGATTGGCAAGACGTATGAGGAAGGATGATGGATGGATGAAGAAAGAGGCGAATGTTGGGTTTCCGTCTGTGAGTATCCGTTCGCGGGGCAGCAGAAAAAAAGAAAATGGTTTGTGGTTTGAAGATTTGGATTTTTTTTTTTACAAGGTGTGATAGTTTTAAAATTGTTCCTTTCTACATACAAAGATGGACGGATACAAAAAAAGACACAATTACATCAATTGACGCGGGGGCGGGGACAGAGATTAGATTGTTTAGCTATGGTAACATATACACAGACACACACACACGCACACGCACACATTGCAAAATGGGATGCTTTTTTGTTCAATACTTTCCGCTTTCCTGATTACCTCTTTGCCTTTTGTCTCCCTACATTTTTACAAGTGAAAGAACACACGGGCCACCACCAGAACAATGTGAACGGCAGGAAGGAAGTATTTAACGACAAAAGGGAAAGAGCGGAGGAAGAAGAAGCAGGAGAAAGACAAGTGAGCAAAAAGGAAAGAAAGAGATAATGTGGAGTGATTGGTTCCTTCTTGTATTAATGTTTCTAGTTGGTTGGAGAAAGATAAGATGGGATGAGTGGGACTGAGCAATTGGAGGGGGAGATCTTTGGCTGAAGATAAAATTGAAGATTTAGTGCATTGTATCGGTGGCTTGGTATTTCGTTAAATTATGGGCAGATAAATAGTATACAACTCGGCATCGTGGGACAATCCACGGGTGGACTCTCTGCAAACTGGCCAATAACAAGAAACACATACACTCACAATCTACATAGCTGACTCTCCCAAATCACTAAAATTACAGACATACATATAACTTTTTCCCATCTCCCTTTTTTCACCACATTCCACTACCTCTAGAATATATATCGAAAACACACCGTCATGCGGCTAGTCAGGGGCCGCCCACTGCGAGTCCTACCATCCATCTCATTTGTGTCATGTGTCAAATGCCAGGGTCAATAGACAAAAAGGACTTGGTTCTCGATAAAGTCACGTGATTGTTGGCCAGAAGCAAAGGAAAAATCAAAATTATAAGGAAAGAAATCCAAACATGAAAATGCCGTCATAAGTCATGAGTGACCCCAGATATCCTACCCACCACTAACGCCATGCTTTTCTATGTCCATCAATCAACAATTAAGAAAAAAGAATATACCTAATAAAAAGAAAGTCTCCATGCTATCACCCTCTACCGCTGCTCATTCATGCAAACTCCATACCCACACAACTGGCCCTTGGTCGTCTCGCAGCAAATGTCACCGTTCGAACAAGCACACGATAAGGGCACGGCGCCGTTGCGGACGCCAAAGATGGAGGCCCAGTTGAGGTCGGTGGTGGAGGTGTCGGAAGGAGAAGAGGAGAGCGGGAGGGCGAGAGCGAGGGCGAGGGGGAAGAAGAGGAGAATAGGGATCATTTTCTAGGTTTGTAAAGAAGAGAAAATAGAAGAGTTTGTAAATATATATATATATATATATATATATATATATGTGTGTGTGTGTGTGTGTGTATGCTTTGTATATAGATCGATGATGATGGAAAGAACCGAGAAGATTATCAGATTGGAAGCAATCAAGAAGTGGAGCGAACTGCTTGTTTAGATATATGTGACAAGACAACAGCAAAGTTAAATAACCACTGTCGCTGACCAGGTGCGTGAGATGTTGGTGTGTAGATGCTTCCGAGTGTAGCACAAACTTAGGTGATCGATATGGTATAAGATGTAATGGATGTGCAAAGTAAAAGTCAATAACAAATATCTGATATCGATCGATGGCAAGTGAAGAGCGATGATCCAGCCGGAAAGAGGAAAGACAAAAACGACTTGATTGCCTCATATATACACATATACACACAGAGACACAAACACTCGTAAAAATTATTTCTCAGTAAAATGGTTTCCTCATTCCCCTCTTCGCTCTTCCCTCCTCTCTCGGCCGCGGCCGCACCCATGCACCCATGCCCTAGCTTACGCAGCGTAACCATCCTTCATTCCGGCAAATAGCAAATACAGAGAACCCCATCATCACATGGAGAATTGGCAAAAAAAAAAGTCAGTTTCATGACAATGTGAAACATAAATACACATACATATGATGGTAACATAGCTTAGCGAAGGGGTCTTGAATTGCCAGGTCCAGATAGAGTTGATTTGATTATTATGTGTTGTTTAACCGACAGATTCACTTTTACAGTCGATTTTGATGTTATTTACTGTTCTTTTAGAAAAGCCTGTGCAAGAAAAATCTCTGCCCATCTCATCCCGCCCATTGTCGCTCGGAATTTCCCATGTAGCTTGGCCGCACTGCATGACATTTTATTAATGCATTAACCCACACATATGAACCACACAAACCATACAAGCCCATTTGTTGATTTTGCAGATTCCTGCCTTCAAAATCTTACAGACATTTTGCTTGACTTTTACATATTTCCTTTTCTCATTGCCGTATTCTATTCCAAATAAGCATCTTGACGCTTCCTTTCCATTCTATCCATTGATAAAAGACGTCGAACATCATCTCGTCTCGTCTCCTTCCCGTCATCGTCGTGTGATAAGACTTAACCCCCGCTAGCTTTCACTTTCCCGTTTATGACATTTCTTTCCACTTTGCAAGCACGCACGTACAAAACATCACTACATCACACCCTTTTTTTTTCTTCTGTCTGAAGCTTGAAACCAAGCCCCTCAGCCCTTAAGCCTTAATGAGGACCAATGACGTCTGAGTGTTGACGCGGCCCTAGAGACAAAAGCCTTAAAGTCCCGCGTCATAGACCGCTCTAGACCTATTCAAACCCTGCTGGGAATCACGAGACCCTACTACCCACCAGATCCTAACGAGCAAAACGAAGGGGAAAAAGGATGCTCATTACTAGGGTCGAACTAGCGACCTTCGCATTTACTTAATATTTCCTGGGCAAAATATTAGTACGACGCTCTAACCAACTGAGCTAAGCGAGCCGAAGGTGCTTTGGTTATTGGCGGACGCCTGGCTACGGAAGCCCAAGAGGATTGCGGAACAAGTATATAGAATGATTCTGCAATTGATAATATTCAATCCGCTGCCTAATTAGATCTCCGGATACAAGTCCCTATAGTTACATGTTAGCGAATCAGTCCGCCCACCCGAACACCACAACACAACTTACCATCTCCTCGCTAATGGCACCTCCCTCCGTATCCTCTCTACCTTCCCCAAATCGATCTCCGCCACCCCCAAATCCTCCCCACTATCCCCCGCCAACTCCACCAGCACCTCCCCCCACGGATCCACAATCATTCCGTGCCCATAACTCTGCCGTTTGTCATTGTGCTTGCCGACCTGGGCGGCTGCAATGACGTACGATTGGGTTTCAATAGCCCGCGAGCGCAGGAGGACAGACCAGTGGGCGCGGCCGGTGGGGATGGTGAAGGCGGAGGGGTAAGTGATAATTTGGGCGGAGGCGTGGCGGAGGGCAAGGGCGATTTCGGGGAAGCGGAGCTAGCCTCGGTGGCGGAGTGAGTTAGTGAGGTTCTATCAATGAGATGAAGAAAAATTAATGGGTTGTAAATGCGTACATCGAAACAGATTGCCGGGCCAATTTTTCCCAGGGCGGTGTCAAAGACTTTGGGCATTTTGTTTCCCCTGCTGACTATGGCGCTTTCCTTGAGCACAGGGCCGCCCTCAATGTTCACATTGAACAAATGGACTTTTTGATATCGTTGCTTAATTGTTCCTTCCTCATCAATCCACACCAACGTATTCTTTATCTTGCCGTTCTCCCCCGGCTCGTGAATACCAACGTGAACGGGCACTTTATATCTCCTCACGGCATCCTGAAGGCCAAGGACAAACGGCGAGCTTTCTATGGGCTGGCACAGAGACAGTGTCTCGGTGGGTGACGAGGCAATGTAGTCGGAAGCTTCGGGGAGGAATAGGGCTTTGGCGTTGAGAGTGGAGGCACGGGAAAGGAGGGAGGTACATTGGGCGAGGTTGTGAGTGAAGGACGCCGTGGAGGTGATTTGGCCGATGGCCTTTAGGAGGGGAGAGGGCGAAGTTGTTTACAAGTTAGCTTCTTTGGTTACAGGAGGGAAATTCACGTGGATTGGGTTTTCTACGTACTGCAAGGACCATTTTCGGTGAGGTGATTGTCACGGGATTGCTAATATAGAAGGTTGGTTTAGAGATTGAACAGACAAGGTGAGGTGTGTTGTTTCACACGATCATTATCAATGATGTCATTGTAGTAGTTAGATGGCAATATGGAGCAGGACGGTTAACCCTAAATACATATCAACAGGTTTCCTATCATGAGTCAATCAATATTTTAACCCCTATTCATAATATCTTAGGGTTCAAGTCACAGTTATCCCGAGAGTTTCCTTTGCGAATCTTTGGCATCTGTGCTCATAAATAAGTAAATGCGACGCCAACCGCAGCCGCACCGATTTCGGTCCTAGCACCAGTCCCTCCAGCGAAATAGTAACTATGCTTTTTTTATCTTTTGATTTTGAACTAAAAAAGCTGCTGGTATTTACTCTTTTTAGCTTTGCAGCGGCGGGTGCCGTAGGCGGAGCGTCGTCAATTGTCGGCTTGAGCGGATTGCCGTGGTGGTAGATAGTGGAGATTTGTACTTGGTGTACTTGAGATTGAGCGGGGGACTGCGGGTAGATTCGGCTATGGGGCACGTGATGGATAGTGGGGAGAGGGAGAGAGATAGACTTTGATAGAGAGAGTGAATGAGAAAGTGGTGGGGTAATTTGTTGGATAAATGACGTATTTATCTTGATGCAAGTAAATGATGAATATTATGTGTTGTGTTAACTGATTTTATAGATGGTTATTATAGGTCTTTTGTTTTTTTTCTTTGTGTTTCACAATCGCAGTGATACTCTATCTTAATATATTTCCAAATGTGCTCGCTCCAACTAAGAATATCAGCCCCCTCCCCCCCTCCCAAAAAAAATAAAAATAAAAACCCAGAATCCTCCCATCGGCTTCCTCACGCCCAAAGCCGCCGTCCTCTTCCCTAAACCGTATAAATTACTTTCACAAATACGCCAATTTCCTGTAACGCTAGTGGCCAGATTGGCCCTCAGGATTTCACCCAATCCACTGACATCCCAGTTCCGCCGCTAGGTGCTCGGTAGGCAACGGGCAACGTGAGAGACAGACAGACAGAGAAGCTAGAAGGGGACTAAGAAGGTTTATAATGGATGGGGGAAATAGAGATAGACAGAAAAAAAATAAATGTCATTTTATATAGGCGGTTATTTCGTATTTGTGCTAGAAAAAGACAGACCTTGTTTTCCATTACCGATGTCAAAAGTATGACTGACTCTTCTTGCTCATTGTGGTCATACATTATCGTTGCAGAAGGATAAGGATCCCCACAACAACAATCTTTACTAAAATAAACAAGACCAGAACGACAACGGAGCTTGGCCAAGGGCTGAAGTTCCAAGAACCGCTTAGTACCGAAGATATCCAAAGCCGTTGACTGGTAGGCTGGTGGCTTTTTTTTCTCTTATTTTTTTTCTTGTATATACCCTGCGCCTCTGCTTGTCTCTATCACCGACTGTCATTCCTTGGGGTTTTATATTAAACACATTTCTCTCCCAGTCTTTTACTTTCTTCTGTGTTTCCCTTGTTTGGTTCTCTGTTCTCACGAATTGCTTCTTTTAATTCTTGTTGTTGTTCTTCTTCGGTTTTTTTTTTAGTTTGTTTTCTCTTTTTTTACGTTCTCCATCTTGTGATATCCCCTCCCGCTTATCATAACTTCCCGCCTTATCAATCAGCACAAGTCAATAAAAAAAAGTACAAGTGCCTTCCCCATTCAGCACTTTCCTCGATAACCGCTTCATTCTCATATATGACAACTACCTCTGTAAAACTTCCTTCACATATTACATAATATATTCAGGATTTTCGTGACTGCTGCTTTTCATTTCATTCCCCCCCCCCCCCCCCCATCTCTACATCAGACAGAAAATGATCCCCCGGGTAACTCCCCGCGCCCTCGGTGTAGTCGGTGCCAGCCGCCTCTCGGCCATGCCTGCCGCTCACATGGCCGTCGTCCGCTCCATGCACATTTCTGACAAGAAGGAAACCGTCGCCGCCATTCCCCCCTCGGCTCCCGCCGCTACAGCCCCCATTGAGCCCCTCTCGGTCCTCCCACTGCCCATGGTCCTCCGCAGCCTTGCTATTACCACTGTCTCGTCTTCCAAGCTGCTGCTGCCGCCATCGCTGTTTGCCATGGATGTGCTGGCTAGCACGGAGTCGGCGATTCTCTCTCCGGAGAAGAACCCGATTCTCAAGTCTATCGTCAAGAACACTTTCTACGTGCACTTTTGCGCTGGTGAGAACCAGACTGAGATTGAGGCCAACGTTAAGAACCTGCAGACTATTGGCTTCAAGGGTGCCATTCTTAACTATGCCAAGGAGGTCGTTTTAACCGATGAGCAGATTAAGACTCTGGCCGACTGTGTTGGTGATGGTGTGCAGGAGGCGGTTGAGAAGGAGATTAACCCTTGGAAGGAGGGTTGCTTGAAGACTGTGTCTATGGTTGGCCGTGGCGAATTTGTTGCTCTCAAGTAAGTCTTTTATGCTCACATTTGTAATCTCTGTTCTGTTTTTCTCGATAAATAACTTACTAATAATCCCCAAACAGGTTCACCGGTGCTGGTCGCCAAGCCCTGTACGCTCTCTCCGAAGGCACCATGCCCCCGCCCGAGCTCACCGCCGCCATCAACGAAGTCTGCGACCTCGCTGTGGAGCGCGGCGTCCGCCTCCTCTTTGACGCCGAGCAGGTTCGTCTCCAGGGCGGTATTGACACCTGGACTCTCGAGTACATGCGCAAGTACAACAAGAAGGATGCCGTCATCTTTGGTACCTACCAGGCCTATCTTAAACGGACGCCCGGCATCCTCCAGCAGCACCTTGAGATTGGTGCCAAGGAGGACTTTATCATCGGCGTCAAGCTGGTCCGCGGTGCGTACATTGATTCGGACCCGCGCGAGATGATTCACGACACCAAGCAGGACACGGACAACTGCTATAATGCCCTCGCCCAGTCGGTCATCAAGCAGGAATGGGCCGCGCCCATGATGGGCTCGGGCAAGTACCCCAAGGCGTCGCTCGTGATTGCGTCGCATAACGCCAAGTCGGTGCGCATTGGACGCAAGCTGCTGGCTCAGGGCCTCGCCAAATCGCCGGTGGCCTTTGCCCAACTGCAGGGTATGGCCGATGACGTGTCGTGCGAGCTACTAGTGCCATCACCGGACCCGGAGGCGCAGACGGAGGACCCGGCGCGGAAGCCGGCGGTGTACAAGTATGTGGTTTGGGGTACTACAGGCGAGTGCATGAAGTACCTGTTGAGAAGAGCGTACGAGAACCGGGATGCCGTTGAGCGGACTGTTGATGGGCGGAAGGCTATGTGGCGGGAGGTTGTGCGTAGAGCCAAGGTGGCTGTTGGTCTGGCTTAAAGAAAGAGGATACGTGTATTGGATTTCATTTCTCTTTGTATGATTACGGGGTTTGTATATGGAGACAAAATCTACCGGAGGTAAAGAAGAATAACAACAACAAAAGGGACAGAATGATGGAATGGGCTAGCTGGGCGTTTTTGTGTTTGGCGTGTTATATTTCTTTGATTTTTGTGTTTGTGGACATCTTTGTTTTTTTTTTGTTGGATTTACATAGCATTCGAGCAGTGAAATAACAATCTCTTTTTTTTTGAAAAGAAATAAAAATAAAAACTTATACCTTTTAGATTGAAATCTTGTGGTTGGTTCAACAGTAATTATGTCTTGTGTAGATATGGTCAATACAAGGGTTACTTATTGGCTGGGTTAGTATGTGGGAGAGGGGTCTTGTCATTATTTGGAGATATTCGTCAATTCGGCAGAGAAAACAAGATCCGACTAGGTTGTAATTGATTTCGAGTGGCTTGGGTTTGGAGAGAGATGGAAAAGTTACTGATGACATGTATAAAAATGACAATAAAAATGACACAAAGAGTGCGGAATGGGGAGGGAGGGGGTGCAAATGGCTGGGAGTCTAGTTGGGGATCTGCTTTTTCATGATCAATCAGATTATTTTTATTATTTCTTCTGGGACAAAGACAGGCATGGACAACATGTTAGCAAAAACTTGGACATAGTCAAAACTACCCAATGGAGCCACGGAGCTATTATTCAAGGCTTTTTATACTTTATTCCAACTTGGGGAAATCTAAGGAACGTGTGGAAATCATAGTAGAGCACCCCCTGCCTTTTGTCTACGGACTCCTCGGATGCCGAAGTGTGGAAAGTCAAGTCAACATTACGTTCCGTTTACCTTGGTTCGTCCGAAGTCCACCTGTCGATGAACCCAAGAGACCAATGCCGAAAGAGAGAAGAAAAGACATGGATATCTGTCTTTTGTGAGCGAGAGAACAGATGGATTGACTTTGGCTGACCGACGAACAAAGTGACCTTGCTCGTGTTCGGGATGGAGACCCGGACGATGGGCCTGTGGAACGGGAAATCATATGTTACAGGTGACTGATTGGCAGGCTGGCCGCATGCGTGACAGCAGAGGAGGGGCAGCTCAGCGCAGGAGGATGGGAGATGAGGTTAATTTGACGTCTTGTTGTAAGTGGACGAAAAAGGAAAAAGGTTACAACTGTTGAAGTTTGTAAATGCATATCTAAAGTTTGTAGTGCAAGGGTTTGAGTAAGACGTGTAGTCACATGCAAATCACATACCAACAATAATTGAGGAAAAGGAAACATGAATTCAAAGCCCTTCTAGACAAGATTCCGACCCAAAACTCCAAAGTCTAACCAACAAAAAGCAGAAAGAAAAAAAAATACACACATATACAAAATAAAAGAAGCTCAATCATCATGTACCGTCTCTAAAAGCAAAACACCTTCACCAGCCACATCACTACGCCAATCAACAACAGCTTCTCGGCCCACCCTAACAGCACATTCAACATCTGCATGCGATTCCTCCGCCGCGACCTCTCGACAAAATCATTGTTGTCGTTGACCCGCGGGAATGGCTCTCCCTTGGGAATCTCGTTGCCGAGGAACCGGCACAGCGGCTCCCAGCCGTCCTTGACGCTAAACTCGAGATAGCGGTCGGGAGGCACCATGGCCTTGACGGCGGCGTAGTGGTCCCGGAATACCTGCTTGCCGTAGGTGGGAAAGTCGCCTTTGAAGAAGGTGTCGAAGAACTTTTTGAGCATGGGATAGTACATGCCGGCGGCCCAATTGACGTGGCTGAGCCAGCGGAGCTCCGGATCAGTCACGCGCCACCAAACAGTGCGCATGGTACTGTTGTGCCAGCTGTCGACGTCACGGGTGGTCATGACGACCTTGGCCTCGGGGTAGGCGTCGATGAGCTCCTGGGCAAAGGCGACGGCGGGCCAGTCACAGACGGCCTGGCAGTTGCCAAGAAGGCGGTCCCAGTCTTGGCGTGTGTAGGGTTTGCCGATGCCGTCGTATTTGGCGCGGAGGGCGTCATGCCAGAGGAGGGCATCGGGAGGGTTTTCGATGGAGCAATTCATCATGTGGTAGGTGTCCATGTAGCCAAGGCGGCGCATGGCGGCGCGGATGGCTGGGAAGAAGGGTTAGCCGGATGGGGTTTTATAGCAAGAGGGAAATAAAAAACTTACAGGCGGTTCCAGTGCGGCCGAGGCCGAGGAGGAGAACTTTCATGGGGACGGTGCGGGTTTGGTGGAGTTTGTTGATGTCAGTGTCGGCGGTGAAGATGTCGGTATGCGGCTTACGCCGGTAAGTAGAAGCCAACGCCATTGTGTGTATGTGTGCGTATGTGTAGTATAGGGCTCTAAAACTGAAAAGGCAATTAGGAAAGGAAGAGGTATAACGAGGAGGGAGATAAAATTTTTGATCAGATAGTAACTCGAGTTAATGAAATATAGATTATAAGAAAAAGAAAAAGAAAATAAATAAATAAAAAGTTAAGACACTAGACTCAAGTTAATATTCCTGCGTCTAACAAATCTATCTAGCTAGCTATGTGGATTACGTCCGGTCTTTACCTCTTTCGGCATGCATTTATATATATATCAAAGGGGCCGGCTACTTGAGATTGATAATTACACGTCTATTGTAATAGTACAAAGAAAGTAAGACATTCCATTCACCGGCTGGCTATCAGCCACACATGCCATGTCATACCATACTAGGCCATGGGGGAACAAATGAAATGGAGGAAGAGGAAGGAGGATACCGGACTTGGCAGAGAGAGGGAGAGAAACGGTGTTTCGTGAAGGATGGGGCTTGTTTGTTTGAGAGGAAGGGGAGTGGGGGCTAAGTGACGTGGAGGAACAGGCAGTTTTTATTGGCTGCACGCAAAGTGTAGGGTGAGCTTGAGCTTGAGCTTGAGAGAGAGACGTTGTGTGTGTGTATATCGTTTCTAGGAAATAAGCATAGAGCTGATGATGGTTGATTGGGGCTTGGGTTGGGGGGGAGACGGAAGGTAATGGTTATTGTGGCTTTGTGTCCCTCTAAATAAGTATCACGCAAGATTGGGGGAACTCGATTCTGACGGCGATACATTCTTTGTAACCACTGTTGCAACAGATGGCACCTGCTGAACCTTTTTTTTTCCCATCTAGAATTAAGTCTCTGTTATCTATCTGAAAAAAGCATAGCATATACAATACTTTGACTTTGACTTTGCCATCAAAAAGATAATGTTCTGGAAAATTGGAACGCGCTTCTAGGCGCAAACGCATAAGCACTAACGATAATGAGTGGCTATGGACAAGAGAAGGAATGCTGGAACTTTTAGCAGGGGTTTCTGATGATGACTGTGCGAAATCTATCGAGATTGGAGGATCTCTAGGTAAAATATTTTTTATTATTTCATATGTAGACTGTTGTTTAGTATATGAAATGTATACGACTTGTAGGTTTATTGTACGAGGTTGGTGGGACAGACGTTGCGGGAAACGTTGCCATGCGAATTACGGTTGACGTTATCGTTGGAAGAGAGAAGATACCGAGGCATATCTGAAAAAATTAGATAAGGCAGGAGAAAAAAAAAGAGGGAAACATGATCCCCACAAAGGCTGCATCTCCTCCATCTTGGCCCCTTCCTCTCCTGCATCTCTCTGCTTCTTTCCATCCTCATCGCCATTACGTACCTCTCTTCGTCCACACTCGTCTAAAAGCTAACCGACTCCATCGCTGATCCCTCGTCCTATCTATCTATCGCACCGCGGCAAGTATATAGAATATATAGACACCTTTTATCGCAGTCACGGGCTGCCATGAGAGCATAAGATACAGCAAAGATACAGCGCATGTCAAGGGCTTGTGTAGTGGCAGCAGAGGCGGCAGAGGATATGACAGGGGGGGGGTATGTTTAGTGGGATGAAATGGGGTGTGTCTAGCATTTACCGACATGTACCTTTTTTTTTCGTTCGTTTATATACGACAGATTCAATGTGCCTTGAGTTCGCCGTTCCACCATGATCAATAATTATACTTTTTGTGTCTTGGCATTTTGGAGTCGAACCTTGGTTGATATTTTCGGAATTAAACAGGTGATGTTGGACACTATGACTTAATGAAATTCGGAGTTTTGTTTTGCAAGGAAGGAACCCCACGAGGCCAAGTTGGTGTTATAGATGTTTACTTATCGAAGAGGAAATTCCACGAAGCGTTTGCAAAGACTCAAGGTCAGAATAGGAAGGGGGCCACAAAATGTTGACGCCGAGGCTTTAAATGTTAAGGTCTGCTAAGGTCTATATAAAGTCTATTTTTGAGGGAGCGGGAAATCAGACAAGCAAACAATAGGTGACGAGCAATCAAGACATTGGCTTTGCTGTTGGAGAATTATTGTATTTAGAATTTTAAAGCTTAGACTTGGGATGGCTACTGTCTATTTCTCTGGTTGTCTTTGTCTCATGCAGCTATGGAAAAATCCCCCAAGACTTGGCACTCGGTGCAATGGAGGAGGGATTGTTCCGGGGAGAGATTAAGGTGATTCAAAAGAAAGGCGCAAGCTCAATAGAGAGTTACCGGGTGTTTGCTTTTTGCTTCTAGATTTAAATAAACGATGGCTTAGTCGGCTTGGCTTGGCTGGCTTGACCTAAGTGGTTGGACCAGAAGAAGGGCGGAGAAGGGGTTGCGACGACGGTGGGTTTGTGGGATGGTGCGGTGTATGGATTGCGTAGGGGGACTTGGGATGGATGGACGTGGGGTGTAGAGTTAGAGTGGTTTTAAAAGATCAAAGAAAAAAAAACAGAATTTACATATTCACAATGATGGATAGATTTTGGATGATGACGATGATAAGGAATTCTTGACCTTTTGTTCGTTTTTTTTTGTTTTCCCTCTGTGTAGTTGGTGATCTTTTGTGATTATCGAGACAAATTATAGCAATTGTCACGAGAACCCAACTCACTCATCTTTTATCTCATTATACATTCATTCATTCTATATATAATCAACGGACACACACACACACACACACACACACACATACACACATACACATACACACACACAAACCACCAACATGCGTCCACAAGCTACCATCTCCGACGAGGAGTCTGTCCCGCTCAACCTCCGCCAACTACCCCCTCCGCCCCCGCAACCCGTCTCCTGGTCCTCGCTCCCCGGCAAATCCCAACTCTTCATCCTCTTCCTCTGTCGCCTCGTCGACTTCCTCCAAGTTGCCTCACTCCAAGCCTACGTCTTCTACCAGCTCCGATCTCTTTCGCCGGCACTATCGTCGGCTGAGATATCGTACCAGGCGGGGATTCTGCAGGGGTGCTTTACGGGGTCGCAGGTGATTACGGCGATTCTGTGGGGCAAGGCGGCGGATGCGGCATGGTGTGGGCGAAAGAGGGTATTGTTAGTTGGGTTGGTGGGGACGGCAGGGAGTTGCTTGGGATATGGGTTTGCGGGGAGTTTTGCGGGGGTTGCGGTGTGGAGGATGGTAGCGGGGTGTGTGAATGGAACGGTTGGGATTATGTAAGTGGAGGAGAGGAGCAAAAGAGACTGAAGAAGAACTAACACGAGGAATACGGGACAGCCGAACAATGATTTCCGAGATTATCAAGGAACGCAAGTACCAGTCACGAGCGTTTCTGATTCTGCCGCTGAGTTTCAATGTTGCCAATATTCTTGGACCGAGTAAGTGAGTTTTGGAAAGTTTATATATAGCTTCTTTAAGTCTAACAGACCTAGTTGTCGGCGGCTTCCTGGCCGATCCGGCCCAGAGTCTCCCGGGTCTCTTTGGCCCTGATACATTGCTGGGGTGTGAGTGGATGCAATCGAACCCGTTTGCACTCCCGAGCATTGTGAATTGTGTACTTTTGTTGTTTGTTGCAGCCATTGCTTTTTTTGGCCTGGAAGAGGTAAGCTTTCTATACTTGTTTGTTTGTTTTTTTTTTAAAAAAAAAAGAAGAAAAAGACTAACACAACCCCCCGCCCAGACCTCGACTGCCCGCGCCGGCAAATTCGACCTCGGCCTCTACCTTGCCGCCAAGTTCTTCTCTTTTGTCTCTGGCTCCTCGTTTCTGGCCGCGTCTTCATCATCCACCACCGAATACTCCAAACTCTCCAGCAGCGTCCCGCTCAACACTTTTGCCATCCACACTGACGACTCCGATTCTGACTCTGAAGATAACAGCCAAACCGAAAAGAGCCCCCGTTGCTTCACCGATGCCCAGGATTCCTCGGCTTCGTCTTCATCAGCCAATATCCGCCGGGCCCTGCCGGCCAACAAGAAACGGATCCCCCCGCAGTTGCCCTTCTGGCGACTGTGGACGTCCAATGTGATCCTGACACTTATCTCAGAGGCCCTTTATGACTTCCACCTCGGCGGCTTCACGAACCTGTGGTCGCTCTTCCTGTCAACGCCGCGGGCTGATCCCAACATCGAGACCCACATGCCGTTTGGCTTCTCCGGCGGCCTCGGCATGCAGTCGTCCACCGTCGGCTCGGCCACGGCAATCCTCGGCGTGTTGGGCATCGCGCTGCAGATGACTTTTTATCCGCCGGTTAACGCGGCCCTCGGCACGTTGAAGTCCTTCCAATATTTTCTGCCGCTGTTCCCGGTTGCCTACTTTATCGCACCATATCTGGCGGCGGTGCCGTCGGGCAGCGCGGCGCCGGAGGAGGCTGCGTCGGGTTTCTGGGTGTGGTCGGGGATTGTGCTGGTGCAGTTTCTGCAGGTAACGGCGCGGACGTTTACGCTGCCGGCGTCGATTATCCTGTTGAACAACTGCTCACCGCATCCGTCGGTGTTGGGAACGATTCACGGGCTGGGGCAGAGCACGTCGGCGGCATTCCGGACGGTGGGGCCGATTGTGTCGGGGCAGTGGTATGGGGCGGGGTTGGAGCGGGAGGTTGTAGGGTTAGGGTGGTGGGGAATTTCGGCAGTGGCAGTGGTGGGGGTTGTGAGTGGGTTGTTTGTGTATAATGGGAGTGGGCACGAGATTGTGTTGGAGGGTGATGAATGAGGGAGTGGATATTATTTTTGTTTTTTTTTTTGTTTTGGGGGACTTTTTGGTACTAGACTTGGCGTTTTCTCCATATTTCATTTGCTAGGCTTTTCTAGAAGAGTTTCGGAGTTTCGGCGTGCATATATTTACATATGAATACATTCAAAGCTTAGCTCAAGATCAGATGTATCTAATTATTGTCTATCTACTGTAAAATTTATACTATGATTCGAGTAGTTGACATTGCTGTCGTCGTAGCCTCGTTCAGGCTCGTTTACGGGAATATCACAGAATGTAAACACCAAGACAGGGCACGCCTCGAGTGTCTCCTATATTGGGCTGTTTGAAGCCATGTACACCGAGTATGGCCTCGAGGCAGCAGAATATCTCCATGTATTCAAAGGTATAGCCTCATAGGAAGAGCCCGCAGAGAATGCAGAGTCTTGGATCTGGTCCCGTCCTGCTTGGCATCTGCTCTGATTATCGCATCTGCTATCGATACACCAGGGAGTGTCTATAAGAGGACAGCTTTTTGGGGCCCTGGTAAAAGGCCTACGCAATCCATTCCTGCTTGGTAGAAGGGGAAAAAAGGAAGAAAAGACAAAAAAGAAAAGTAAATATTTATATATTTATGTAGGGAACCCAGCCACAGAATTGGAGTAATCGCAAATTATCTGCTTATTTTGATATTATTGACATCCAAGTGCTGCACAGAAGGTGTCGTCAGCGCTGTGGCGGTTTATTGAGTGCTGGGCCAGGGATTTGGGCGGGAGAATGCGTACGGGGCAGGCAGTCAGCTGCACCCATAGATAGGGAAGTGCTTATTATCTTGTTATGGTGATAATTGATATAGCGAGAAGATATCGTATATTGAATTGCGGAACGGAATATCTAATAATAATATTTTCGGGGGGTTTTTTTTTCAACAAGGAACTGCCTCTTGCTTCTCCCCATCAGCCACGGTCTCGCTAGCAAATCTCACCTCTAACAATCTCTAAATAAATATTTCATCATCACCAACCAGCGCCTCACTCTTGCCCAAAAAATCCACAGCCACACATGTCTCACATCCCTCCTCCGTCCCGATCTCACCCCGTTCCAGCCCTTGTATTTCCGGCCACAAATATTCATCTTTGCCGTGTTCATGCTTACTCCGAGACTCACTCTTTGTCTAATCAGATCTTTCTAGCCTTTATCAATAGTGCCATACGCAGTGTCGTGGGAATATAAGCATTCTGCGCTTTGGCTTTAGTCCTCAGCAAACTTGGCTGACTTTCTTTTTTCTTTTTTTCTCGCCCTCTATTATTAGATATTATAGAGAAACACTTAAGCAGAACAAGTGCCCCACATTAACAAAGTCACTTGCGTCATTGCTTACTCGATCCGAACATCGCGACATCACCACCAACAACAACATCGACATAATCTACCAACACTTACCCCTCCCTACCCTCACACATGACAGCCACACCATTGCTGTTACTCCTCGGCCTCACCCCGCTCATAGGCTCCACCCGGGCCGCCGATTCCGTCTCCCCCGCCTACCAAAACTCCTACCTCTACGAACTCGGCCTGCTCGGCGGATACCCCACGCAGTCCTTCGAGTCCTTCACCGGCAAGGCCCCGCGACCCAACATCATCAAGGACGACGACCGCTGCCACGATGACGACAACTACTACGTCTTTGTCTCGCCGCGCGGCCATTACGTCGAGGATCTCGGCCCCATCATTCTCGACTCGTACGGCAACTTGGTGTGGATGGACACAGCGTACGGCCAGGCCATGGGCATGGATATGCAGGTTTATAAGGGCAAGAACTATGCCACCTTCTGGAAAGGCGCCGCCAACGGCACTTTTGGCCAAGGCGAATACGTCATGGTAGGTTGATGGTGTAGACCCTAACGACCTCAGGGTCCGAAACTCACACCATACACTCACTCACTCACACCTCTCAAAAATCCCAGATCAATGAAAACTACGAGCTCGAGTATACCGTCAAGGCCGGAGCCCCTCTCGCCGGCGATCTCCACGAGTTCAACATCACCCCCAACGGCACCACTGCCCTCATCACTGTCTACGACCTCCGTCTCGCTGACCTATCCCCCTGGGGCACCCCCCACGGCTGGATCTACGATGGCATCTTCCAGGAAATCGACATCGAGACCGGCCGCGTTCTCTTCACCTGGAGCGCCGCCGACCACTTCAACCTCACCGACTCGCTGCAGGACCCCGGCGCTAAGGGCCGGACCCCGGCCACTGCTTGGGACTTCTTCCACATCAACTCCGTCGACAAGGACGACCATGGCAACTACATCATCTCGTCGCGCTACATATGCGCTATCGCCTGTATCAGCAAGGACGATGGCCGCGTCCTGTGGCAACTCTCCGGTAAGGCCAACTCTTTCACCGATCTCTCCGGCGGCTATGCCACCCGCACCCGCTGGCAGCACCACGCCCGCTACCACGGCCATGGGCTCGTCTCCGTCTTCAATAATAACGCTGCCGACAGCCGCCTCTCCGGCTGGCAGAGTTCCGGCATGCTCGTGCAGCTCGACTTCGACAACATGACCGCTACCCTCGTGCAACGCTACACCGCCCACCACCCCATACTCTCCGGTTCCCAGGGCTCCGTACAACTTGATTTTGAGCGTCAAAGGACCGTTGTCGGTTGGGGCCACGCCCCCGGCTACACCGAGTTCACTCTTGACGGCCAGGTCCTCTGCGAGACCCACATCGGGCCCGTCCTCCTGCAGAATTTTGGCTGGACCAAAAACTACCGCGCCTTCAAGCACCGCTGGTCCGGCCGGCCCAAGACCCAACCCATGCTGGTCGCCAGACCTTGGAAGAATAAGGGTTATGTTTCGTGGAATGGTGACACCACGACGCACCGCTGGGAGCTGCGCACGACCGATGGCGATCCCAAGGACGATGCGGCCGAGTGGACGGTGCTGATGTCGGTCGACCGCCAGGGCCATTTTGAGACCGAGTTTGACACGACTAAGGCGCTCAAATGGATCCAGGTGCATGCCTACGATGCCGAGGGCAAGCACACGGCGCAGTCGAAGGCCGTCGAGAGCTTTGTCACCACGCCCGTTGTGCCCATGGCCTCACCCATGCACCAGGATGTTCCCTGGAACCCGTGGATTATCTTCTCTGGCTATGCTTTTTGGGTCTTGTTGGTGCTGGCGCTCATGTGGTACTTGCGGGGCAGAATGGCCGCGGGCTTCCGGACGCTCCGGTCTGTGGTGGCCGTCCGGCGCAGATCGGTTGCAGAGATCAAAGCGAACTTGGTGGCGTCATGGAAGGGAAGGCACAGGGAGGAGTATGAGGCGGTGCCATTGGTGGCCCAGGATCGTGAGGATGTATAGCTCGGGTGAAGGGGATCGGCCCGGCCCGGCCCAGCCCGGCCCGGGGATATATAAACGTTGAGATGCAAAAAAAAAATCAGGAGAAAGAAAAAAGAATAACACGATAGAATATTTTGCTGCATTTAATAGAATTCATGAATTATTTTCTTTTTGTCAACCCAACAATATTCATATGCACCCTTTTTTCTCGTCGATGTCGTCCATCTGATAAGATAACGTGACACAAGCCCCAATCTTGCAATTTCATCCTTCGACAACGTTATGCGTGGCGTCACTTGATGTGATTTCGACGTGATGAACACCAACACCATCAGCAGCAATCGGCCAATGAGAAGCCGCCGTTCGTTCTATTGCCATGTCGGAGCTGTGATTTCGTGATTGGGCGGGGACATTGAGAGATGCGCAGTTGCATTCATTGATAAAAGGTGGGCGGGGGTCTGCCTGCCTCTGGAGAGCAACGCAAAGTTTGGAGATACATATGCATTCCTCGATTCCAGCCTTTACTTGCACCATACTTTGCTTCTCTGTCTTTGTTTCTGATGGTATATCTCTTTAATCATTACTCCAATTAAACCTAATACCCACTACTACTCTCTCTCCCACCTACCATGGCCCTCAGCGCCGTCTCCCCGCTCCCCATCCCCCCCTCTGCCCCTTTCAAAAACAACGAAGCTCCCCGTGATATCTTCCCTGACGGCATCCGCACATCTGGCCAGCACAACCCCATCTACGACCTGCTCGCTGACTACTCCGAGTTCCCCAAGGAGATCTCCGGCCCCACTCTCTGGAAAAAAGAAGACTATGAGAACAACCCCGAGCGCTGGACCCACCGGTTCACCGAACAGGAAGTTGCCGAGTTGTCGGCGACTGCCGATGCCTTTATCGCGAGTGGAACCCCGCTGACTGGCATCTCCAAGGCAAGTTCCCCTTTTTAGCAGTCTTTGTCGTTATACACACACAAAAACTAACACTAGCTTCCCTCTCCAGTCCAACTTCCCCCTCCCCACTCTCGGCCCTCTCCTCACCGACCTCCGCCATGACCTCCTCAACGGTAAAGGCTTCATCCTCTTCAAGGGCTTCCGCACCGACAAATGGGGCCCCCACAAAAACGCCGTCGCTTACATGGGCCTCGGCACCTACATTGGCTACTTTGTCTCCCAGAACTCGCGCGGCCACGTCCTCGGCCACGTCAAGGATGTAGGCGAGGATCCCACGCAGATTGACAAGGTGCGCATCTACCGGACTACAGCTCGGCAATTCTTCCATGCTGATGATGGAGATGCGGTGGGGTTGCTGTGTGTCCATCGGGCTCAGGAGGGCGGCGAGAGCGACATTGTCAGTATTCATAATGTGTGGAATACGCTACAGAAAGAACACCCGGACGTCGCCGAGCTGCTGACGAAGCCAATCTGGTACTTTGACCGCAAGGGCGAAACCTCCACCGGCCAGGAAGAGTGGACACGCCAGCCCGTCTTTTACCGGGAGCCCGGGGGCCAGCGGAGAGTCTACATCAAGTGGGATCCGTATTATGTGCGGTCTCTGACGCGCTTCAGCGACAAGGGAATCATTCCGCCGTTGAGTGAAGAGCAGGTGCGGGCGATGACGATTTTAGAGGAGACGTGCCAGCGGTTAGCGTTGCATATGATTTTGGAAGTAGGCGATATTCAATTTGTGGCGAATTCACACTTGCTGCATGCGCGGACGGCATACAAGGGTAAGTGGTGGTACTTGGTGATGGAACTTGCTTTGATCGCGTCGCGTCTCAACTGTTGACTTATTACTAACTTGCATCTCACTGCAGATTTCCTCCCTCCCGCTCCCCGTCGCCACCTCCTCCGCCTGTGGCTGTCCATTCCCGAGACCGAAGACGGCTGGGTCTTGCCGTTCCACGATAGCAAGGAGAAGAAGCGTGGTGGCATCCAGGTGAACAATACGCCGCCAATTTGCCCGTTGGATGCCGAGTAGACAGTGCCAGTCTTGTTAATGAAATGGTATAAATTACATGTATCTTGACAGAGCTCCAATGTGGTGTTATGAAGATCGGGGTGATATGATGAAACAAGACGGGACTTGAAATGATGTACCAGTATTCATAAGGTGTTTAAAAGACCGTACTTTTTAGAACTTCCCGAGACATAATTTCAAGTTACATGGTCAATGTTAATATGATGTCAGGTTTATTGTTTCTAGAAAATTCAGAGCATAAATTTGTATTTCTGGACAACACGTAGGGTTAGGGCTAAGGTTTTACACCCAAACACTCGCATATAAGGTTGACTCCTTGGTCGGTGTTTCAAGACGGGTCGCTGATGACCATTACACCAACATCCTTGCCGAAGCGCGATCCTCAGTCTGCCGAAGGGTATTGCAAAGGTCTATAACACTCCCGAGGGAGCCACATTCCCTAAACCTTTCTCCCCGACAACAAACTGATGTTGGCCTGTACTAACAGAGTAAAGCAGTCCGAAAACTACCAAAACTGATAGAAACAAGTCTGGTCATAGGCGCTTCCCTTTCAACAATTTCACGTGCTGTTTAACTCTCTTTTCAAAGTGCTTTTCATCTTTCGATCACTCTACTTGTGCGCTATCGGTCTCTAGCCTATATTTAGCTTTAGAAGAGATATACCTCCCATTTAGAGCAGCATTCCCAAACTACTCGACTCGTCGAAGGAGCTATACAAAGGATCGGTTGCTAACTGTACGGGGCTCTCACCCTCTCTGGCGTCCCGTTCCAGGGAACTCAGAAAGCACCTCACCAAAAGCATCCTCTACAAATTACAACTCGGACTACAAAGTAGCCAGATTTCAAATTTGAGCTGTTGCCGCTTCACTCGCCGTTACTAGGGCAATCCCTGTTGGTTTCTTTTCCTCCGCTTATTGATATGCTTAAGTTCAGCGGGTATTCCTACCTGATCCGAGGTCAACCTTTGAAAAAAGAGGGTTGTTTTACGGCATGTGATACAAGAGGTTCAAAGCGTAACACAAAGTGCTTTACTACGCAGGGAAGCTGCTTGTACTACAGCCGATGCATTTCAGCAGGCCCGCTTGTGACAGCGGGTCCTCCAACACCAAGCGAAGCTTGAGGGGTGAAATGACGCTCGGACAGGCATGCCTAGCAGAATACTGCTAGGCGCAATGTGCGTTCAAAGATTCGATGATTCACTGAATTCTGCAATTCACATTACTTATCGCATTTCGCTGCGTTCTTCATCGATGCTAGAGCCAAGAGATCCGTTGTTGAAAGTTTTTAACTTATTTGTTAAATGCAACTCAGCAATGAATAAATTCTCTAGAAAATTAAAAAAGAGTTTGGAAATACACTACCGGCAGAACATCAAAAACAGATGAAAATCTTCCAAAGCAGTACAGAAAAAGTAGGTTCACAAATGATTTATAGGGTTGAAAACTCAGTAATGATCCCTCCGCTGGTTCACCAACGGAGACCTTGCTACAACTTTTACTTCCTCTAGATGATCGAGTTTGAGTAGCTTCTCGGCTATGAAAAGTAGTTTCCCACTCTTCTAAGCCAATCCGGAAATCTCACTGAGCCATCCAATTGGTAGTAGTGATGGGTGATATGTACAAAGACCATAGATATAATCAACGCAAGCTGATGACGCACTTACTAGAGATTCCTCGTTGAAGAACAATAATTGCAATGCTCCATCCCCAGAACGACACAGTTTAACAAGATTACTCGGACATATCTCTGCCAAGGAAAGACTCGCTGGCTGTGTCAGCATAACACACGTGCGGCCCAGAGAACATCTAAGGGCATCACAGACCTGTTATTGCCTCAAACTTCCATCAGCTTGAGCCGATAGTCCCTCTAAGAAGCCAGCGTACTGCCAAAGCAATACGGGCTATTTAGCAGATTAGGGTCTCTTTCGTTATCGCAATTAAGCAGACAAATCACTCCGCCAACTAAGAATGGCTATGCACCACCACCCACAAAATCAAGAAAGAGCTCTCAATCTGTCAATCTTCACTATGTCTGGACCTGGTGAGTTTCCCCGTGTTGAGTCAAATTAAGCCACAGGTTCCATTCCTGGTGGTGCCCTTCTGTCAATTTCTTTAAGTTTCAGCCTTGTGATCATACTCCCCCTAGAGCCTAACCACTTTGATTTCTTGAAAGGTGCCGAATGAATCAAAAAAAACAATATCTTATCCCTAGTTAGTATAGTTTATGTTTAAGACTAAGATGGTATCTAATTGTCTTTGATCCCCTAACTTTTGTTCCTTATCAATAAAAATATCCTTGGCAAATGCTTTCACAGTAGTTAGTTAGTCTTTAGCAGATCCAAGAATTTCATCTCTGACAGTTGAATACTGATGCCCCCGACTGTCCCTATTAATCATTACGGCGGTCCTAGAAGCCAACAAAATAGAACCACACGTCCTATTTTATTATTCCATGCTGCACTATTTGAGCATAGGCCTGCCCCGGAGCACTCTAATTTTTTCAAAGTAAAAGTCCTATTTCCCTGTCATACTCAGTAAAGAACATGAGGTTCCATAGAGGAAAAGGCCCATAAGAGCCTTGTATCAATATTTATTGTCACTACCTCCCCGTGTGTCGGGATTGGGTTATTTGCGCGCCTGCTGCCTTCCTTAAAAGTGGTAGCCATTTCTCAGGCTCCCTCTCCGGGGTCGAGCCCTAACCCTCCGTTACCCCGTTGTAACCCTACAAAACAGCCATGTTGGAGGTGTGTTGATTTTTGTGCATAAATATTGGGATTTGGTCACCTTCATTTGCCAACATCCTCTTTCCTTTCCATCCTTCTCCTCATCTTATCCTTTTCTAGCTTTTTTTTTTGTCATCCAACTTGTAAACATGTACTTTCTATCTAGTCACAGCGTTTTATCGTTGACGTAGCCAGCGGCCTGGGCAAAATAATAGCCACGCTGGTTGGTGACTAAGCGAAGCGGAGGCGCCGGTACGCTACTTCGCTCGATGGTAAAGTCACAATTGTAATGCGTGTGACCAAATGCCCACGTCTTGACTTTGGCCGACTGGAAGCACTTTTCGCTGGACAGGTCAGAGGCAAAAGCACAGGTCCGCTCATCGCTGACATGGCGAGGATCATTGCCGCGAGCGTCTAAGGTTGGGGACCAATGCGTGAAGATGAAAATGGTAGAAGCACCCCCGATACCCTCAGCGACATCCTTCTCCAGAATCTCCACCGTCGTGTTCAGCCAGGCGAGGTCGCGCGAGTGGGCGCGGTTGTGTGACTCCACACTCCAGCCGTCGTTGGCGGGGTCGTCGATGCGGTAAAAATCGTTGATGCCCATCTCAACCGCCTGGACACGCTCGGGTGGAACGTGGGAAAACAGGCTACAGCCAAGAATGACGATGTTAGGATCGTCGGGCAGGCAATACATAGTGCGGTCCATTAGGGCAAACTCACCCAGTGCGGCATATCTCTCCTATCCCTGTCTTGCCTGCCCTTCCGTTCACTCCGTCGCCGACGCACATCAGCCTCAAACAATTGCAAGGTGGCCAGGCTTGCCGCCCAGGTCGAGTCGTAGGCCTCGTGGTTGCCCAGAACATACAGCACAGCCCGGAACTGGCGCAGTTGGCGCTCAAGAAAGGCGATCAGCCTCGCACTTGTGAGACGCCGCGCCGGCATAGCCAATGTCGCCCAGAAGCGCCAAGACGGGGGCCCGAGGCTCGATTTCAAAGATATCGTATGCTTTGGGGGATTCGAGATGGAGATCGGAGATGATCTGGACAGCCATGGTTGTTATAGCAGCAGCAGCAGCAGCAGCAATAAGAGTAGGAATATAGCAGTGCCGATCGTTTACCGCCAACACCTAATAATGTGCATAAAATATTGAAAGCAGCTTAATTGTACACAAATAATTGCCAAACCAACATTTTTTATTATTTTCTATTGTTGTGCTTACATAATAGGTGTGCGCTAATCTAATTAAGTTAATCTTGGGTCCAGGATGACCCAAGAAAATCCATGTGTTCTGGAGAGGAAAACCAGTTTCCGAGGAAAAAAAAAAAAAATCACACCAAAAATGACAATTGCTACCTTTCAAAACCGCCACCAATTGTCCAGTTATTTTGCTAAAATTATATGCATTTTTATGCGGATATATCTTTACATTAACACAACTTTTACATAACGCATGTTATTTTTAAGTATTTTTTTCTGAAGGCTGTAAGAATTTATTAAAGAGAAAGCATGGAATTTCTTGTTTAACCACTTAATAATTTTTCGGATTTTGTATGGGAAATCGCTAGTAACCAAGTTTTTTTTTTTTTTTCCTTTTCCTTGCCCGCAAATATAGACGAGGAAGGAGAACGGCCGAGAAGGTGACCGGTGTCTATGCCTAAGCTCGCCATGGCAGAAGTAGAGGAGAAAAGTTCTTTACAGAGAAGCCATGGAAAGCACTAGAAGAAGGTGACAGGCTGCCGGCAGCGGTAATGATAATGCGTGTGGCTAAAAGTGAAGGACAGAGTCTTGGCGTTATTTAGGGCGTCGTTACACGAGGGAACCCTGTCACACCAATGGAAGAACGCTACGATTATTCCACTGAAGAGGCTAGGTAAGGAGGACTACAGCATAGAAAGGGCGTGGCGGCCGATATCACTCTTGTCTACGCTTGATAAAATATTCGAAGAAGTTGTCACAGACAGGCTATCTTATGCAGCAGAAACGTTCAAGCCCCTGCCAACCAGCCACTTCGGCGCAAGGAAAGGGCGGTCGGCCGAACAGGCGCTTCTACCCCTGCAGGGACAAATCTACAACGCATGGCGGGCGAGAAGGGTGCTTAATCTGATCAGCTTCGACGTGAAAGGCGCATACAATGGAATGCACAAGAAGAGATTGTTGTAACGGCTGCAAGTAAGGGGTATACCAATACCACCCACCATGGTGCAGTAGACCGACACATTCTGCTCCGACCGCACTGTTACGATCCTGGTCAACGGCCACGCATCAGAGCAGCGAACTCTCCCGCAAGCAGGACTACCCCAAAGCTCGCCACACACTCTCTCTCATCCTATTCCTTTTCTTCAACGCAGACCTGGTACAGCAAAGGATCTCATCGAGGGGAGGCGCAATGGCATCTGTCAACGACTACACGGAGTAGATGACGGGCCCGACGGCAGAGGTAAACCGTGACGGAATTCATGGGAATTATCGACAGGACCCTCGCACGGGGAGCACGAAGCGGAGCCACCTTTGAGAGCGATAAAGCAGCCATCCTGCACTTCACGCAGAACCGGTAGCGAGCAGACGCCAACCCAGTAGGTGGTCCAAGGCTAGATGGTCCAGCCAAAGGCAAATGCCAAACTACTAGGCGTGATCATGGACAAAAAACTACGATACGGCAAGTATATGGTACGCGCTGCGACCAGAGGGCTGAGAGAGGGGCTATGGCTGACCCGGACAGTTGGAAACCAGACATCAAACCAGGCATCAAGGCAGTGCGCGCCATAATACGATATGCCACAGTGACAGGAAAACTAGACAGCGGAACGTAAATGTAGCCAACGCACAAAGTCACAACACCGCAGGAACCCTGACCAATAACCCGCGGAAAGGCAGCGAGTAGCCGACTCGGCTTCAGTCGCCAACTAAGAGACACTGAACACTTGGAAAAGAATTAGATAACCCTAATGTTAACTATACATATGCTTGCACGTACCTAGTAAGTTTGAATTATTGCTGAACCAAGTCTTTGGTGACTTGTTCAACAGATTTGGGTCTAGTGGGAGAGGAGGGAGAGGAGGAGGAGGAGGGGGAGGAGGGGGAGGGGGGGCATGAAACACCTTATGAGTCCAGTAAATGATATCCATCCTGGAGGGGATTTAAATGTAAATCCACAAGTCCCAGTTGATTACACTATAATGAACACATTCTTACATGGATGATAACTTTGTTGACATAACCAGGGACTAGAACTTGATAAAGACACTCAAAATCAAGAATACCTTTATCCCAAAGTTTGTGCATTTCCGCATCCAGCTGAACCAGATTTCTGGGGACATGTATACCATATTTCAGAGCTTTTTTGACGATAGACAGGGTGTCATCAGATGCATAGACTTGAAGTGGACTATAAAAGCTCTCTAAGCTTTTGGATCCACTGTCAAATGAAGATGAAATTATGTGGGCAATCTCCATGTCAATTAGGCGAGCGACCCTGAAGGTGTCATGTTGATTAATCATGTTGATTGTATTATTAATGAATGGGTACATGGCCAGATCGTCATCATACTATGTACAATCTAGAACAATGTAGCTTTAGTCACTAACATTCTTTTTTTTATTGCTATTGAGGGTCTGATTTGTGGTTTTTGAGAGCACAGAAAAGATTAAATTAAATCTTGTATCTGCAGTTATAAGCCAAAACAGGAAATTAATTTGCCATGTGCTTTGAGTGGGGCTCCAATTAACCAATATATATATCAACTGAATATGTATAAGTACTACTAATCTTGGTTTAATTATATAACATTGGTTACACAACTATTTGTAACAGCCACATTACAGACCCAGGAATGCTGCTCTGATAGTGACCATACACTACTTCTTTGCATGACAAACAGAGACTCATTGTTCTCAAGTTTGTTTATCCCCTATTCACACATGCATATGCAGAGTATTTGCCAACTAGAGTAGCTGGCTAGACCCTAAACAATAAATTGATCTTGATAAACCAACCCGATGCATCATGTCACCCATCAAAGAAGAGTTGCATGTTATATAACAGCACAATTTTTAATTCACTATTTCATCATTTATCACTCATTCCTTCATAAACAATAGCATAGAATCATTGCAGTTATCAAGTAAAATCTTGATGGTATGACAAGGCACAACCCCAACCAAGCCTGACTCAACTATGAATATCTTGAACTGAAGAATTGCTAGAAAAAAAAAAGTCAAGGCCAAAACTAGATTGTTTCAATTGTGTCTTAGTGGCAACAACTGCGTACCTCAAATGCCTGATTTTTGTGGAATGATAATGGAGTTAATCTGTGCAAAGTTTCCCTTGGCTATATGTTAATGCGTGGTGTAACCCTAAAACTTGTTAATTAGCCACTTGGCAGTATATTTTCTCGGTGAGATTGATAAAGGCAAAATAGTAATAGTTAATACTAGTTGCTCTTAGAGGCTGTGACCATAATGGTTGCTTGTCATCATGGCTGATATTCCCAGTAGTCTGAGTAAAGGCTTGTGCATCCTCCCAGTTAATCATGGAAGTTGTTGGCCAAAGTCGTTGTTGTCCGCTGCATCATGTAATAAAGGCGGCAGGGATTTAATGTGTCTTACAAGCACTCAGAAACTCAGCTCATGTTATCATACGACTATTCAGCCAACGTTTTTTTTTTCTTTTTTTCTCTTTTGTCTGGGATGGGTCCCCAGGATTTGGTTTGTTGATCACATCAAGAAACCGAAAAATAAAAAAAAGCATCGGCCCTTCCCCCATGTCAGTAGCCCACTCTTTCTGACGGTCCTTTTTTTTTTCTCCCTTGATTGCATACATATACAATACAAACGAAACAGTGCCTCAAGGCTGAGAGGCGGCAAGTTATTGATTTTTCTTGCTTATCAAAGGCTTCTCGTGGCAAAATGAAGTTTTAAAGCATTCTCATGGCTCTTGGCGGGTTCCAGGCGGTTACTAGCTCACCGATTGCTTCGGGGTTCCAGGACGAGGACGATGACATCTCCAAGGCTCTCGAGGTTACTGGTGTCAGCTTCAACCCGGTTGGGCTTGCAATGCCCAAGCTGGACCGGCGCATTAGTTGCGTTCCGCTTGACCGTGTTGTGAGGTCTATTGGAACCAGAAAAATGACGTACATCTCACTCACTCCCTCGCCCTCTCTGTCTATAGACTAACACAAATAGTGTTGCCTTCATCCTGCCTGTTTCCGCCTTTGCCCATGGCGTTTGCGCCTATTTCAATGGTCAAAACTGCATTACCCTCACCTACCTCATCCAGTCCGGCACGTACCTTGTCTACATGGCTGCTGCCTACTATTCTGGCTCCATCCCGGAGGGCCTGCCCATGCGCCGCGACTTCCTGATCACTGACCCTCGCGACTAATCGGTCCACACCCAAAGTACGCGAAGTACTGGACTGAAGTTCTCAACGACAGCACGGCCACCTACCTACACGGCGCCATCGCCCCTGCTCCCCTGACGGATGACAAGGTGGCCAGCGAGGTTTCTGAGCGCGCCGAAACCAACTTGACGTCGCTCTTGCTCGTCTCGCGGGTCTACATTTCCGACTACAAGTTCGACCAGACCAGCCCGGGCCAGGACGTCATGATGCTCCCTCTTCGATTATGGCACCACTGTTTCCCCACATACCACTGCTTGGTGACAACAACAACAACAACAACACTTCCTCGACTGGTCCCTTGAAGCGCTATAACCGACCGACCTAGCTTCAAAATTTCCTACACGACCCGTAGCAGGAGTTGGTTGTCCAGAGACCACATAGTCGATATGAGCCGTGCGATGGCGGCCTCCTGGGCCGACCTTGCTGATAACCACCGGATGGATTGGCTAGACGGCAAGAGGATTAAGTCGGGAAGCTAGAGAATTAAAAAAACATGCACTTCTACAGTCTGCGCATTAGTATTGGATGAAAGCTCTCGTATATCACAGACGGGATGTCTGAAACGGCCTCATGTCAGCTCTTTACCAGAATCAATGTATTAGACAGCCTTCGCATGCCAAGACGGCAAGACTCTCCTCAGGACTCTCACGAAGCCCAAAAACAGTCACAGCTTCGTTTTTAATGAGAGGACTTTAAGACAGAGGAGGGCTAAGGATTCCTAAATGCAGCCTCGACTCTCTCTACTACGATGGTGTCTCATGCTCCATCCCATTAATATTTAAAGGACTTACACCCATCAACCTTTTCTCCCGTCATAGACTACAAAGACGCAAGACAAAGCAAGATCAATAACTGCTTCTCCTGTTTACATTCACTGAGAGAGACATTATCACAAAGACAACGCGACCCTTCTAGATTTGCAACAGCCCCAGACAATTACCCATACTCGTACACGATAGCAGCCACAACAATGCCTCATAGGACTGCTATCAAAGGTGCATCCGGTAGCACTAATAGCACTATTTCTTCCCCTTTGAAACCTCATGTAGGTCGAGAAACTAGGCCACAATGAATAAATAAATAAATTCAAACGCTAATCTACCCTAATAGTTCAAATGTGATGATCTTCCTTCCTCTCATCACTCACGCTATATAACAGTGTCGGATGCGGACAGACAGGTGCAGTTGGCACCATCCAAGTTAGGTAACGGAAGGGGTTACCCAAAGAATCACAGAAACTCAGAGAAGAATAATGTTCCAGCATCGAGTCCTTATCGGGAGTTTCCTTTGCTTCCTAATACCACTCAACCTTGGAAAAATGGAACCAACCCAGGACCCGTACGAGCGGTTTATAACGATTCAGACAGAAGTAAGTACGGAGTGGTGTACCATAACCCAACCAAGTATAAGCCTTTAGACTTTACTTCTGCTACGAGGCACAATTAGGCAAATAGGAGACTTATAGCTTCTACTTCAAAACTCATTGGTCTAAGGGACACCATCGTTTGTCGTCGTAATATAAAGACATTTATTTTCTTGTTGCTTACTTAGAATAGTTGTTTTTAGAGAGTCTGTTCGATTATTTAATTATTTTCAGTTAACTGTTTCATTTTTTTTTATTTGGACTTTTTTTAAACCTGTCATGCTTGAATTTTACAAGTCCTTGTTTACTCGTCATAGTACCGCAAGTACATAGACTGTTGACTAGTAGTACATGAAAGCCTAAACAATGTGGGTCTTACACAATCACCACTTATTAGTCAATCATATTCATTAAAAAGCATCATCATTCTACATCGCTGCCATAAACTTCATTAACAGGCGGACCAAACGTAGATTCACCACATCATCACATAGCAGAATCAAGACCACATCTGCAACCTCAAAGTAAGGAGCTATTGTATTCACAGTTGTATGTATGTGGGTAGGCATTTATAATAGCAGACATTAATACAGACATAGATGCAAACATAGACATAGATGCAGACGCAACACTTTATACTGCGCGTGCCAAAACAGAGCGTAGTACATGGCCTTGTAGAGCTTAGCTCGATTATTCAGTTAGGAGATTAAACAGTTAAGGCTACTGTGATTCTGTTGTCCAGAAAAAGTGGATGCACCTTCTACGGTATGCGCTAGGTAAAAATGTGTAGTCTAGCTAGGGACACTATAAATTTACGTCATGCAGAGCACGATAATTTAGACAGGACAAGAATCTAACACCATATATAAATAATAGCATACTGTAGTATTCACAGGAATTAGGTGTATCGTACCTGTTGGTGATTCCCTTACGAAGTTATGACATATACCCGGACCTTAAATTCATGCCTTCTTTCTCCTAACAAGTGGCATGTAATAGAGTTAAAAAAACTGCTTACACCCGGAGCAAGCATAGGTAAAGACTATAGAAGGGAAGTTAATGGGATACAGAGACTACTCAGAATAATTGAGGGACCTAAACTGGGCTTATATAGAAAGTCCGCTAAATAAGATAGGGGTGGGTGGGTGAGTGGGTGTCCATTAACTCCTGATAAAAGTGGCCCAAGACTGTGCCATTGCCTACTTGACTAAACCAATTCCGGTGATTTCTCTGATCACACAACCTGAGCAGTACCCGAGTAGAGGTGAGGAGGGTGAAATATTCGACTAGGGCAATCCATGCTTAATATAACAGAATAAGTAATTAGCATAGGTGTTTTCTCGATGATCGGTCTAGGCAGCTTCGGTGTCTGTCGGTGCAAGTGACGTTTCTTCTTCCATAGACGGAGGGGGGGGGTGGGGCTCGGTCCTCATATGATGCTTCTCATTGTGGGCAAGCGCAGAAATTGTGTATGTTGAATTAGAGTAAACAGAGTTCAATTTGTAAAATTGTATTGCGAAAAAAAAAGGACAATTCAAGTCTTGCAAAAGAGTTTTTTTCTAGTTCAATCTTCATGCGGCCCAAATGAGGGGTAACAAGCCTTAAAATAAGAAACTGCAAAAATATGTTACCGACACTTGTTGCAGCTGGAAAGAGCAGCCAGGCTGTGAAGCCCAGTAGTCATGTGACTGACAACATATGCCATAACTCGGCTTTTTAACGCAAATTTCCTTTCAAGATAAAGTGTACAGGATAAGATTGAATGAGCTCCGCCACTTCTGATAACCTATGGTTTTGATGCTATTCAATTTTCTGAGGCTAGGTTGACAAAAGTACTATGCGCAATCTCTGTTTTTGAAATAATACAAGACGCCTTGATTCAACTAGGAATTTCTATGCACTTGCTCTCTTTCTCTCTTGCTGTGATATGCAATGACACATGTTTTGATTGGCTTTTGGCTATAAAACATCTGTTAATCAATCTGTTGTTGTAATCCTGTCGTTATCAATCTGCTACAAACCTTCTCTTTACTGCCCATCTACCCGCAGCTGTCGACACTTTCATATTCTGTGCCAAAGCCCCTCATCTCGGGAATGATACGATAGTAAAAGTTGGCGCTGTAATCGGTTGAAGCAAAGCCAAGCCAGTCATCTCGTCATACTACGCGCCTTGTTATTTGTGCTACGCTCCACCCGTGTTATTTTGGGAATTTGGGCGGGGCTAACGTGCGCACTATATCGTGGGGAAAATCTAAAACGTACGCCCGCCTCCTGGCTTTTTATCGACGAGCTAGTTCCTTGCACCTCATATCTTTCTTTTCTTCTTCTCATATACCCTTGTATAATAATTTGTGCGCTTTTTAGAGGTTGTTCTCCCCTCGGCAAAGTGTCCAAGCCACAAGACCACTCTATGAAATCACATCCTCTCAAACATATCGACCTCCGACCACGTCAGCTCATTATTAGGCATTCCAAACGGCCTTTGCCCATTTCCACCTCCACTCTCACTTGCAAGAGACGATAACACATTTGTTTCATCGATATGACTTCTTCTTCTTCCGCAGCCCCTACCTCTGTTGCTGCGAAGCTTGAACGCCAGGAAGATGAAGAGGCGTCGGATCTGGATAAGCGTATCTTGGACATTTTCAAGCGGCTAGTTTCCGCTGCTGACAGACAGACGAAAGAGAATGCACCAAAACCTAGTGTGGAGAAGTCAGAAAAAACAGAACTCGAAACGGACACGACAGTCATTTTTAACGTGTCTTCTGCCGTGGAAAATGCTGCTGCTGAGATCCAGAAATTGTGTCCACCTATTGACAAGAGTGATGAGCTAGAAATGTATTTAATGTCATTATGGGAGACAGTGATATTGGTTGCGAAAGCTATACCTAGTGATAGCCCTCTTCAGGACGAGCTCGTAGCTGTCCTCCAGTGTCTACGGTCGAGGGCCAAGGCTACAATTGAGGTTTGGGGGGTAAGTAAGAGCATATACGGATTCTCCTATTTTTTTCCCCCCTATTTTCGTACTGTCTACTAAAGCATGGTGTGTGTGTTTTTTTTATATATAGAAAAAAGCTCGCCTTTGGCGAGATTTGCCTTTGTTCTCGGCTATGATGCGCGAAGCTTGGTTTGGTAAGAATAAATTTTTTTTATTAGGTGAAATAAAATTGATCTAACCTGATAATTACTTACAGAACCTGATCCTGAAGCCACTGGTGAAACCTCAATTGAAGAATACACGCTGATGGTCTTGGAATGGGTCAATTTAAACGCCTTTTCCGCCAGGATTATGGAAAAGGGTCTAATTTCATGGACAGTATACGCTGTTATGGCAATTGGAACGGCGTTGGAACGCTGCCCTCCTATGTTGTTATCTTCTATGGAGAGCTACAAGAGCAGGGAAGTCGATCAGAGGGAGAACAAGCAGATAGAAGAAGAAGCACGCATGTTCTTCAAGTGTCAAGTGAACGTGGCTATCCAATGGATCTTGCTCAGCGGCTCCAAGATTTTCAGAGATGCCTTTCACCAAAACACCCTTAACGAGACAGAGCTGGCAGCGACGAGTCCAGGCCCTCTTTACATGAAAGCCAGCAAAGGGACGCCTGGACTGAATATGGAGCGATGGCAATTTTGGCAGAAGCAATTTTTGGAAATTGGGTCTGACGAATCAAAACAGGCAGCTCAGCATATGGAGGACATTGTGAGGGAAGATGGTCGGGTGATAGTACGCCGGCTAGGGACCAACAATGAAGATGGCGAGAATGCGGAAGGGGTAGAAAGATATACTAACTAGCTTTTGGACTTGAAATAATTATGACTATCAAAGCGCTGCCTACTTGACTAAATTAATGCCAGTTTTTTTTTTTTTCAATCATGATCTGTAAATATACGACGAGGAGCTAGCGAAGGAAATCCGTGCTTAATATAACAGAATGAGTAATCAGCATGGGTGTTTCCTCGATGATCGTCCAGGTAGCCTCAGCGTCCGTCGACGCAGACGGCGTTTCTTCTTCCATAGAGAAATTGTGGGCTCGGTCCTCATGGTGCTCATTGTGGGCAAGCGCAGAAATTGTGTATGTTGAATCAGAGTAAACAGAGTTCAGTTTGTAAAATTGTATTGCGAAAAAAAAAAAGTATCCTACCACAATACAGGATAAAGTTGAATGAGCTCCGCCATTACTGATGACCTATAGTTTTGATGCTATTCAAATTTTCTGAGGCTAGGTAGTCTTGCACTGTACTGCTGACAAGCTCCTCCTCTCCTTCTCCTACCATTATCATTATTAGCCTATCCCTTTTTTTTTTCTTCTGCCCGTTTTCCCTTTGGATTTTTCAGTTTTTCCGGTGGTCAATGTGTATATTCCAATGCCAGTTAAAATATATAATAGAAAAACCCCACAAGAAAAACCAAAGTGAAAGTTTCAACGGAAAAGTCTTAACTTGCAAATGCAAGAGCGGGAATTTTGTGAGAATTAGATTGCAGTAGTAGGCTTGCAAGCAGGCAGGTAAACAATAAAAGGGAGAAGAAAAATAAAAACAACTAGCGCTCAAAAATCGGCCCATTCTTCTTCAATACCAACAGCTATCTTGACTTGGTAAAATGGGGTACTATCAGTACAAAGCTTTCGTTGTCTATATAGTAATGTGTGGAATAACCCTAAAGCCTGTTAATCAATCACTGGGGAGCATATTTCCTCAACGAGATTGATAAAGGCAAATAGTTGTTGGCCGCTGCATGACTAATATTCCATTGGCCTTTTGTTGACAACTTCATGCAAGAAGCCGAGAAGTCAAGAATGAAAAACTGAAAAGCTGAGGAGTCCTCTCTCGCACTCAAATTAGCATGATGTCATGACAAATGAGATACAGCAATCTTGCTGACAAGCGAGGCAGCTTCCAAAAGAGGGATATGAAGCCGAGCTGAATGGGGGGGGGGAGGGGCCATTATCATCTGCTCAGCGCGGTTGTGGCATCTGGTGGCTCTGCGGTTATCCGAGGCTGTCACTTGTCATTGCCTGGGCTGTCAACTGGAGATTGGCACTTACTAGAAACTGGGAGGATGTTGATTAAAGAGTTTTCATATGTCAGTTTTTTTTCTTTTTTCTTTCCTCTTTCGTCTAGAATAGGTCCCGGGGATTTGGTTTTGTCGATCACGGATCCGCAAACGCCCCCTTACCCCCTGTCAAAGGCCCCATTCTTTCTGAAAACATTAGATGGACATGATTTTTTTCTCTCGTGTGAGGGGGGGCTTTTTTTCTCCCTTGACTGCATACATACAATGCAAATAGAATAGCTTGTCAAGGCTGAGAGGCGGCAAGTTATTGCATGGTGTTGGCATGCGGCATAATTAGGCGAGATAGTGGCCATCTGCCATCTACTCATCTAAGATGAGTCTTTTTTTGTGACCTGTAAAAAAGGCAGGTTACATGTGGTGGGCTGGGACTAGTCAACAGGGAATGTAATACCTTAATTTTTGCATTTATTTTTTTTTCTCTTCTCCTTTTAAAAGGTTATATTCTCGTGATGTAACAAAAAAATAAAGTTAATTTTCATAATATCAGACAAGCGATAACCATCACAGATGTCACTGGTCTGTACAGCAGAGAGAGAAAAGGAAAAAAGAAGGACAGAAAAAATCATCTCAGCAAGTATCCAACACCAGACGGCCGTCAGCATACTTCCATTTTTATCTTATGTTTTTTTTGGCGGTTTATTATTTTCAGACAATAAGAAAAATATTGTCCACGTTCAGCATGGAAAAGGCTCTCTTGGACGACATCTCTGATCACAAAGTCAACGAGGCCCTGCCCATCGCCACGCCTGCCCGGCCATCGCCGGAGAAGGGCCAACTCAACACGTTCTCGGCACGCCTCAAGAGGCGGAGCCATGATATGTAAGGAAAATCTCTTTTTTGTCTCTTCCTTCTCTCTTGCTGCTCGATATGTCAGCATGCATGTCATAATGTGTGGGAACTCTCTACCAGGCTCCTTCTCTCACCAAGGACTCTTTTTGAAAAAGAAAAAAAGTAACTGACAGGTTTCTATTATGTTTAGCTTGATCATTATCGTCTTGATATCCCGCTCTATTTTACACCTTATTCCCCCCATATTTTTCTCTGTCTATGGAACAAGCATGCATATAGCGTGGTACTCGGGTTTACAAAGAAGGACTGTATATCTAGATTAAGCTTAGTTTGAAAAAAAAAATTGGGGTTATTCATTTGTCTTTCTCACTTTGCCCTGTATGGCGAAAGGGAAGCCGGTCAATATTCCGGCGCCTGGATGTGGGTTTTGCGCGGCAACGCAACTGAACGTGGAAACGACGACGGAGGGGGCCCTGGGAAGAGTTCTCTCTTTTCTTTTTAACAGTCTAGTAACCCTGGAATCGGGTTGTCCGGAGATAGGGTTCAACGGCTGGAAGAGGTCAGCACTTCTGCTGGCTCCGGTGCGCTCTCGACGTCCCTTGAAAATCCATGGGAGGGAATAATTCTCACGCCAGATCGTACTCATAACCGCAGCAGGTCTCCAAGGTGAACAGCCTCTGGTTAATAGAGGAGCGCAATTGTCAATGTTTGACATGGGCGAGTTTCACCCCAACTTCCAATGGATTGATAGTCCAGAGGGTGCATGGCGCTACATCATGAAAGACATTTCCGAGAACAATCAAGACGACATAATTGGTGGCAATCTGGAAGTCTCTGCGTCGGAGAAAGAGCAGAGAAATGCGAAAAAAAAGGCTCGCTTCATGCAAAATATTGCGAGTGCAGAGACTGCCGAAGAACTTGTCGCCAAGTTGATTGAAGAAGATCCTTGGAAAGTTGCATGCAGCTATTCCAATATAAAGGCTTTTGCAGATTCCTTGAAAAAGAGGGAATACGTATACCAGCCTCCAGTACTGAATGGGGAGTGGAGACTCCCGGACGTGCTGGAAGACTGGGTACAAAAGAACCTGATTCAATCCCCAGGTGAGCCATGTTCTTTTATTTTTTTTCTTTTTTGAAAAAAAATTCGAATGCATAACTAACTAACTAACTAACTACCCTTTAAGCTCGACCTAAATCCCTTATCTTGATAGGAAGATCTCGCACCTATAAAACAACTTGGGCACGTTCTCTTGGGGACCATTGGTACATGGGTACTGAATGGAACACTGATGTTTTCGATGTAACCAAAAAATATGGTGTCATTGATGACATTAACCCTGAGTCAACCCAGTTCCAGAATTACTACAAGGTCATTCTTTTTGGGTTGTCAACCGGGAGGATTTACCCTATCGGATAAATACAAGGGTAAGATCGTTTTTGGGACGTGGGGGTAAACCTTGTATCTTATTGGCCAACAAAGATATAAGGTTATACTATAAAGGCTTGGACCCCGAATGGTTAAATGACAACTGTGTCTTTTACGACACAGGAAGCACCAAATTATTTGAGGACGACATATTGGCTGGAATAACCGAAGATATGTGGCAGTGGGACGAGGCTGGCTTTGAGAACTTGTTATAATTGGATAATTTTTTATATATTTATATTTATATATATATATATATATATATATATTTTTTTAAATATGAATACTCCTATTTTTTAATTTTTTTTTTTCTTTAACATAAAATTGCAAAAGACATTGTTAGGTGGGGAGTTTGGCTGGAGCGGCACATCTGTTAAACCATAACGTAGGTGTCCTAAGGGGGGCTTTGAACTGTGTTTACTCTAATTCAATATACACAATTTCTGCGCTTGCTCACCATCCACTGGTCGAATATTTCACCCTCACTGTGCTCGGGTACTATTCAGGTCGTGATCAGGGAAATCACCGAAATTGGTTTAGGTAAGTAGGCAATACTTGCCCTGAGTGTAAGCTTTTTTTTTTTTTAACTGTTACATGCCATTTGTTAGAAGTCATGAACTTAATTAAGGTCCGGKGATATGTCATAACTTCGTAAGGGAATCACTAAAAGGTAAAATGCACCTAATTATTGTGCTCTGCATGAMGTAAACTTATAGTGTCCCTAGCCGGACTACACATTTTTACTTAGCGCATACCGTAGAAGATGCATTCCACTTTTTCTAGCCAACAGGATCACAGTAAGTCTATTAACTGACTAATCAAGCTACAAAGGCCATCATCTACCGCGCTCTGTTTTGGCACGCGCAGTATAAGATGTTGCTTTGTAATATAACCCTAATCAAGAGGATCACCTCT